>CAUYUJ010001460.1:65525-101012 GCA_963575745.1 Prorocentrum cordatum | reverse complement strand
CTCCTCCTCCTCCTCCTCCTCCTCCTCCTCTCGCGGCGGCGACCGATGGGGGAAGTGAATTCTCAGAAGGCGGCAGGACTTCTCGGGAAACCCTCGCGCCTTCTGAGAACTCCTCCCGTGCCTTCAGGGAAGGCGCACGAAACTTCTCGAAGGCTGGGGGACATCCGAGCCTTCTAAGAAGGCCCGCCTCTGCCCCCCCCTGCCGATCATTCTCCTGCCGATCTAAGAAGGCGCTCTCCGCCGATCATTCTCCTGCCGCTGCAGCGATGCGATCGGCTCGTGCGAGGAAGGCGCATGCGTGCACAGCAGGCCTGCGAGAGGCGGCCTCTTGCAGGGCCACAGGTGCACAGCCGAGCCTTGTCGCCCAGAGACGGCCTGGAGTAGGGGAAGCTACCATCGCCTCCGCTGTTCAGGCCAATGGGGTCCAGCAGAATCCTTCTCCTCCTCCTCCTCCTCCTCCTCCTGTTCGTACTGATTGTCGCGCTCTTATTCCTACTCATTCCCCTGTTCCTCGTCATGCTTCTTCCGCCCTCCTCTCCCTCGCCTCCTTCTACCCGTCCTACTCCTCTTCTCCGTAGTCGTCGTCGTCGTCGTCGTCGTCGTCGTCGTCGTCGTCGTCGTCGTCGTCGTCGTCGTCGTCGTCGTCGTCGTCCTCGTTCTCGTCCTCGTCGTCACAGTCACCGTCGGGCTTTTGTCATCACTCTCCTCTTCCTCCTCCTCTAGGAGGAGGAGGAGGAGGAGGAGGAGGAGGAGGAGGCGGAGGAGGAGGAGGAAGAGGAGGGCGTGAGGGCGCACCCGCGCGGGGGGGGGGGGGCGCAAAAATGGGAAGCACGCGGGGAAGGCGCAGGCCAGACCGCCGGACAAGAGAGCCGCCCTAGGGCGCACGTCCGCGCTGGCGTCCACGGTCCAGCTTCCGAGGGAGGAGGGGATGAAGGAGGAGGTGGAGGAGGTGGAGGAGGTGGAGGAGGTGGTGAGGAGGAGGGGATGGGGACGAGGTGGAGGAGGGAGGAGGTGGAAGAGGGAGCTCCTCCGCTCTCTCCGCACGTCGCGCGGGCCGCCCCCCGACCCACCCTGCCGGGGGCTCTCTGCCAGAGCCGCCACCGGGTAGACAGATTGGCCCGGCCGCTCCCTGGCGCTCGGCCTTCCCCCATCCTTTCCGCTTAGCTTCACATCGTTCTCCACCGTCCTCTTGATCATCATCCACTCCTGCTCCTGCCTATTCCTTCATCCTCCTCCTCCTCCTTCCTCCTCTCCTCCTCTCTTCCTCCTCCTCCTCCTCGTCCACCCATCCTCCCCCTCCTTGGCCCTCCCCCTCGTCCCCCCCTCCTCTCCTCCTCCTCCCACTCCTCTCCTTGCCTCCTTCTCCACCTTCTCCTCCTCCTCCTCCTCCTCCTCTCCTCCCTCGTCCACTTCCTCCCCCTCCTCCTCCTCCTCGTCCACCCATCCTCCCATCCTCGCCCTCCTCCTCCCCTCCTCCTCTCCTCCTCCTCCTCTCCTCCTCCTCCCTCCTCCTCCTCCGCCACGCCCACACGAATAGCACTGTTCTGCCGCGGACATCGGGCTGCCGCGGGACCCACTCTAGTGCCAGGGCACCCCTAAAAGGAGGAGGAAGGAGGGAGGAGGAGTGAGAGAGGAAGAAGGAGGGAGAAGGGGGAGGAGGAGAGAGGAGGAGGAGGAGGAGGAGGCGGAGGGGGGAGGAGGAGGGGGGAGGAGGAGGAGGTGGAGAAGGAGGAGGAGGAGGAGGAGGAGGCGGAGGAGGAGGAGGAGGAGGAGGAGGCGGAGGGGAGGAGGAGGGGAAGGAGGAGGAGGAGGAGGAGGAGGAGGAGGCGGAGGCGGGAAGAGGAGGGAGGAGGAGGAGGAGGAGGAGGAGGAGGGGGAGGAGGAGGAGGAGGAGGAGGAGGAGGCGGAGGCGGAGGCGGAGGCGGAGGCGGAGGGGGAGGAGGAGGGGGACCGGGTCTGGGACGGCGGGCGGGCGGGCGAGAGCGAGAGAGGCGGAGCGAGCACGAGAGCGGCCACGGCAAGAGGCCGGGGCTGGCGGACGAACGGGAGCGAGGGCGCGGGAGCAGAAGTTCGGGGCCCACACATAAACACCACCACCACCACCACCTCCCTCACACCCTCCCTCTCCCAGGAAGGAGGCGGGGAAGAAGGGGGTAGGGGGGGGAAGAGGAACCGACGTGGTGGTGGTGTATACTCTCGGGGCCCGCAGCAAGGGAGAGATAGAGAGGGAGAGAGAGAGAGAGAGAGAGAGAGAGAGAGAGCGGGAGAGTGAGCTACAGAAAGAGAGAGAGAGAGAGAGAGACAGAGACATATAGAGAAGGGCAGTGGATCTCGTATAACCACGCGCGCCACGCGCGCTCTCGGGTTCAAGCACGTCTCCGATGTGTCCACAAGCATACATGTACACGTCCAAACATCCATCCGTCCAAACACCAATCAAACCGCACACTCAGCCATCATTGTCTGGGCGTCGAACATGTGCTTCATCGCGATGATGCGGAGATGGGATTAGTATGCCGACACGCAAACAGCGTGCCAACCACTGGTCGGACCGCCACTTGCGTGCCAACCCGTAAACAGAACGGATCCCCGTGAAAGCAAACGAGTTCACCTGCTGGTCGCTCGCCCAAGCGATGTGCAAGCGGGGCGGAGCAGAACAAATCACGGACCCTTGGGTCAGAGGAAACACAAGAGACAATAGAGGCCTCCTAGATGGGGTCCGAGTAGATCGGGTTGGAGGATCGCGCTGCATTGCCAATACATCGGCGACGCATCGCCGATGGATCGGCGATGCATTGCCGAACTCGGCGATGCATCGGGGACATCGGTGTGGAGAAAATCGGGCTCCAGATCGGGCCGCATCTTCGATGCATCGGCGATTCGGAGCGATCCTTCGACCCCATCGATTCGGACCCTATCTAGGAGGCCTAGAGACAGAGGGGGAGGGAATTCGTGTCGTTCGCATCCTGGGGAATGTCTGCACCAGCCAACGCCAAGCACCCATCGCAATCTCCGTCGCATGGATTTTGCAAACCAAGTTGCGGGTGGGTGGGTGGGATGATTGCGCGAGCAGTGGAGTTGACAACTCACTGCGAGGGTTGGTGACTGTCATCACATAGATTGCACACCGCAGATTGCGCCACATAGATTGCGCGCCACGTAGCTCGCGCACCGCATTCAAAAATCGCACCCCCCCGTTTATCCCCCCGCTGGGATAATATAATGCCCATGCGATTCTGCCCCATAGAATGAAATCATACCAGCCCAGTCCAGCCGGTATCCCCCCCCCCCCTCGCCCCTCGTCAACTCGGCCGACACCCGCTTGCCAGGAACGCACAGGCGCGCGGGATGACTGGCTGTCCCCCTCCCCCGTTCCCCCTCCTCCGGGGTCTGGGCGGTCTGAAATCCGACTGGAGGAAGCGGAGGGGGGGGGGCGGGGCGAGCTCCGAAAAGCATCCCTGGGGCACCCGGAGCAATCAAATCGAATCCGCGGCCTCCGGGATGCCCAAGGTGCCGCCCAGGCGCGCTCGAATCTGGGCCCACACGCGCCGAGGAGTCTTCGAGAGAACTCAGATGGCCTCCGGAGTGCCCCAAAGCTCCAAAGACGCCCCAAAAGGGGCTTCAAGACGACCCCCGAAGAAGGCCCGAAGAAGCAAGAATCGCCCGAATCCAGGAAGAAAGCGCACAAGTCAGCATGGTCACCTTCTTGGTCTCGGCAGCGTCCAGGACGGGTCAAAATCCCCTGCGGGTCGCTCCAGGTCGAGCCCACAGGCTGCCAAGAGGGCCCGCCCCGACGCGGCAGCAGGGGGTCCGGAGACGGCCCGAGAGGCGCGCAAGATGGCCCAAGAACATCCAAACGGGGCCCCAACAGGGGCCCAAGCGAGGCATTTCGACCTGACATTCCGAGCCCTCCGCCACAAGTGGGCCCCCGGGACCGCCGGCGGGCGCTCAACAAGCTCCCGCGAGGCCCACAGGAGGCCCCCGAGAGATCCAACAGAAGCCCCCAGGGGGTTCCCAAGTGGCTTCAAAAGGCAACGCCAGTGGACTTGATCCCTCCTCTGGTGGTCGGCGACGAGGCCTGGGCCTCTTCAATAACTACCATGAGCGCACACGTCTATCGAAAACCATCCGTTTCCAACGCTCCCTCTGCAACACGAGAGACCACACGCGCGTCGTCGCGCGCGCGCGCATGCCAGAATCCCTAAAACAGAAGCGCAACGTTCGCAACGGTTCCAGCATGAATGCCCACGGAAGCATCTAACGACACATGTTTCGCAATATGGTCCCGTCTACAGACGGCGCGCCCCCTCTTGCGAATTCTCGCGAGCACCATGGGTTGTGCGGAGCTTGCACCTTCTGCGACCACACGGGCCTCGCGCGCGCGCGCGTCGAGATCATTCGCGCGCCTTTGCGCGCTTGCTGGGAGGACGCGATCCCCGTCAAATCGCATTATCCGGGCCGCCCGCGTCGGTCAGCCGTGCGCGCGCGTCGGAGTCCTTCCCGATCCATCACCGCCAACACGTCGACACCATCATCATCACCATCATCATCAGCATTACCATCACCATCATTGGCGCGATCGGCATCGTCGCCGCGATTGGTTTCGCAGCCGTCATCGCCATCGTCAACACCAGCATCGCTAGTATCATCATCGCGTCTGTCATTGATGACGTCGCCTTGATACCGCGCCCGCCCGAGTCACCGACTCGCACAAAGGGCCCACTTGTCCGCGCGGCATTCGAGAAGCTCAGGGAACCCCCCAGGGGTCAACGCCACCAGTGCCGCGTCGGTCGCGCCACACAAGCTGGCCACTCTGCGCGCGAACTTGCGCGCGCTAGCGCAGCCGTAGCGATCAGCAAGCCAGCGCCGAACAGTCATGACATTCGCCGCCACATGGGTTGCGCAAACCAAGCAGGCGGGCGGGGTAATTGCGCGAGCAGTGGAGTTAACAACTGACTACGGCCAACACTTACCCACACCACATATATTGCACAACGTAAAATCAACGCCCTGCAGAAGAATTCGGATCCACCACCACCCCGAGGCCGAGATGGTCGGTGCACCCTGGGGATGTGCAAAATACATGATGTTCTGCCCCATCGATCAATCCTGGCATGCACTCATACCATCCCAGCCAAGCCGGGCTCGACCCCTCAACGAAAAACGCACCACCATCCTCTGGCACATAATTCACGATGCGCGCACACCCGTTTAAAACTCATCCACGTTCAAGAATCCTTAGCAACATGTGGAAGGAAATGCGCACTCCCGCGTCGATGCGCGCGCACGCGCCCAGAACACCTCTAAGGGTTCGCGAAGGATACAGCATCGACGGCCACGGCACCATAACAAAAGCATGGCGCTGCAACGTGGCATGTCACAGAATCTGCGCCTGCGCTCTTGCAGTGCTCACATCGGTTCTATACGATTTCGTCACGCGCGACCGCGCGGGCCCTTCGAGCGCGCGCGCCGGAATCCTCCAAACATCCCGGGCGCCGAAAATAATATAATATCTGACATTTTTGGGGGAGAATCGAACTTGGCGTCGCGCGTGCGCACGCGAGATTGCGAATTCTCACGGGAACCATAGTTGATTCCAGTTTCATCAAAGGCGACCAAACGGCCCTCGCGCGCGCATGTCGGAATCATTCGAAAACACCTGCGCGCGTGGTGGGGGGGTGGGGGGGCGATCCCTGTCAAATGAAACCACGCGGACCACTCGCGCCCGTCGCGCCCGTCGGCCGCGCGCACATGTCAAATTATTGCAAATTTTTCATCACCGACACGTAGACACCATCATCGACTTCGGCGTGATCAACATCGGCGCGGTCGTTAACCTCGCCGTCGTCAACGTCATCGTTATTTCCACTTCGCTACTATCGTCATCGTGTCTGCCGTTGCCGACGTCGCCATGAAACCCCGCCCGCCAGAATCACCTGCTCGCACTGAAATGCTCGCGTGTCAGCGCGGCCTGCGAGACGCGCTGGCAAATGCCCAGCGGTCGGCGCCACAGCGGCCGCGACGGTCGCGCCAGCCTAGCTGGCCGCTCTGCACGCGAGCTTATGTGCGCTAGCGCGGCCGCAGCAAGACGCCAGCCAACGAAAATCCGCCATGGCTGTCGCCGCCAATTTGCGGGTGGGCGGGCGGGATGATTGCGCGAGCACAGGAGTTGACAACCTCAAGCTCGGCAGGGCGAATTCATACATATTCCAGACCCCTGGTCCATCCTAAGTATGAACTCGTACCATCCCAAAAAAGCCGGTATCGACACCCCCAGACCATCCTTTGCCAAAAAACCCAGCGCGCAGACTCGTTTATCAAAACACATGTTCAAGAGCCCCTTGCAACCGATGGGACAAAGTGCGCACGCGCGCGTCGCCGCGCGCGCATGCCAGAATTTTCCAGACACCCAGGGTGTCGAGAGGATTTCAAAATCTAGTGCCCCAAGAACTTACAAAGAAACAAATGGTTGTGATAGCAACTCCCCCCAAAACAAAATTCAGCGCGCGCGCTCTTGCGAATTCTTGGCGAAACCATCGTTTGCTTCAACGTCGTCACGAAACGCTACCAAACGGACCCCTCGCGAGCGTCGGCCGCGAGTCGCCGCCATTAAATGCCAGCACGATCCCTGTCAAGTAACATCATGCGGGCCACTTCGCCCGTCGGCCGCGCGCGCATGTCGAAATCCTCCCAAACCGACGCGTGGACACCATCGTCGTCCCCGGCGTGGTCATCATCGGCAACTTCATTAGTCTCGCCGTCGTCATCGTTATCGTCGTCACCAGCATTGCTACTATTGTCATCGTGTCTGCCGTTGTCGACGTCGCGATGACACCCCGCCCGCCAGAATCACCCACTCGCACTGAAGTGCCCGCGCGTCAGCGCGGCCTGTTGTGACACTTGCGCGCCGATAAGGCTCCAACGGTCAGCGCCACCGCGGCCGCGACGATCGAGCCAGCCTAGCTGGCCGCTCTGCGCGCGAGCCTGCGCGAGCTAGCGCGGCCGAAACGCGCGCCAGCCAGCGCCAGGCAGGCATCATAACCACCACCTCAAGCGTTGTGCATACAATGTGCGCGTGCGTGTGTATGTAGCTTTTAGCGGAAGAGGTTCGCGCTCGCCCCGCGGATCAAAAAGTGTGTGTGTGCGGGGGGAAAGAGATTGCGCCAGCAGTGGCGTTGTCAACCCACTGCGTACAACAGATACTTGCACCACACAGACTGCACCACATGGACTGTTACAGACATATCTAACATCATGTATATATGCATATAGATGTATGTATCGTGAGTATATGATTTGCGCAACACATATTGCACATCACCTATACCTATATATATATATATAAATATATACTATATTATATATATATATATATATATATAATATATATATCACACTCGAGATTGCACCACGTGGGTTCCACCACCCAAATGGCTCCACAGAAATACGTTGCATAACCTGTATTGCTAGAGCCACACGCTCCGGGGTCAACGCTGGCTCACATATCGGAAGCTGGGGGGGGAGATCGCAGCGCAACGGAGACCCCCAACCGGGAAATCGTTTCGTTTCCATCGTGTCGCGCGGGCGGGCCAGGCGAAGCTGCGTGGGCGCGCGAGAGGAGAGAACCCGCCGCTGCCAGGGCGAAGTCGGGACCAATGATGCTCCCCTGGCCCTCGGCGTCCCGCGGTGTCCCGTGGTGTCCTGTGGTGTCCGCCGCTGCTAGGGCACAGTCAAGACAAATGAGTCTCCCCCGCCCGCCCGTCCGGCGATGTCCCTCGGTGTCCCGCGGTGTCCCGCGGTGTCCCGTGGTGTCCTCCGTTGCTAGGGCGAAGTCAAGGCAAATGATTATCCCCCGCCCGCCCGTCCGTCCGTCCGTCCGGCGGTATCCCGCGGTGTTCCGTGGTGTCCCGTGGTGTCCCGTTGAATGAGATCGATACTGAGAAGATCGATAGTGAGATCGATAATGAGATCGATACTGAGATCGATGTGGTGCCCCGAGGTGTCCCGTGGTGTCCCAAAAATGGAGATCGATAGTGAAATCGAGAGTGAGATCGACAGGTGTCCCGTGTTGTCCGGTGGTGTCCCGTTGAGTAAGATCGATAGTGAGACCGATGGTGAGGTCGATGTGCAGCCCCGAGGTGTCCCGTGGTGTCCCAAAACATGAGGTCGATAGTGAAATCGATAGTGAAATCGACAGGTGTCCCGTGGTGTCCAGTGGTGTCCCGTTGAGTGAGATCGATAGTGAGATCGATAATGAGACCGATAGTGAGATCGAGAGGTGTCCCGAGGTGTCCCGTTAAGTGAGATCGATAGTGAGATCGACAAGTGTCCCGTTGTGTCCCGTGGTGTCCCGTTGAGTGAGATCGATAGTGAGATCGATTGAGTCAGATGTTGGTTCCTGCCCCTCTCCGCCCCCCACACACAACTTCCTTATCACCCGAAGGGTGGTCGTATAAGTCATATGATGATACAGCGTCGTACATTATGACATGTTTGTACATGTCATATGATGATACAGCGTCGTATATATATGTATATATATATACACTTGGAGGGAAGAAGATAAGGAAAGCGAGGGAGAGAGAGAGAGAGGCAAGGAGAGAGCGAAAGGGAGATGACTAGACACACGACGCACGAAAACAAGAGCTGAACACAGCAGCACGCGAGAGAGACTGATCACGAAAAAACACATCCCCGATCTCAAAATCGCGGATTCGCCGAGGATTCGAAGATCAGCCAAAGATTTCGGGGTATGTTTTGCCTTCGTCGTCGTCACCCTGGTAAAACCCTACCCCAAAATCTCCCTCCCAGAAGCCTCGAGGTGTCTGCGTTCTGCCTTGGCCCCCGCGTTTTTGGGATTGGGCGTCTGTTTTGAGCTAGTGAGAGACAGAGACAGAGAGCGAGCGAGAAGAGAGCGAAAGGGAGACGACTGGATGCACGACGAACAAAAAAGCAAGAGCTGAACACAGAGCAGCACGCGAGAGAGAGAGACAGAGACAGAGAGCGAGAGAGAGAGAGAGCGAGAGAGGGCCTGGCACGATCGCCGTGAATGGCAGCATCCGCTTCCAGACGGGCGGCTTCCGGGGACGCTCCGGCCCCTGGCGCGGCGCGCGCGCGACCCCGCCCTCCGCCCCGAGGCGAGCTCTCGGGAGCCGGACGCCGGGCGTGACCCGTCCTCGGCCTCGCCCTCGTCGTCGTGCCGCGGCCGTGGCTGCCACTCGCCCTCGCTCGGACGTCCATTTCCCTGCGTTTTTTTTTTGTTTCGGCTTCGTGCGCGGCTGTGTCGCCAAAGGATCAAAGGATGCTCCTGGATGTTCCTCGCTGTTCCTCGCTCGGACGTCCATTTCCCTGCGTTTTTGTTCGGCTTCGTGCGCGGCTGTCTCGCCAAAGGATCAAAGGATGCTCCTCGATGTTCCTCGCCCGAGGGAAGAAGTGCACACGTCCGAGCGATGCCAAGCCTCCGCCCCGAGACGAGCTCGGGAGCCTGGCGCCGGGCGTGACCTGTCCTCGGCCTCGTCCTCGTCGTCGTGCCACGGCTGCTGCTGCAACACCTCACCACCGCCACTCGCCCCCCTCCTGCCGATCCCCCTCCTCGTCCCCGTCCGCCTCTGGCCTCGTCCTCGAGCACCTCCTCGTCCACGTCCTCGCCGTCGCCTCCGCGGCCCCTGATGCTGCTGCTTCTGCCGCTCCTCTTCCTCCTCCACCTCCTCCCCCTCCTCCTCCTCCTCCTCATCTTCTTCTTGTTCTTCTTCTTCCTCTTCATAGATTCAGTATCCTTCATCCTCCTCCTCCTCCTCCTCCTCTCCCCCTCCTCCCTCTCCTCATGCCCCATCCCCCGAAGTGACACGAAGACAGGACGAGGACGAAACTCGGGTCAGGATACATCGAGAGTCTCTGAGGTCCGGCGGCCCTGGAGGATGCATCTGAAGGGGCCCTGGGACAGACAAATAAATACACACAACCAACATGATTCCCCACTTCCCATCTTTTCCCATATCCCCCCCCGCTTCCCATATCTTCCCATATCTTCCTGGGAGTCGACGATGAATTGTGTCTGTGTGTTTCTCTTTGGCGGTGCGCACAAGGGGGTAGGGGGAAGGGGGGAAGGCTTCTCAGAAGAAGGCTGCTCCTTAGAAGCAGCGAGCCTTGCGTTTACAGAGAAGGCCCGCGCCCTTCTAAGAAGCAGGGGTGCTTCTAAGAAACCCTCCCCCTCCCCCTACTTGGGCGCCCGAGTTATCCGGGGTAACTCGGGTCCGGGGTAACTCGGGTTTGGATTCCCGAAAAAGGAACCCGAGCTACCCCTGACCCGAGTTACCCCTGATGATTCGGGGCTCTGGACGCCCGAGTTATCCGGGGTAACTCGGGCCGGGGTAACTCGGGTTCGGGTTCCCGAAAAAACGAACCCGAGTTATCCCTGACCCGAGTTACCTCCTCCTCCCCTCCTCCTCCTCTCCTCCTCATCCTCCTCCTCCCCCTCCTCCTCCTCCTCCTCACTCCTCCTCCCTCCTCCTCCTCCTCCTCCTCCTCATCCTCCTCCTCCTCCTCGGCGCGCCGCCACTCTTGCCCTCCTGAGCGTCGGGGGCCGCGGCCTTCTCGGACCCTCCCGGCACGCTCCGGCGACGGGGGCGTCTCCTCGCCCCGGCCCTGTCCGAAGCAAGGGGTGCGCTGCGCCGCCCGTGCGCAGCATCGGGCGGCCGCTGCATCTGGACTGCGGGGGAGTTCCCTCCTCCTCCTCCTCCTCCTCCTCCTCCTCCTCCTCCTCGCTTCTTCTCCTCGCTTCTTCTACTCGCTCCTCCTCCTCCTCCTCCTCCTCCTCCTCCTCCTCCTCCTCTTTGTAGGGGCCTTTGGAGTGGGAACTTGGAGAGAGGGTTGACTGCAATATCGTTGATGAGTTTCGGGTTTGCACTGGTCCTCCTCCACCCAGTACCATCGTGGCCCCATAGGGGGCTCCACCGAAGGTCTGAGTGGCACCGCCCGCATGCGTCCGCCACCACCCAGCACAGCCTTTGCTCCCTGCGTTTCACCCACCCAATACAACATCTCGTGGCCCCAGAAGGGGCCCCACGGAAGGTCCCAGTGGCACCGACTGCATGCGTCCGCCACAACCCAGCACAGCCCTTGCTCCCTGCGATTCGCCCACCCAGTACAGCGTTTCGTGGCCCCATAGGGGGCTCCACGGAAGGTCCCAGTGGGACCGCCCGCATGCGTCCGCCACCACCCAGCACAGCCCTTGCTCTCTGCGTTTCGCTCACCCAATACAACGCTTCGTGGCCTCATACGGGGGTTCCACCGAATGCGTCCGCCACCACCCAGCACAGCCCTTGCTCCCTGCGTTTCACCCACCCAGTACAGCGTTTCGTGGCCCCATGGGGAGCTCCACCGAAGGTCCCAGTGGCACCGCCCGCATGCGTCCGCCACCACCCAACACGGCCCTTGCTCCCTGCGTTTCACTCACCAAGTACAGCGTTTCGTGGCCCCATAGGGGGCGCCACCAAAGAAGATATTCACAATTGCGGTACTCACAACTGCATATGGTTGGGTCCTTCGCCAGGCTAATTCTGGACCATTTTTGAAAACATTCCCCCTGTAGAGGGGCAGGCCCGACTTCAAGCTGGACATCAGCGGTACGCGTAGTAGATCGAGGAAGAGAAATTGGCACAGACAGAAACTTTGAGGCGTTCCGCGCGGATTTCTTGGATATCTGCGCTGGCCCCCCCTCCCTGGCGCGCGGAGCGCGCCAGCGGGGCGGCGCCGGAGCCGCCGCCGGGGGGGGGAGGGCAGCGCGGGCCCGAGGAAGCCGAGCGGAGCGCCTCAAAGTGCATGCTCGTGACGCGACTTTGTCCTTCGAGTGCGAGCGCGGGTCCGACGCGACGATGCAGCACTACAGCGGGGTCGGGCATGTCCCCCATGCAGGCGGATTTGGGGGAGAAACATTAAAAATTACGAACAGTCCTATCTGTGTGTTTAATGTGTGTTTAAAATGTAGGAAACATGTTCTAAACATGTTTTAAGGGAGTCTTACATCTGTTAAACATGTTTGAACAATGTTTCTAGACATCTGGAAATTATGTGATAGCGTGTTTCCTCTCCATTGATCGTCGTCCCCATGCTATTTTGGGACCCCTTCAGTGCAAGGACCCCTTCAGTGCAAGCACCGATTGGGGAAATTAGTCAGACAAATCGTCCCCATGCTATTATGGGAGAGCATTGAAACATAGTTATATCTGTATATATATATGTGGATACATGTATGTATGTATGTACGTACGTACGTACGTACGTATGTGTGTATGTATGTATGTATGTATGCATGTATGGTATGGTATGGTATGGTATGGTATGGTATGGTATGGTATGGTATGGTATGGTATGGTATGGTATGGTATGGTATGGTATGGTATGGAATGGTATGGTATGGTATGGTATGGTATGGTATGGTATGGTATGGTATGGTATGGTATGGTATGGCATGGTATGTATGTATGTATGTGTGTGTATATATGTGTGTATGTATGTATGTATGCATGCATGCATGCATGCATGCATGCATGTATGTATGTATGTATGTATGTATGTGTGTGTTTGTGTGAAGAAAAAGAGAAGTCGTCCCCATGCTATTTTTCGACGAGGAAGGGCGGCAGCCAGGGCCGAGGAGGCGAGGCGGGCCCAGGCTGTCGTCGAGGCCGCCGCCGCGGAGGCCTCCGAAGAGGGGCGAGCTCCCGGGGAGGGGCCCGCTGTGCGGGGCGCTGGCGGACAGGAGGAGGGGGAGGAGGAGGGGGAGGAAGGGAAGCGAAGAGGAGGAGGAGGAGCGCGGAGGAGGAGGAGGAGCGAGGAGGAGGAGGAGGAGGAGCGAGGAGCTAGGAGCGAAGAGGAGGAGTAGGAGGAGGAGGAGGAGCAAGACGCGAGGAGGAACAAGGAAGAGGAGGAGGAGGAAGAGGAGGAGGAGGAGGAGGTGAAACGAGGAGGAGGAGGAGGAGGAGGAGGATGAGCGAGGAGAAGAAGCGAGGAGGAGGGAGGAAGACCAGCGTAAACCCAAGAATCATCAACGATGTTGGAATAATCCCTCCCTCCAAGCTCCCTCTTCACGGGCCCCTACAACGGTTTATTTCCATTGAAATAACTGCCCCTGTGGAAGACAACCGCTTGAAGACCCTGAAGCATGCCAAAAACAGTGTTCTCGGGAGTCCAACGCAACGGATCAACCTGACTGTTGCGTCTTCGCAATCCTGAATCGTGCCAGAACGCCATCCCTGGGACTTCAACACAACGAATCAGCATAACGGCTGCACCCGCACAATCCTGCACCCTTTCAAGACACCGTTTCTGGCACGTTGATGAATGGAATCCGTTAAGCCCTTCCATTTTCCAGTAAACAAAAACAGGAATGTGCGCCGCGCTGAGGCGAGAACCACATGTTGAAACGGAACCGCCCTCAATTCGTGAGACTGCTGCGTTTTGTTAACCAAAAAACAAATGTGCGCCGCGCTAAGGCGAGAGCCACATTTTGACAACCACACGCCCCCAATCCGTGACATTCTTGCATTTTGTACAACGAATGTGCGCTGCGCTAAGGCGAGACCCACATGTTGAAAACCACCCGCCCTCAATCCGTGAAACCCTTGCAAAGTTTACAACGGATGTGCGCTGCGCTACGGCGAGCGCCACATTTTGAAAACAGCCCGTCCTCCATCTGTGAATCTACTGCCAAAATTTACGCTTCACAACCATCAATTGTAAGGACGTCTCCATCGAAACGCCAAGCCCGCCCTAACAACTGGCCCCGGGATGCGAGAGAGAGAGAGAGAGAACGAACCGTTATGTGTAAGGAAAAGGAAGAGAGGAGGAGGAGGAGGAGGAGGATGAGGAGGAGGAGGAGGAGGAGGAGGAGGGGGAGGAAGGGGAGGAGGAGGACGAAAAGCGCGGAGGAGGAGGAGGAGCGAGGATAAGAAGCGAAGAGGGAGGAGAGCGAGGAGGAGGAGGAGAAGCGAGGAAGAGGAGGATGAGGAGCGAGGAGAAGAAGCGAGGAGGAGCGAGGAGGAGGAGGAGGAGGAGGAGGAGGAGGAGGAGGAGGAGTAGTAGGAGGAGAGGGAGGAGGAGGAGGAGAGGAGGGGGGGGACGAGGAGGAGGGAGGAGGAGGAGGAGGAGGAGAGGAGGAGGAGGAGGAGGAGGAGGAGGAGGAGGAGGAGGAGGAGGAGGAGGAGGGGGGGGAGGAGGGAAGAGGAGGAGGGTGAGGAGGAGGAGGCGGAGGAAGAGGAGGAGGAGGGGAGGAGGAGGAGGAGGAGAAAGGAGGAGGAGGAGGAAAAGGAGCAAGGAGGAGCGAGGAGGAGGAGGAGGCGAAGGAGGAGGAGGCGGAGTAGGAGGAGGAGAAGACGCGTGGAGAGGAGGAGGAGGAGGAGGAGGAGGAGCGATGAGGAAGGGGAGGAGGACCGAGGAGGAGGAGAAGCGAAGAGAAGAAGCGAAGATATGCGATGAGAAGGAGGAGGAGGAGGAGGAGGAGGAGAAGAAGCCAAGAGGAGGAGGAGGAGGGGAGGAGGAGGAGGGAGGAGGAGGAGGAGCGAGGAGGAGGAGGAGCGAGGAGAAGAAGCGAGGAGGTGCGAGGAGAAGGAGGAACATAAGGAGGAGGATAAGGAGGAGGAGGAGGCGGGATGGAGGCGGAGGAGGAGAAGGAGGACGAGGAGATAGAGGAGGAGGCGGAGGAGGAGGAGCGAGGAGAAGAAGCGAGCAGGAGGAGGACGAGTAGGAGAAGGAGGAGGACGAGTAGTAGTAGTAGTAGGAGGAGGAGGAGGAGGAGCGAGGAGGAGGGGAGGCGAAGCGAGGAGGAGGAGGAGGAGGAGGAGCGAGGCAGAGGAGCGCGGAGGAGGAGGAGCGATGAGGAGCGAGGCGGAGGAGGAGGAGAAGGAGGAGGAGGAAGAGAAGGAGAAGGAGGAGGAGGAAAAGGAGGAGAAGCGAGGAGGAGGAGCAGGAGGAGGAGCGAGGAGGAGCGGAGAGGAGACGGCCGGGCGCCTGATAGTCCGCTGGGGCGCAAGAACTGATACAGTCGGCCCGTCTGATAAGGATGCGCGATAAGGATACAAGGGCCTTGGGCGCCCAAGTCCAAGCTTTCCGAGCGCGGCGCGGCCAGCGAGAGCGGCCAAGGATGGGCCGGGGAGGCAAGGATGCACGAGAGCCGACGGGTCGGGTCCAAAACCTTTTTACACAAAAACAGGAAAGTGAGCGCCCACCCCTACCTCAAACAAAAGCAAACGGCCGACGTCCTCCTTCTTCTCGGAGGCGGCCTCCTCCCCTTCGCCCTTCTCGGCCGAGCCCTCGTCGTTGCCCTTGTCGCCCTTGCCTTTCTTGTCCTGGGCCCGGCGCCCAGGGCGAGGGGGGTAGGGGAACGCGGAGGGAGGAAGGGAGGATGAGGAGCAAGGGATGGAGGAGGGGAGGAGGAAGGAGGGAGGAGGAGGGAGGAGGGAGGAGGAGGAGGAGGATGAGGAGGAGGAGGAGGAGGAGGAGGAGGAGGAGGAGGAGGAGGAGGGGAGGGAAGAGGAGGGGAGGAAGAGGAGAAAGGGGGATGGAGATGGAGGAATGGTAACAAGGGGATCGGGGAGGAAGAGCTCCCCCACAGTTCGTGGCCCAGAAGCTTAGAGGAATAACAAGTACTTTTTCGTTACCGGGCCCTGGGCGCGGAGTGGAGCGTCCTTCTCAGGCCCTGGAGTCAACCTTGCAGGTAAGAAGCCCGGACGTTGGATCCCAAAAATGCTCGGGCGATCTTGTCCGCTCCAGCGCGTTCGTGGGGCCTGTCGCGTGGCTTGTCTGGAGGCCTCGGAAGCAAGGTTGGGAACCCATACTTCCCACATGTCCTGAGATGGTCCCGACGGACCGTCCTGGGGCTCCCTCGGGCGCCACGTGGACCGTCTTGGAGGCCCTGGGAACCAGTCCAAGAAGCCCAGATCACTGAAAGCATTGAGTATGATATGCCCTTGCTCGCCTTTTCGGTGTTGAAAGCAGGACGGCCTAAAAGGCCCCTAGGAGACCCTCGAGACGGCCCCCGAGGCCCGCAAGAGGGGCCAGAAGGTCCCAATAACGGCTCCAAGGGAAGAGGGAGGCCGCAAGAAGCGCGCCGCAGCGGCGACAGCGTCACCAGCATCGCAATGAGGAGGAGAAAGAAATCGAGGAGGAGCGATGAGGGAACTGCATCAGAAACCATACAGTCGACCCGCATCAGAAGGCCGTACGATAGCAAGGGCCCCGGGAGGCCATGCCGACACTTTGCGAGCGGGGCGCGGCCAGCGAAAGCGGCCAAGGATGGGCCGAGGAGACAAGGATGCAAAGGTACCCTTGGGAAAGCTGCACATCCTTACTATACGAGTTGACTGCATCAATTCTTGCCCCCCAGCGAATGACTAGGCGCCGGGCCGCCCTTTGGCCTCAGAGGAGTGCTCTCCGCGCTGATGTGCGAGTACTTTCGGCGGCGAGCGGGGGGGGGTGAGAAGGAAAATGCCTTGTCGGAGGGCGGCGGAGCTTCTCAGAAGCCCTCGCGACTTCTGAAAAGTTTTCTGCGCCTTCGGGAAAGGCATACACAACTTATCAGAAGGCCGTGGGAATTCCAAGCCTTCTGAGAAGGCGCTCTCCTTCTCACATGCCCCCCTCGCCCGCCGCCGATGACTGGCCCTTTCGAGCAAGCTCCGAATGCCGTGCAGGGCAGCCAAGCGATAGGCTTCGGGAAAAAGTTTACCCCGTACACGGGCGGACCCACATGGTGAGCACTCCCCGAGCGCCCCGAAGCCTCTTCATCCTCCTCGTCCTCCTCCTCCTCCTCCTCCGCCTCGTCCTCCTCCTCCTCCGCCTCCTCCTCCTCCCGAGCAGTGGTCAGTCCCACCGAGCTCGGACCTCCACCAACGGCTCACACGGAACGTCGAGCTCAAGAGGAGGAGAGCTCGCCGATGGATCGGCGATGGGCCCTCGAACCGAGGTTGCACGTGCCCGGGCGGGGTGGGCTGGCACGCCCCACGGGCGACGTACGCACGTGCGGGAGATTTGGGGTCGCTGCATTCCGCCCTGAGCCTATCCCCCCCCTGTCGTCGCTCCTGAAGCAGGTCCTGGCCCAGACCCATGGCTGCGCGGAACGGTCGTTCCACGCGGGACGCACGAGGGCGCTGCCTGCCCGTCGGGGTCTCTGACCACCGGGGCCTACAGCACAGCCTGCCCCTTCAAAAGCTAGGCCCTCCGCAGCCTCGGTAGGAGGGAGGAGAGAGGGAGGGGGGTCCCGATGCTCCTCCGCGGCTCCGAGCAGAGGAGGGAGAAAGGAAGGAGGGAGGGGGCGAGGGAGGAGGAGAAGGAAGGGGTGGCGATGGGGGAGACAAGGAGAGAGGAGGAGGCAAAGGGAGGATGAGGGGGAGGAGGGGGAGGAGGAGGAGGAGGAGGAGGAGGAGGAGGAGGAGGAGGAGGAGGAGGAGGAGGAGGAGGAGGAGGAGGAGGAGGGAGGAGGAGGTAAGCAGGAGGAGGAGGAGAAGGAGGAGGAGAAGCAGGAGGAGGAGGGAGGAGAGGGGAGGAGGAGGAGGAGGAGGAGGAGGAGGAGGAGGGTTACGCCAAGGGGAGAGGAGGGGGGGAGGGGGAGGGGGAGGGAGGAAGGCGAGGCGGGCGAGAGCGCGCGCGCCGCCGTCGGCTCCTTCTTCTCCCTCTTCTCCTTCTTCTCCGGCTCCGGCGGCTTCGGGCGCGGCTCGCTGAGGATCCTGGAGCAGCTCGACATCAGCGATGTGCTCCTCCGGCGGCGCGGGCGGGGCCGCCGCCGCCGCCGCCGCCGTCGGGGGCGGCGTCGGCGTCGGCGTCGGCGCCATCGCCGTGCTTCACTGCGAGGAGGGATGGGCAGATAGACGGGCGGACGGACGGATGTGTGGGCGGACGTTCGGACGGAGGGACGGATGGACGGGTGGATGGGCGAGGGCAGGAAGGAGTAGAGGGATGGGTTTTCTGGGGAGCTCTGGGGAGCTGGGAGGAAACCTCTTGCAAGCGCGTTCTCTGGGGAGTGCTGGGGAGAACCTCATGCTGTCCGCCCCACCCCCTACTTCTCATCCTGCCACTCCCCCGGCCCGACCACCCCCAGCCTCCCCCCTCGTAACTCTCCTTCTCCTCCTCCTCGTCTTCCTGCTCCTAATTATGATGATCCTCTTCCTCCTCCTCATTCTCTCATCCCTCTTATGTGTCCTCCTCCTCCTCGTCCTCCTCCTCCTCCTCCTCCTCCTCCTCCTCCTCCTCTTCCTCGAACTCCTCGACATCCTCCTCCTCCTCCTTCTCCTCCTCCTCCTCCTCGTCCTCCTCCTCCTCCTCCTCCTCCTCCTCCTCCTCCTCCTCATCCTCATCCTCATCCTCATCCTCATCCTCATCCTCATCCTCATCCTCATCCTCATCCTCATCCTCATCATCTCATCATCATCATCATCATCATCATCATCATCATAATCATCTCATCATCATCATCATCATCATCATCACCATCACCACCACACACCACCACCACCACCACCACCATCATCATACATCATCATCATCATCATATCATCATCATCATCATCATCATCATCATCATCATCATCATCATCATCATCATCATCATCATCATCATCATCATCATCATCATCATCATCATCATCATCATCATCATCATCATCATCATCATCATCTTCATCGTCATCATCATCATCATCAACATCAGCATCAGCATCAGCATCATCATCATCATCATCATCATCATCATCATCATCATCATCATCATCTGCATCTTCATCTTCATCATCATCATCATCATCATCATCATCAGATTCATCATCATCATCGTCATCATCATCATCATCATCCTTATCCGCCTATCATCATCATCATCATCATCAGCATCATCATCATCTTCACCATCATCATCACCATCATCATCAGAATCAGCATCAGCGTCAGTATCAGCGTCAGCATCAGAAGCATCATTACCAACAACAATATCAACATCAACATTAACATCGCCATCAACATCAGCATCATCGTCAGCATCACCAGCATCACCAGCATCATCGTCATCACCAGCAGCAGAAACAGCAGCAGCATATCCTCCTACTCCTCCTCCTAATCATCATCATAATCACCCTCAGCATCACCACCATCATCATCATCATCATCGTCATCCGTATCATCACCAACAGCATCACCATCAACATCATCATCATCATCATCAGCAGCATTATTACCACCATACTGAATCGTCAGCATCATCATCATCAACAGTATCGTCATCAGCAACAACCGCATCAAAATCATCAGCATCATAATCATCCGCAGCAGCCGCATCAGCATCAACAGCATCATAATACTTATCAGCATCATCAACATCATCATCTTCTTCTTAAGCAGGATACTCGTAGCCGTCCCATATTCAGCACCGTTAGTGTGATTTAATACCTTTACTCGCAACAGTCTTATTATACATTTCATCAGCACCCTGAGCGGTAGCAGCATGGTCATCAGCATCAGCATCATCCTCGTCGTTGTCATCATCATCGCGATCGCAACCACCATCATCATCAGCATCATCATCATCGGCAGCATCATCGGCATCAACATCATCAGCATAATCATCAGCATACGCATCATCTGCATCATCATCACCATCGTCGTCATCATCGTACTCACACTGATCACCAACACCATCACCATCATCACCATCACCATCATCACCATCATCGTCGTCCTCACCATCATCGTCACCACCATCATCACTGCCGTCATCCTCTTCGGCACCAGCAGCATAATCACCAGCATCAGCAACAGTGGCAGCAACACCATCACAACCACCTCCCAGTATCGTCATCGTCCTCCTCCTCCTCCTCAGCATCATCAGCAGCAGCAGTATCATTGACATCATCCTTAGCAGTATCATCATCATCGTCATCATCAGAAGCAGCATCAGCATCACCACCATCACCACCAGAATCGCCATCACCATCACCACCATCATCATCGTGTTCAGCAACAACAGCATCATCTTCACCAGCACCATCCCCACTCGCGTCCATCCTCCTGCCCATACTCCTCCTCGTTCTCCTCCTCCGCATCAGCATAGGAAGCATCAGTATTGACACCATCATCATCAGCATCAGCGTCAGCATCGACATCATCATCACCATCGTCATCATAATCACCATCACCATCACCATCATCGCCATCACAAGCATGCGCTTGCGCAACAGCAGCAGCAGCACCATCATCAGCATCAGCATGAGTAGCAGCAGCACCATCACCACCTCCTCGTCCTCCTCCTCCTCCTCATCATCATCATCAGCATCATCATGACCATCGTCGTCGTCGTTATCAGAGGCATCATCAGAGGATCACAATGAGTATGTTGGAAGGTCACTGCCAGGACCCTTCCTCTTGTGCCGCATGATCGTATCCGAGCAGTCTCTGCTGCGTACACGGCGTCGGCGGCGCAAGCAGTGGACGGGTTCCACGCGCGGCACTACGCGCGACTGTCTGATTCGGCCCTCCGCGTCGGATGTATGTGTTTCGCCATCTTTGAGGCGATGCCCAGCCTCCCGCGCAAGCTCCAGATCATCTAGGTGGTCCTTCACTGCAGAGCTAGAGGGTGATACGGACCGAGTGGGATGTTCGTCTGCATCTTCAGATCGTGGGGGGATTTGCGAGGGAGCTGGCGGCGGAGTTCGGCGGCGGGCGCGAGGGGGGAAATGAGGAGATCAGAAGACGGCGGGTACTCTCAGAAACCCTACAGGCGGATTGTGGACGAAACATAAGCCATACCCCAAGCATGCCCCAGAATGACCACAAATAGTCAGACAATCGTCCCCAGACTATTATTGGTCTGTCTTTGAACATTCCTCCTGTAGAGGGACGTGCCCGACTGAGCATGATCCTTCTCGCTTCCCCCCGGGCGCGCAGCCGAGTGGTGGGAGGCCAAACGTGCGCGTGCTGTGCTTCTCTGGCAACTCCCCTTTACGCCTGCTGCCGCCGCGGCCTGGCGTCGAGCGGCCCGTGCGGAGCCCCGCACGAGGTGGCGGCGATCTCTGGGGCATGACTGAGTTTGACGGCGAGCGAGGGGGGGAAGCGAGAAGGAGAGGGCCTTCTCAGAAGGCAGCGGGACTCTTTGGAAGCCCTCGCGCCTTCTGAGAGGTTTTCTATGTCTTCGGGGAAAACTGAAGACCACTTCTGAGAAGGCCGGGGGCCTTCCGAGCCTTCTGGGAAGGCCCGCCCCTTCTCGCTTCCCCCCCGAGCTCGTCGCCGAGTTCTACAGTCATCGGCCTGACCTAAGGAACGATACATAAGGAACGAAGCCCCTGTTTTCCAAGGAAAAAACATGATTCGCAACGCATGCAAGCCTTAAGGAACGACCGAGCCCCTTTTGCAAAGTAAGTGTTCCTTACTCAAGCCGCTCACTGTACGACAAGTTCTACCTGGAACGGTTGGCGGTGGAGTCTAAGAACTTCGGTCTCCCCACTCCCGTCGCCCAGCTTTGCATGCTCGCATAGAAGCGCGGCCGATTCACCAGCATGTGGTCGGCGGTGGCTGGCCCCCCCTCTCTGTCCCCCGAGGGGTGGTGGCGGGGTGCTCCAGGGCGACGTCCCGCTGGTCCCCGCGTACCTCCTGGGGCCGTTCACCAGCTTCGTGCTTCCGAGGGAGGTTCTCCTGGCCCAATTTATCGACGACTCGGGTCTGGACTTCACGGGATCGGCTCCCAAGGCAGCTGGAGCGAGCCTCAGCTGAGGAGTGCGGTTGCTGAACCTCCCTGTCCAAGGCCAGCAAAAGCAACTTGGCGTGCTAGGACTCCCGGGTTGCCCGCCACTTGCACGCTTTCCTTGGAGACCGCGCTGGCCCCTCGGCTGACAACGTGGTTAACCTGGGTATCGACATCACCGCAGACCGCTTTAGTAGGCAAGCTTACGTAAAGACGGTTCTCAGGCAGTCCAAATTCAACGTGAGGATGGCCAACCAAAGGCCAAGACCCGAAAGGTACGGGCCATGAAAGCCCAGATCACCTAATACGCCAAAGAAATGTGGGTGTCTGGGCCGTTGCCTGGGGCCCTTTTATGGGCCCGAGGTCCACAGCATTTCGTACAGGGAACTCAATGGGATTCGTCAGCAGGCAGACGCTTCCGTTGGACCCGGTTATCTAGGTAACTCGCTAAAAAGCCTGCTCATTATGGAGAATAGGCCCACGTGGCTGGCGGCTGCTGAGCCCCTCGTTAGGAATGCGGAAGAGCACTGGAGTGCCCACACGATCGCTTGCTGCTAGAGATTCACGTTGGCCAAGCTCCGCCAGGCCTGGGAGGCCAGCTGAGCAAAACCGGTACCAAAATCGTGGCTCGAGGTCTCGAATTCTTTCTCGGCCATGCCACGGTGCATGCAGGGGATCCGCTGGACAAGGATCGACTGGGTTACCCTGGCAAGCAGGCTTCAAGAAGAGCCTGTCCTCACGGAGGCTTGCCCTGGCCTCCTGATCATCATGCTTCGCCAAACCGTTCGGACATTCGGCCTGCAGTCGAGGTACCGTGGGGGCACAGCAGGGGGGGGCCAGGGCGCCGCTATGAGTGACACATGGGATGACGCGAGACAAAACTCAAGCGAACGAGAGAAGAAAGAGAGTGAGAGAGAGAGGCAACACACAGAGGACGGAGAGAGGACAAAGCGGTATTGTGAACAAATTCTCGAGCGTCGATTCCGCGTCCCGCATTGACAAATACGACTGCATCGTATGCGGATCTCGCCACGAGTCGGCATACTGTGCGCTTCCCAAAATCATGTGCAGCACGTGCATTGGGCACGGGGAGGCGGAAGCGTGAAGGCGTGGAGGCTTCACGCGATCCTCCTCCTCGTCGAGAGCGTCGAGCTGCCGAGCGCTCGTCGCTGGAAAGCCCCCCGCTCGTGCTGCGACTCCGGCAAGCTCCATTCAGCAGGGACCTCGCCTGCTGGGATCGGGGATGGACAGACCCCCCTTTAGTAAAACGCGGTTTAGCGAAAACGACCTGAGGCCCAAACCTGGCGGGCGCAAGTCTGGAAAATAACGGCCACGGCGCCCCCTCGAGAACCGAACACGGACAATTCACTAATCGACGCGTCACTGTTGGGGGTTCCGTCCACCCCCGCTGGGAGTGCGGCGAGTGCGCGCGATCCGGCTGCGATGCCTCGTGCATGAAAGTGCGCGCCCGCTGCCCGGGGCCTCGGATCGTGGCAGCGGAGTGCGAACTTCGAGGTCGGGGCCCTGACAAGTTGATCCACAGGACAGGAGCAAGGAAAGGCGACACCAGCACCAACAGGGCGAGGAGACGCGAGGAGAAAGGGAGGTCTCCCTGGTGGTGTGGTCCCCCCTCTCGCTCGAGACATCCCCAGCCGCCAGCGCGGGGAGGCATCGTGGACCTCCTCGCTGGAGGTGGCCCCCCTGGTGTTGGTGCCGCTTCTCCCCTCCGAAATGGAGTGCGAACTTCGAGATCGGGGCCATGAAACGTTGCTCCACAGGATCTGGAAGTGACCTGCGGGCGAAGAGGTGCGCGCTGAGATCGCCTGCGACAGCAGTGCTGGCGAGAGCCTGCTGCCATGGGCAAGGACAGCCCACAAGAGTTGCTCCTGAAGGCCCGTGCCATCTTGTCTAACCCTGGTGATACTTGGCCACGCCCTGATAAGACGGGGGCAGTGGGTGGAGGGGGTGGGATCGGATCAACATTTGGTTTCGGGTGAATTGTTCTTGGATGGTAGCGCGTCACGTCACGTGGTAACAGAATTGAATCGGGCGGCCTGGGCAATGGCCATACACTAAAATGGCAACCGATTTCTGGGACGGGTCTGCGGCACCTTCTACGGAGGCCGCCCCCGAACCTCTCAGGCTGAAGAACTTGCTGCTCTCGATTGCGCGGCTTAGCTCACCCAGCATTCTGTACACAGACTGTGCGAATGTGCATGCGCAGGGCTAAGAGACCCCTGGGTGGGCAAGTTGCCCTACAAGAGGCCCCACGGTGGGTTTTGGAGGCCAGGAAATTGGCACCCACACCGGCACAGGGGATTGCCTCCACAGGGGGAAGATGATCCTAGACTTCGGTGTCGGTGGTAAGAGTTCGGTCACCTTGGAAGCCAGCATATTACCACCATCACCGAGATCGGGACCGTCTTCCCTCGGTGGAGGCACACCGCCGATCTGGATGTTGGTGTCAACCTCTACACCCTGCGAAATGCTTAAGAAATCATGGGTTAAGAAATTCATAATCTCAGAACTTGAATAAAAAACCCAACATTTCCATTCAAATCTTAGGATTTACATTGGAACGTTAAGAATAATCGAGACTCTGGCCGAAAACTTGGGTTTTCTTAAGCATCGCTTAAGGTGTAGGCCTGCGAGGGTTCCTCCTGCACGGACAGCGCGTCGCCGCCCACCTTCGCTCGGTGCACAAGGCAGGAGGCCCACCTCCCACTCGGCGAGGCGAGCCTGCCCCGCGACGAGGTGGCTCGGAGGGGGAATGCCTGCGCCGAGGAGGCGACGAAGGCGGGCCACCGCCTCTGCCCCACAGCCACCGATGATCAGGCGAGGGCGTCGGAAAAAGTGTGGTTGCTCGCCCGTGCTGGCTGCAAGCTTGCGGACGCTGGTCTGTGGAAGTGGCCGAGGCGCACTCTCTCGGACGGCGCTCTTGTTGCGCCTGCGCGTCGGGCCCAGGCAAAGACACCTTGGCCGACCGCAGCACGTCCGGGAACTTCTTGCTGGCCGATGGCGTTGTCATTCCTGGTCCAAAACCCTTCGGTCACAACATCATCATCATCAACATCATCATCAAGCTCCCCGTCCCCGTCCTCATCCTCACCCCCATCATCATCAACGGCGCCATCATCAGCATGGTCATCATCAGCATCGCCAACATCACCGTCAAAACTACCATCACCACAGACATCATCATGATCATCATCCCCCACAGCAGCAGCAACATCATCGGCATCACCACGCGCATCTGGAAAGGGAATTCTTACGAGGAGGCAAATGACACTTGTCCCTTGAAGCAAACGGCAATTAGGCGCAGGCCGCGTGCAACAATCCCGCTCCAACTGCCGCAGAACCCCGTCTCCTGCTCACCCGGGCAGAGCGCCGCAGGCGAAAACCCCCCATTCGGGTGATAAGCCGGCTGACGAGCGGGGCGAGAGTGAAACGACTGGGCAGGGCAGCAAAGCCAGCCAGCATTACAAACGCAGTGATGAAGCACTTGGAAGCACAGCTGGTCCAAGCAGAAGGCGAGTATGACTCGGGCGAAAGCGTGCCGGGGCCTCCAGGCACGCGGTACAAGATTCCTATGAGCTGCACATCGCCGAGTCATGCAACAAGCTGAACGTACCCATTCGTGCAGACCTTCAAGCGCATGGACGAGAACCTGGACCGCAAATGATCCAGAGCTCAAGCCCCTGGAAGAGCGGTTCGAAACGATAGCCTGGATATAGATTGAGCTAACACCCCGCAGCGGCTTCCAGCCCACGCCTTGAAATTAACAAGGTGTTGATTGATACATCGCATATACATGGACATGCTGTCCCTGATCACATATTCCGTTAGAACATCTGCGAGGTTCTCATGAGCGAATACATCGGTTACTCTGATGTGTCCTCCACTTACCTTCCTGTGTAACCAAAGGTGGCAGATGTCGGTGTGTCTGGCATTTCCAAATTCCGCGCCTGCTCGCCGTGGCAACGGCTTCTCTTGCGTCGCTCACGCTGCCACGCAATCAACGTCAAAGTCCTCGAGAACCACTTGCAATCCTTAAGTTACTGGGGCGCCTTCAACCATTCTGCGATACCCTGCTTCTCTTGGGGGCGAGGCTACCACGGTCTGAACAGCAGCCCACGGCGCAACGAGGCGCGATCCCCACATCACTGAGCCCCCCTCGTTGCTTGCTACGTTTTCCTGCAACCGGCATAGTCGGCGTCTCTCTACACAATTAACTCCCCAAGGCGTTCCTGATGCAAACGGCAAGTTCCCACACCTGTGGCGCTCCTCGAAGCGCCTGCAGACAGTGAAAGACCTTTCCGCGACCCTCGGGCTGGGGCCGACATAGAGAGCGCGACCCCCTTGCCTGAAAACTGCATATCCGAAAGGACCTGTCCAAGATCATTTGCCCTGGCCACCAGGACGGGGCATTTCTGAACCGGGTGGCCTGGACGGGGGGCCTCCTGGTCTTCTTCCACGCAAGGTAACTTTTCGCCTGGTATATCACGCCTCACCCCGGGATGCTCCAGCCCTCCATATTTGGCAAATGTCTCGGCGCCGATGGCCCGCTTCATGCGACAACTCGTAATGGTGTCTGTCCACAATATGCGTGATAATTCTGGACGGCTTGAAGTCGTTTGGCCCAGGCCCACGTCTGCCCCGGACGTCAAACTCGAATGCGCGCGTTCAACTGCATCCTCGAACCACTCAAGACAAACGACATGTCCCTTATCAACTGAGATCGCCTCCGTGAGCTGTCAGCCAGAGTCGCGTCGCCCCGCGTGCAAACGCGCGCAGCGACGCCGCCCCGTTGTCGACGACAATGTCGCGCGCGAAGCCATGTAGCAAGCTCCCAAATTGCTCGCGGTGCCCCTGGCGCCGCACACTGACTTCTGCAGTCTCCCAAGCATGCCTGGTGCCCCGTCTTCGTCTGGTAATCCGACGGAGACGCCCGCCTTGGCCCCGGCGTATATGCACGCGCTTGACATATCTATAAGCCCAACATTGATACCTTCCTGACGACCCCCTGGTGCACGCCCCAGCCCCCCAATGACTGCCATTGAGAACACCTGTTCTTGTCCGTCGGCTGCACTTGCGTTCTCGTCTTTGGGATTGCATTTAACGTGCTGGGCCGCCAGGTGGGAAGGGCACTCAGGGTTATCCTCGTCGCCATCGTTCATCTCGACCCACCAAGTGCCTATGGGAGCTTGGCCAGTGACAGTCCAGCACACCCTCCCCGGCAAATTCGCAATGGACCTCCTCCTCCCTGAGCTTCTCCATCTCCTCCAGACGCGCCTGCAACGTGAGTTCCGACTCGGGCTCGCTTCCCAACGCGTCGCCCCTGGCCCGCGCCTGCCATCCTCGCGATGAACTACGCGCGTGCCCCCCCTGGCAACTGCGCGCTTCTGCGATGTTTTCGCATGCCTCGCGCGCCCCCCCCCCCCCCCCCCCCCCCCCCCCCCCCCCCCCAAACCCACCCACCCCCGCCCCCGCCGCCCCCGCGCTCCCCTCCCAAGATTCGACCATCCCTGATGTTGACCTGATGTTGACGTGTTCCCCAAGTCCTTTGACGAGGCTGGATGCCCCGTCTAACCGGGCAAGCGAAGCGCGGCGATATTGCGAGCTCATCCTGCGGACTCTCTCCCCCTCTCCTTCCCCTCGATCTCGCGAACTCCCAGGTGCTCGATAATCTGGCCAGCGCCCCAAGTCGCGAGTGGCTCGGCGCTGGCACGGGCCCCGCGGCGGCCTTGAACTTCTCGGGGGAAACAAGCAAGAAGCGCATGAGTGTCTGGCCCAGGAAACAAAGGGCCCATGCCCACTTTCATATTGCTCGCACGTAACATGTGCATTTCAATTTCCTCGCCTGGCTCGCAAAAAATGACGCGCGCATCGCGCGGCCTGAAAGTGCGCCCCAACCGACCCTCAACCGCCAGTCGGTCAAACAATCCTGTCAGTGAAGCTCGGCACAGCTGGTCCAGGAATACTTCCGATGTCTCGACGCTAGTCGCGACGCTTCGCGCTGAGGGGGCCGACCAGCACAGGGGCTGCTGGACATGCGCCTGGTGGGTCTACATGAGAACTGCCTCTCCCCTGCAATGTACTCGAGGTTGCAACGGCATGTGCGTCCGTTATATGTGTGCACTCCGTAACGCTGCAGCATTCTCTGCAATGGTATCGCGGTCCTGTTTGAGGCACCTGCAAGAAGATCGATGAGAAACTATAGCCCGCTGCCCCGCTGTATTCCAGACAAAACAACCGCAAGTCTGCGCGCCTCATCACGCCATCATTGGAGTAGCTTGCAACCTCGTGGAAGCCGCGCACCCTGGGCTCACTACTAACAGTGGCGCTGCGAGCACATTGCCGATTGACTAACGCACAATGGGTCCCCACGCTCACGGCGCGCAATCAAATCCACCACTTTCTTCCGCCATGCCGGCATCTCGCGCTAGAGAGCGCGCCTCGGGAGCGAGCGACTGCGCGTTGGCCTCTGCCACATCACCTCACCTCGCTCTCCCCTGACTTCATGGACGTGCCTGACGGCGCCCAGGTTTGCGTCGAGTAACCACGCCGCTACGCCGGGATCAACAACCATCACGTTTAACCCAGCACGAACATCATCTGCGTTCATGTTACCCTGGCCCGCGCCTACCGAATCGGGCTTGCCTTTTTGCGTGCGCCCGTCATCGGGCCCCTCGCCTCCTCGAGATCCAGCGCCCCCTCGTTGCACATGTTGGTCTTCGCGCCTTTCATCTCTAACTCCCCGATCCCTCTCATTGGGCCCTGTGTCCTCTGCCATGATTTAACCGCCGCTGACCTCGTGCGAAACGCCGCCAGTCAGGCGCTCGTCGATAACACCGCCAAAGAAAATGCGAAACTCAGCCCGTGCTGTCCACCGTTCTACATAACTCACACGGCCTCCGTAACATCATGCCACATGCATCAATCAATTCGTCTGTGATGTCCTCCATCTCGCCAGATTCTAGATGACTGCCATGCGCGTGTCTCTCATTGCTCAATCGCTGGGGGGCGATAGCTTCGTCGGTCTGTCGGCGCATGCCATTTTGTTATGGGTTCACAGCGTCGTCGACTGGCTGGCCCGTCGCTGAAGACCAACTTGCAAATTAATGTATCCTCCGTTTGCTGGTTCGGCCTGGCGCCGTCGGCCTCCGATGTCCTTCAGGCTGCCGCTGACCTCTCCTGAAGGCTCGGATCGCCTTGTCCATTTAGCCGCTCGTCGACCGTTTTGCGACATTCTGGCCAACCGGTTCACGCGATGCGTCTGCCCCAGCCCAGCCCTGCCTCTGCAACCGTGGCGCCCTGGCGTCGGCCCCGCAGCCGCGTTCTCCGACTTCTTCACCGCGGCCCCATCGCGCCACTGACGGCCCGGCGCCGGCGGCCGAATCCCGACCAGGGGCCGCCGTCGGCAAGGTCACTCTGGCTC
This sequence comes from Prorocentrum cordatum, assembly GCA_963575745.1. Taxonomy (NCBI): domain Eukaryota; class Dinophyceae; order Prorocentrales; family Prorocentraceae; genus Prorocentrum; species Prorocentrum cordatum. The sequence goes on along the minus strand of CAUYUJ010001460.1, from coordinate 71,862 downwards.
CAGCAGCCAGTCCAAGCACGCTGGAATCAAGAAGCCGAGATTAACCCACTCACGTGGGCAACCCCGTCCAGATCCAATTTCCCCCCCGCGCTTCCGCCGTGCCTGACCTCATGGGATGCGGCGACGCCATCCCGAGTGCCGATGAACAACTCCTGGCTCGCTTCATGCGCTCGCGTTGTCCAATCGCCCATCTTGCCTCGACGACGCTGCCCCCCCTCTAGGGGCGCCTGCAGATGCATGACGCACCCTTCGAACGCAGGCATCGCCGGGTTGAATTTTGCGCGCTCGGCATTTCTCATGGGCCGCCTTACCGCCTGCGTCAACTGCGAACACGTCAAAGAGGGGAGATGCGCGCGCAACCACCCAAGGCATGAGCGCATGCCCCCCCCCCCCCAGACTCCACCTCGCACCTGTCGCCTAGATCGCTCTTCGCGCGCGGATTCGCCCATGCGCGGTTTGGTATATCCCTTTCGGCTTCGCCGCTTGCTTGGGGATCTCCGACATGGCTAACGTCCGCTCCTAAGCCTAGGTCGCATGAACCTTCAGCGGCCACTGCGAGAGACCGCAATGGATGATCCACGCGCATTTCCAACAATTGCCTTCCGATGACCAGGAAACAAGTTCACGCCGCGGACAAACTTGATCGAGAAAGGGCCCACTGCCTTCGCAAGTTGACTTGGCGCCCTAGCAACGCAAGATTACAATGGGATGTCCTTCCCTCCCCTCGTCAAAGTCTTCTTTGTCTGGCTCGACTGCGCGCGATCGGTTGAGATCGCCGGCGGCCCTTGCCCCGCGGCCCCCGCCCGCGCGCGCGCGCCGGCCCCCTGCCTTCCGGCGCCGGCTGCGGCGCTGAACGCAAACGCACTGGTGGCGCCGGCTGCGATGATGATGATCAGCTTTGTTGTATAACTCGACTCACTCGCGTCGCGCGCGATTTCCTCGGGCACTTCGGCATCGTCCCCCGCGAATGCGCCGGCGACGTCGCTCAACTCGCTCGCGGCCTCCACCCTCGTCTTCTCCACGTCGCGAGGGCCCCCTGCCCGCGCGGGCCCCCGCATCTCAAATCGCCGAAATCCTTCGCAGGACTCGCCTGCCCCCTACTTGCAACCTTCTCTGGGGGCCCACGTAGCGGACTTGAATTTGCCGCTCCTCTTGCAAGTTGCCGTCGTCTGTTCAGTTGCACCGCGCCCGGGGCGACTGCAGGATCGCGCGTCGTTGTCTCGATCCAACTCTATGCGATTCGCTGCCTCGACCATCTCGCGCGCAGACCCGAGCGCCTCGTTTTCCTTCTCGCCTGTCCTCAGCAGAGCCCGCGTCCCTAATGACTGACTGACCCGCTCGCTGCGCCGCCGCGCTCGGCTGTCTCGGGGGCCTCGGCGGCCCGCTGGATGGCGGGTTCCCGCGCATGCGTGTCGCTGGCCCCTGAATCCACGATCGCAGCCATCGCCCCGCTCCCAGCCCGGCGGCCCATCACTAGCAAATCACTGACTTCCTCGCTGGGCTCCATCCACCTCCGCCAGCCGGGGCCCGGCGCATCTGCGCGCCCAACATTCCCCTTGCCCGATGCATTCCGAAATTCGGTTGCCCAGATTTGCGCCGCGGATGCAAATTAAGCTGCGCTCGTTTGATACATGCCCCCCTATGGATCCCTGGCCTTGCCTCCTGGCCCCCCCGCTTCGCCAGCTAGCGCTGCGCCCTCCGCGCCCGCGCCCCTCTAGCTGGCGCCGGTCTTGTGGGGCCATGAACGATGTCACTTCCGCGGGTAAACTCGCGCGCGTCGGCGCCGCGACATCCCGGCCCTAGAACAGGTTGCCCCGACATCTGCGCGCGCTCTCCTGGCCCCCCTGCTCCGCCAGCGGGGGGGGGCCTCGTCGGTGCTCCTGGGGCAGCTGGCTGCAATGTGACCCTACTCGGCGCAGTTAAAACGATCCCTCTCGCTGATCGTCGCAATTGATCTGCCTTGTGCTTGGCCGCCATCGATAACCTCCTTGCGACTTGCCCTTGCGTCCTCCTTTGCTGTGCCCTGCTGGGTAGCCCTTGGCGCCGAAATCTCCCCCCTTGCATCCGCCTGCCTGCGCCCCGCAGTAGCCCTTGGCGCCACTGCAGCATCTGCCCCCGCCTCCCTGTGTGATTCTTTTGGGCGCACTATCCTTGGCGAGGGGCCCATGCCCGCCGCACTTGTGGCACGCGGGCCATGTGCCCTTGCGCCGCCCTTCAACTACTTCGTCCGCGATGTCGCTTTCGGCAGCGTCTTCCATGTTCCAGATCCACGAGTTGCCCACCCTTTCGTAGCAACCTGCATTGCCGCTGCTGGCGTCCCAATTTCCACCTTCATCATCGTTGCCTTGGACGACGTCCATTGCGTCGGCGTTCTTCGCATCGGGGGCCAGTCTTCCGTCCTCGCGCAATCCCCGCACGGAGAGAAGAACATCCGGCAGGTGCTCAAAGACTCGGGAATTCGAAACAGTCTTGTTGTCAGCCATCGAATCAAACCCTGCGTGGGTCATGATGACCCCCAAGGCTGTAAACTTGAAAGGCAGTGGTAACGACCTGGCATACTTCTCCAGGGAATCTACCAACGCAATCCACTGTTCGAGCTGCACATCTATGCATTCACGTCCTCTGGCTGTTCGGGGTTGCTGACAAGTTTCACAATGTGCGAAAGTGCAACCCCAGCAGCCGCATAATACCATTCAGCCACCTCCTTCACGCCGAACCGTACGTTCCTGACGTGGCTCTGTTCCTTCGAATTTGACATTGGACACTTGCCAAAAATCCTCGTCAAGCTCTTCGTGACCGTCGTCATCTATTTCGTACTCCCCATTTGAGTTGTCCTTGTGCGTCTTTGACTGCGGGACTCTCGTCATCGGGTGAAGCTCCACCAATGGTTTCTCGATGTTGCTGTTTCTGTTTCTTTGCTGAGTTCCCGATCAACGTGCTTTGCCAGGGCGGGTGCGATTAACAACTTCTCGACCCATTATCCGAATGTGGCTTTGCCGTCTGGAAACGATTTGTGATCATTCACGGGTTTGCTCCCGCTTCCTCCTTTCCAAGTACTTCCTGCGGTCTGGATTTCAAAAGCGAAACATGCTCCGATGCGTTCGCATGATTCCCCGACTCTCTGGCTACATACTCTCTCAGGTTGCGGGACGGCTCCTAGCAGTACATGTTGTGACTGGCAGCTGAATTCAGGAGGGCTGCCATCTTATAATCCATCGGAAGTCTGTTGAATGCTTCGTCATTGCCCAGTGCCCTCGTGCCCTGCATGGCGCCGCGATCATTAAAAAACACTTGCGTGCCCTCGTGGTTGGCATTGAGCACTGTGCTTACGCACCCGAACCCCCCCGTTCTCGCAACCTGCGCTGCCTGGTTCCACGAAGCGGCTCGTGCCCAAAATGCAGGAGAGCCCAGAATCGAATCGATAAGTCGGATCGGCAATCGAAATGAATCGGATCGGCGGAAATCGGCAGCCGAGTCGGGAAAAGTCGAATCGGCTGACATCGGCAGCCTAGTATGTGTCCAATAAGAAATCGGAGCCCAAATCGGAAGCCGAAATCGTTTCGAATCGGAATCGGAATCCATCGAAATCGGATCGAATCGAATCGGGGGAATCGAAACGAGCCCTGAAAATGTCTGCCAAACTCCCCGTGCTTCCACTGGCCGTGCGTCGTCCACCCAGACCGTCGGTGCCAAGGTTCGCCGGGGGGCGGCCGCAGCTGCCGCCGCCGCCAGCTCTGCTCCGGAGCCCGTGGGGCGCATCGCGGGCTCCGCGACCGTGTGCATGTGGTAGGAGTGTTCGTCGGCGCGGGGGCGGGTGATGCCCGAGCCAAACGCCAGCGGGCGCAGGCCGTGTGCAAAGCTCCCGCCTTGAAGGCCGCAAGGCCTCGTTACCTGCTCACCCAGTCGGGATGCCACTCTCCAACAGATCATCCTCCTCCTCCTCCTCCTCCTCCTGTTCATCATCATCATCAGCAGCAGTAGCAGCACCCTCATACTCATAAAAGAAACATCGCCAACATCATTCTACTCGTCATCATCATGTTCCCATCATCAGCATCATCATAGCCATCATCATAGCCATCATCATCAGCAGCATCATCATCAGCAGCATCAGCATCATCATCATCATCATCATCATCATCATCATCATCATCATCATCATCATCAGCATCAGCATCATCACCAACATCATCATCAGCATCATCATCACCACCGCCGTCGTCATCAACTCCTCCTCCTCCTCTCCCTCCTCTTCCTCCTCCTCTCGTGTTCCTGCGCCCGTCCTCGTCCCCGTCCATCCTGCTTGCTCTGCACCCTCCCGACATTCTCCTCTTCCTGCTTCTCCTGAAACTCCCCCTGCGCCCTCTGGTCCGCCTCCGCTATGTTTCCGTTATTTGTCGCGCCATGAAGGGTTTCATCCCTGAAGCGCATCGGTCCGCCTCCTCCTCGTCCCCCTTTCCCTCTATCCCCCTCCCCTCGTCCTCCCGCCCTTGCCGTTCTCCTTTCAGCGACGACGATGGCGACGAGGAGAGGCGCGCAAGAACGCGGGCGCCGTCCTGGCCGACAGTTCCGTCAGACTCAGACTCGGCTCCGTCGGGCTGCTTGCCGCAAGTGCCGAGAGCGTCCTACTTACGATGGTCTCGAGGGCGCAACCTGTAGACTTGGATCGATGTTGGCCAGGCCATGCTGGGCCCAGGATTGGCACATATACCTTCCTGGCCAAGCTGGGACGACGTATCGCCCCTGGGCTAAGGAACGGCCTGACCAAGATCTGAGCATGCGTACGGCTAGCGCCCTCCGTATACTGACTGAACCATCGGGCTGCTGTAAGCTTCAATGCCGCGTGCTGCTGCAAACATACACAGCCGTGACAACAGTTTCTTCAATTTGCTCTGATGGAGATCTCTCCCATCCCTCTCAAGAATCCTAACATGACATGATGCTGGGATCATTCGGCGGAGTAATTTCCGATCCCGGAGACGCTGATAACTCTGTTACCCCAAAACGGGATCGGAAACTACTCCGCGCCAAACCATAAAATTATAGAGCGGGATGCGATTGCGCTCGGAGTAGTTTTAGCAAAACTACCCCGAACTACTCCGCACGAGCGCGTCATTCCAAAAGGCAAATTGCAAGAAACTTTCGTCACGACGATGTAGGCCACGAGCGAGACGACAGGCCATGGCAGGGGCTTCGCCCTCCAGGCAAGTGGCGGCGGGAGAAAGTGCCGCAGTGAATACACGTGCAACATGCAATGGCACTGGGCCCTGCCGCCTAGAGAGTCCATGACCCTGTCCTCACACCTCTGCGAGCTTCGATGATCCTCAGAGCGTGCGTGAGCGCCAACGTGTGCTTGTCCACCCGAAGCGCTTCGATACGGGCCGCATGGGGGCGTGGCTAGTGAGGGCAGACACGGGCTGCGCGCTGCTGGGGTAGCTGAATGGGGCAACGCACACACACACACACACACACCAACACACACACACACACACCACACACACCACACACACACTTGTTCCGTCGGCGGCTAGGCAGAGTCACTGCGCTGGCGATGGGGCGTAAGTGGGATACACGGAGGCCGAATTGAGCCGCAATGCACGGAGGAGGGAGGAGGAAACCCGGCGCGGGCAAGAGGGAGGATGGAGCCGAGCCCGCTCAGAGGGGGAGACAACACACACACACACACAATGGGCTGACAGACGTCCTGAGGGTCATCGACAGCTGCACCCACGATCCAGTGCTGCCCTCCCCTCTCGCCCCTCCCCCGGAGCAGGAGACGGAACTTGGCAGGCCCCCGCCGCGACGACGTGGGCACTGACGACCTGGCGCCGCGCAAGCGCGCCGAATCTTGCCCGCGAGTTACGCAAGAGTGACCCTAGGCAAGAGTGGCCTACAGGGGAGGCCAGTTCACAAGAAACCTTCCACAAGATACCCAACCCTGAGACCCCAGGACGTCCATTGGTTCTTGGTGTGGGAACGTTACGCGTTCCATAGCAAAACCATCGAAACCCAAGAAACCCAAGAAACACAGGGCACCCTGGAGGCGAGCAGGGTGTTTCTTGGCATGAGTCTCCACAGAATACACAAGAGCGGCCCAAGGCAAGAGCGACCTACCTTCAGGTCGCGGCGAAACATGCAGGATCCTGCGCCCACGCCCGGGTCAGAGCGCCCCTGGCCCCTCAGGATCTTTCAAGATCCGGCGCTCTCTGACTGACCCCCGTTTGCATTGTTCCCCGTCCCTTGAGCCCTGACCCCTCTCGCCGCAGCCCCTCCCGTGCGTCGTTCCCTGGAGCAAAGGAGGAGGAGGGGGAGGAGGAGGAGGAGGAGGAGGAGGAGG
>CAUYUJ010001460.1:32500-65425 GCA_963575745.1 Prorocentrum cordatum | reverse complement strand
TCATCATCATCATCATCATCATCATCAACATCAACATCATCATCATCATCATCATCATCACCATCACCATCACCATCACCATCATCATCATCATCATCATCATCATCATCATCATCATCATCATCATCATCATCATCATCATCATTATCAGCATCATCATCATCAGCAGCATCATCATCATCATCATCAGCAGCAGCATCATCATCATCATCATCAGCAGCAGCAGCATCAGCATCAGCATCAGCATCATCATCAGCATCATCATCAGCATCATCATCATAATCATCATCAGCATCATCATCAGCATCATCAGCAGCATCATCATCATGATCATCACCATCATCATCAACATCAGCATAATCAGCATCATCATCATCAGCATCATCATCATCAGCATCAACATCAACATCGTCAGCAGCATCATCACCACCACAATCATCATCCATCACCATCATCACCATCATCACCATCATCATCGTCATCATCGTCATCAGCATCATCATCATCAGCATCATCAGCATGACCATCATCACCATCATCAGCACCATCAGTATCATAATCAGCATCAGCATCATCAGCATCATCAGAAGAGGAGGACGCAGAGGAGAAGGAGGAGGATGAGGCGGGGCAGGAAGAGGAGGAGGAAAAGGAGGAGGAGGACGAGGAGGAGGCATTTCGGATGGTCCCGAGGCCCGAGGACTGGCCCCAGACGCCGACACCGAAGGATACGAGTGGGACCGAAAATACCCTCCCTCCTCCTCATCCTCCTCCTCATCCTCCCTCCCTCCCTCCCTCCCTCCCTCCCTCCCCCTCCTCCGCCTCCTCCTCCTCCGCCTCGTCCTCCTCCTCCTCCGCCTCCTCCTCCTCCTCCGCCTCCTCCTGCCCCTCATCCTCCTCCCCCTCCTCCCCTCCTCATCCTCCCCTCCTCCTCCTCTCCTCCTCCCCCCTCCTCTCCTCCTCTCCTCCTCCTCCTCCTCCTCCTCCTCCTCCTCCTCCTCCTCCCTCCCTCCCTCCCTCCTCCCTCCCTCCTCCCTCCCTCCCCCCTCCCTCCCTCCCTCCCTCCCTCCCTCCCTCCCTCCTCCCTCCTCCGCCTCCTCCTCCTCCTCCTGTGGGGAGGTGCTCTGAGGATCATCTGGTGGCGGGGTGCGCCGCTCGGAGACTCCTTCCCTCCCAGAGATTTCCGTGTTCGTTTCGTTTTCGTTTCCCCCCGTTTTGTCTCCAGTCCGCCTCTGCTGCAAAACGACACCGAAGCGAAAACACGGCCCACGGAGTCGCCAGAACACCGTCTAGGTCGACCCCCGGGTGCCTCTCCTCCAAGGCGGCGGCGAGGAAGATCGGGCGCGGCCTAACACGCCCTCGGCAAACCATCACCTTCCGTGACGCCATCCTCGCCTTCCGAGCTCCCCCTCCGGCCGCATGCCTGCGTCTCTTGGGGCGAGGCGAGGGGGACGCCACGGGAGGGGATGGTTTGCCAGGGGCCGGGTCTTGCGGTCGCTCGGACGCCCATTTCCTGTGCATGTGTCGGCTTCCCGCGTGCTGTTTTTTGTTGCTCGATGGTCCAGGATGGTCCTCGCTGGTTCTCGCCGAGAAAAAAATGCACGCCCCTGAGAAGCGCGCCAGCGTGCGTCCCTGCCGACCAGCCCGCGCGTCCCTCAGGACCGAGGAGGAGGAGGAGGAGGAGGAGGAGGAGGAGGAGGAGGAAAAGGTGGAGGGAAAGGAGGAGGAGGACGAGGAGGAGGAGGAGGCGGAGGAGGAGTGAGGCAGAAGAGGGAGGAGCGAGGCAGAAGAAGCACGGAGGACGAGGAGCGAGGCAGCCAGGAGCGCGCCCGAGCGATGCCAGGGCTCAGGCCGCCCCCGAGGAGCGCGCCCGCGCGCGGCTGCGGGCCGTCCTGACCGACAGCTCCGCCAGGCTCAGCACCGGGTCCTGCGGGGGCCGGCTCCCGCGCCGCGGGGGGGGGCGCGCGCCGCGGGGGGGGCACCCGCTCGGCCCGGGAGCGCGCTCTCGCGCTCGGCTCCGCCCTTCCGGGGGGGGCCTCGTCCAGGGGAGGGGAGCCAGCGCAGGGGGAGGTGGAGGAAGGAGGAGGAGGATCAAGGAGGCGAAGAATAAGGAGGAAAAGGAGGAGGAGGAGGAGGAGGAGGAGGCAGAAGAGGAGGAGGAGGAGGGAGGGAGGGGAGGAGGAGTAGTAGGAGGCAGAGGAAGAAAAACACGAGGAAGGAGAAGGGAGGGCGGAAGGAGAAAGGAGGAAGGAGAGGGGGGGAGGACGAGGATGACAAGGATTAATCTTCTGTCAGCTATCATGAACTGCCTGTCCTCTCCTGCCGCGCTGCAGCGTTCTGTTGCATGCCTGCTTCCCCTGACCGAGGCCAGGTGTGTCTCCTTGCCTTGCGGCATGACGCTTCTATCCCTGCTCCCCCTGCTCCCTCACCTCCTCGCTTGATCTCCCACGCCCCTACCCTCTCTCTCTTCCCTTCTCCCTCCTCCCTCCTCCCTCCTCCCTCCACTCCCTTCCGATATCATAGATGACTCCTCCCTCGCACCCCGAGGCCGTTCGAAAGGGCGGGCTGGGCGTTTAGCCTGATACTTCCTTACCGCTGAAGACCCTGATGCTTAAACTGACTGGACAACCGTTCACACATAGAGGGCGGGTCGCTTCCAACATGCGGCTCTCGCCTCTGCGTCGCGCACATGTGTTTTAAACAGTTGCGCAAGCTTCATACACTAAACGCGGGTGGTGTTCAACATGCGGTTCTCGCCTGAGCGCCGCGCACATTCGTTTTCAACATGTGCATTGAGGGCGGGTCGTCTTCAGAATGCGGTTCTCGCTGTATCGCCGCGCGCATTCGCGTCTAAAACAAGGCAAAGGCTTCCCGGATTGAGGGTGCTTCGTTTTCAAAGTGTGGCTCTCGCCTTCGCACCGCGCACAGTCGTTTGAACAACTTGCAAGTGCTTCACGGATTGAGGGCGGGTCGTTTTTTGAATGTGGCTCTCGCCCAGGCGCCGCGCACATTCGTTTTAAATATTTGCAAGAATCCAACTGGTCCTCGTGGTTCCCGCACCAGACAACACGTAGTGGAGCGATTCAGGATGATCAGGGCGCAACAGTACCGTGATTCGCGGTGAAGTCCCAGGAATGGCGCTCTGGCGCGACTGAGGATCGCCGAGACGTGACAGTCAAGTAAACTCGCGGCGTTGAGGTCATGGGAATGGTGTTTTGGCACGCTTCTAGATGTTCACACTGTTGTCCCCAAACGGGGCAATTCCCTCTGCGGAAATTCCCCAGGTAGGGGCCTATGAAAAGGGATCTTGGCGGGAGGGTATAACTATGTCAACATCGTTGATGAGTCTTGGGTTTACACGGGTTTCTCCTCCTCCTCCTCCTCCTGCTCCTGCTCCCTCCTCCTTCCTGCTTCCCCCCTCCTCCCATCCCCTCCCTCCTCGCTCCTCTCTCCTCCTCCCTCCTCCCTCGTCCCTCTACTCGGCACGGAGCAACGCCTTCGGGGCAGAACATAAAACTAACCTCATGCCCGTGGGAATAAACACTAGGGGATAATAAAGTTCGGGGTTCAGGGAGAGATAATAAAAGTAGCCCAGCAGACCTCAGCATAATCTCGAAGTAAGAGATTATCAAGAGGAGACCAAGCCGAGAACGTTTTGAGACATCATTGGCGTTTAGTTTTCATAGAAATATCCTCAGCAATGGCTTATATCGCTGGAATGGAGGAAGCTATATATAAAAAAGAAAAATAAAAAGAATAAATACTAAAATAAAAGAAATGATAGGAGGAGGAGAAGGACGAAGAGAAGAAAAAATCTCGAGTTTCAAATCTATTAGATTTTATGTACAGACGCTTTATGAACATTGTTTTTTGTAAGTGCTCGTGTAGGGTAGCTCATGTGCCTCAATTTCCATGGATAATCAACCCCAGAGATAAAAGTTCAGGCGAGCGTGGGGACAGAGAGAACTATAAAAGAAGAAGAATACAGTAGAAGAATGATAAGAAAGAAGAAGAAGAGGAGAATAAGAAGAGGACGAAGAAAGGAAAAATCCAAAGTTCCAAATCTATCAATTTTAATTTACAAACGCTTTATTAAAATTGATTGTTTAAAGTGCTCGTGTAGGGTAGCTCATGTGCTTCATTTTCCATGGATAATCAACCCCAGGGATAAAAAAGTTCAGGCGAGCGTGAGGACAAATAGAAATATAAAAGAAGAAGCGGAAAGTAGAATAATAATAAGAAGAGAAGAAGAAGAGAAGAAGGAGAGAAGAAGAAAGGAAAAATGGAAAGTTCCAAATCTATCAATTTTAATTTACAAACGCTTTATGAAAATTGATGTTTTTAAGTGCTCATGTAGGGTAGCTCATGTGCTCCCCTTTCCATGGATAATCAACCCCAGAGATAAAAAAGTTCAGGCGCGCGCGGGGATGACAACATCGCTTGATGTTGCTATCTCAACATAGCGTTTCGAGGTGATAATGAAGTTCGGCATCAGGGCGACGATAATCAACTCTAAACACTGAAGGGGGGGTCCCTTTATTATCATCGGCATGCGGTTATTCCACTTTACCCGCCACGTGGCAAACGCCTGGGGCCGATATGCTTCTCCACTTTCCTCGCGACGTGGCAACGCCTGCGGGGCGGAAAATAATACCATCCCACACGAATTGCCACGTGACAGCGACTGGGGAGCGCGAGCAAAAACTACTCCACTCCACGACTCGCCACCTGGCAACGCCTTCGGGGCAGAACGAAGAATATTTCACTCTACTCGTCACGTGGCAACGCCGGGAGAGCGAGACAAATACTGCTCGACTCTACTCGCCACGTGGCAACGCTCGGAAGGGGGAAACAAATCCGCCACCGTGCCGCTGGGCACGCCGTGGGCGTGTCCTCAGGTTCTTTGCCTTATCTTCTAAGCCTAAGTCCTCACTCCAGAGAAATATCTAAGGCGCCGGGAACTCACATTGCCAAATCTCTCGTGTCATGTGGCGGCTTGTCGCGTGATGCTTTCGGAGCCCACGGGGCCGCATGACAGTCCAAGAGGGCCCCAAGACGTTGCCAAGACGGTCCGAAGGGCGCCGAGTCGCCGAACGATTGCTCTAAGACGCCCAAAATGGCTCAAGAGGCTGCCAAGACGCACGCCCCAAGAGCTTCTCCAAGAGTGCCCCCAAGAGGCACTCATAACTGAACGTCCTCTGTGTTCGAACGATGTTAGCGTTCTCGTCTTGTCGGCCTCCCAACGAGGCCCGGAGGACCAGGCCCAGGAGTCCCCGAAGCGAGCCCTAACACGGCCCAAGAAGCGCCCAAGACGGCCCAAGAGGCGCCCCAGACGGCCCAAGAGGCCCCAGGACAGCGCCAAAAGGGGCCCACGAGGGGGAACACGAGCCGAAGATCCGAGAGCCTTTGCGCCCCAAGACGCCCCAGGAGGCCCGCCCCCAGGAGGCCCGAAGAGGCCCCCAAGAGGCCCCCAAGAGGCCCCCAAGAGGCCCCCAAGAGGCCGCGGGAAGCCCCCGAGAGGCCCAGAATAGGCCCTGTGAGGTCCAAAACGGCCCCCAAGAGGCCTCAAAACTGCCTCCAGGTGGCCCGCGAGGAGCCCCCCCCCAACGCGAACCCGACAAACATCCGAGAGGCCTCATACCACAACCCAAGCACGGTGGCACGGTGGCGGACCTCGCCGCGTGGCAGCGCCTGCGGGGCCAAACACAGTCCACCACTCGACTCGGCACGTGGCAGCGAGGCGAGGCGGGAACAAACGCTACTCCGCTCTACTCGCCACGTGGCACCGCCGCGCGCCAAGCCTGGGGGGCAAACAAAAAAAAACGATCCCACGTCACGCGCCACGTGGCAGCGCCTGGACACGATAACGAAGGTTCCACTGTGTTCGCCACGTGGCAGCGCCGCGCGGGGCGGAACGGCTACAGCGCCACTCCCCTCGCAACGTGGCAGCGACAAACTGGCGAACAAACTACACCACAACTGTACGCGCCACGCGGCGGAGCCGCACCACGGAACAACTACTCTGTTGCATTCGGCGTGGCGGCGCTGCGGGGGCGAACGCAAAAACATGTTCTCGGCACGTGGTTCCATCGTGAACAAGGACGGCGACGACGACAACAACGACGATACCGACGACGACGACGACAACGACGACACGGACGACGGCGACGACGACGACAAGAACAATCATTTTAAGACTGTCCACTCCTATCTGCTCGCGTGCCTTTCAACACGTATGTCCCAAGCCCTCGGAACCCGCCCTCTTTGTCTTCGATCGTACCCCATTGGGGGTATGTCTTCCTTACCTGCCACGCGCATGTAGCGCAGCCCCCTAATGAGAGAAGAGAGGACGGATGGAAGTCGGAGGGGGAAGGATTGAGCAGGAGAGAAATTAACAGGAGGGGGGCTAGGAACAGAAACCACGTGGCATAACCGGACAGGCAGATCTGGAGGACAGACCCAATGGGGCGGGTCGGGCAGGCGGGCTCAGGCGGCCAGGTCGAGCAGGCGGGTTGCTGAAGCGTGAATCCTGCATGGTTCGCAAGGAAATCTCGAGCGATAGCGCGATTCCCAGGTGAACCGTGAGAAAGGGTCAAAGCGAGAGCGTGATTCCTGAGTGTCGAAGGCGCGGCGTCTGAATTAATTACGAGGAGCTCCCCCGCGACAGCACGATGTCCTGTAAATTTGTGTAACCCCCGCGCGACAGCGCGATTTTGGAATACATTGTGAGGAAATATCAGGCGGGAGCCGTTGTTGTTGTCAATCGGGGGGCAACAGTACAATTGAGCACGCAGATTCTCCGTACAGCAAACAAGGGGAGAACCCCGAGGGGGGCACTTCACTCGAAAAAACACAATCTGCACCGGTGGAGGGACCAACACGAATTATTTTTCAAGGGTGAATCTTCAACGACGACGACGACGACGGCGACGACGACGACGACGGACGGCGATGACGACGAAGGAGTCGGTGACGATATGACGACGACGATGACGACGACATCGACGACGACGATATGACGACGACAGTGACGACGACAATGACGTTGACGGACGACGATGACGACATGACGACGACGACGACAATGACAATGACAACGACGATGCCGACGACAACTACGACGACGACGACAATTACGACGACGACGACGACGACGACGACGACGACGGCAACCACAACGACGACGACGATGAAGACGATGACGACGACAGCGACGACGACGACGACAATGACGCCCGCCCGCCAGCGCGCCCGCCCCCCCCCTTGGAGGCCTGGAAATTGGCACCAACACCAGCACAGGGGGTTGCCTCCACATGGGAAACGTGATCCTGGATTTCGGTGTTGGTGGTAATATTCCGGTCACCCTGGAAGCCAGAATATTACCACCATCGCCGAGATTGGGATCTTCGTCCCTCGGTGGAGGCACACCGCCGATCTTGGTGTTGGTGTCAACCTCTGGGCCTGCGACCCCCCCCGTGCGCGCGCGTCCGCCCGCGCGCTCGCCCGTCTGCCGAAGCGCGCGCCCGCTTGCGCTGCCCTTTCCGCGTGCGCCCGCCCCCTGCGCATCCCCCCCGCCGCAGCAGCCGTTTGCAACGCAACGCCAATGTACACCGCAGTGCCTGCGCGCACCGCAGCGCCTGTGTTCACCGCAGCGCCTGTGTACACCATAGCGTCCGCGTGCAACGCAAAGCTGGTACATACCATAGCGCCCGTGTGCACAGGACAGGTAGACGGAGCATGTCGGTGAGGATTTGCTGCGGACAGCTAAACGCAAGGGTGGTGCTGATAATAAAATACGATGCAATTCCCTCCTCCCTCTTCCCCCTTCCTCCTCCTCCTCCTTCTCCTCCTCCTCCTCCTCCCAGACCCTTCTCCCCGTCGTGCGGGTCGGCGCTGCCGCGCAGGTGCGCATCTCAGCGTGAATCGCAGATTGGGAACGGGCAAGAAAAGGCAAGCGCTCGTGCCATGAAGCGCCACGGTGCCATGTCACAGGGCCTCCCACTGCACTGCCTCCAGTGCCCCGCGCCTCAAGCGAACTCCTTCAGGAGGGCGCCGCCCCTGTCCCCATACGCGTCCGGATCCCCAAGGCACGGCAGTATGGCACCTCCTCCTCGTTTTCCTCCTCAACTGCCGCCCCCTCCTCTTCCTTTTCTTCTTGTTGTTTATGTTATGATTCGTATTCTGTTCATCCGTTTTGTCATTATTTTTCATCCTGCGTTCCTCCTCTTCGGGAAGACTCGCAGATTCAAGAGGCGCTCCGATTTCCGTACGGATTTCTCCAAATCTTGTATATATGAATGCCTCCTGTGGAATCTACAGGCGCTCCATCTTGTCATAAGGGTTGCAAGTAAATGGTAATGGCGTGTATTGCAGATGGTTGCTCTGGTGCACATACGCGACGTGGTGTACACAGGCACTGTGGTGCACGCAGGCCCTGTGGTGTACACTGGTGCTGTGTTGCACACGGCTGCTGTGGCGTACGCAGGCGCTGTGTTATCCACAAGCGCTGTGGTACACGCAGGCACTGTGATGCACTCTGGCGCTGTGTTGCACGCGGCTGCTGTGGTGTACATAGGCGATGTGGCGTACACAGGCGCTGTGGTTCACGCAGGCACTGTGGTTCACACAGGCGTTGTGGTGCAGATCGGCAAGCATTCCTAGGCATTCCTAGGCATTCCCAAACGCCGCCGGCGCGGCGCGCAACGTGACGTCACCGGCCCCGTCCCCTCCTCCCTCCTCCCTGCTCCCTCCTCACCCTCCTCCTGCTCCCTCCCCCCTCCTCCCTCCCCCTTCCTCCTCAAACCACTCTTCTGTTGCCAGCCTCCACCCCGCACCACCCCCAAGATCCGCCCTCGCCTGCAGTTCCCAGCTCTGCCCTGGAAAATCACCAGGCTTGGGAGATCGTTCTCCAGGGTTTGGTTCTCAATCTTCCAGGTTTGCTGCGTTCCCGAACGCGTCGGGAAAATTCACGGGTCTGACCCGCAAGTGTTCCGGGCTTGTCCTCCGAACTTTGAGTGTTCGTTTCTTCTACACTTCGGCTTGCCCCGTCAATTTCTGGGCTTTCCCCCTTTGCCGGGAGTTCAACGAGATGGAAGACTGGATGCTTCTGCAAGAGCTCCTCCTCCTCCTCGTCAGCATTCCTCGCCCTTCCTCCTCCGCCTCCTCCTCCTCGTCCGTCTCCTCCTCCTTCTCATCCCTTTCTTCTTCCTCCTCCTCCTCCTCCTCCTCCTCCTACTTCTCCCCCACCTCCTGTTCCTCCACCTCTTTCTCCTCCTGGTGAACCCTTTCTCTTGAACAAGGCCGAGCCCGCTCTGGCCCTGGTCCTCCCACTTCTTCTGCTCCGCGAAGACAGGCTCAAGTTCCGACAGCCACTCCGACGCTGCGTCGCAGTCCGCCACCACCCCGTCAAGCTTCTCCTGGATGGCAGTATCCTCTCCCCGCCTCCTCACACTCCTCCTCCCCCTACTTCTCCTCCTACTCCTCCTACTACTACTCCCTCGCCCTCCGCACCCCTCCTCACCCTCATACTCCTCCTACTCATCATCCTCCTCCTCCATCCACCTCCTCTTCCTCCTCCTTCTACTCCTCATCCTCCTCCTCGTCATCGGCATCATCAACAGCAGCATCAACATCAGCATACTGATCATGATGACGATAACACTAGTAGCAGGCATCAGCATCAATATGATAATGAAACAGAGTACCACTGATAATAGCAAACAATAGTTATGCTGACCATGACAATAACAATTGTAATCTTAATACGAATAAAACATTACTCATACGAACATTAGCAATAACACTACTGAACAGAAATTTAATAATCAGGATAGTATGAAAACCAATGCATTAACAGAAGAACTATTAGCACTCGGCATCAGCATCGTCATCATAATGATCATCATCATCAGCAGCAGCATCGTCATCGTCATCATCAGCATCAGCATCAGCATAATCATCATCATCGTCATCATCATTGTCAGCGGCATCACCATACACAGCAGCATCTCCATCAGCATCACCAACATAATGATCAAGATCGATATCATCAATATCCTCCCATACTGTGCAATCGGCATGTTTTGTCCGCATAGTCGTGCTCAGCACCTCTTCAGACATAACTACCATCCTCCTCCTCCACCTCATCCCAATATTCATTATGTTCATTATCAGCCGCACCCCATCGTCATCAGCTTCATCGTCCTCGTCACCGTGTGGCTACTTTCTGTCACTTGGTGCACTGAGCACCCTTACGACAGGGACTCACCCTCGTCAAACATGCTTCTTATATTCACGAATCTCCTTCTAGATTGAAAAAGAAACAGATCGTCCACACTTCTGCAAGAGACTTGCCTGTACAAGACACTCTCTCCAGCAACTATACGGGTACGTTCGATACCGTGCTTCCGACCTAGCGTTAGGTCGGGCATGTCCCCCTACAGGAGGATTTTGAGCGAAAGAAATACTCAACAAACATTCCCAAACGGCAACATGTTACGGATAACAATCCCCAGACTATTGTTCAATATGCCTCCTGTAGAGGGACACGCCCGGCTTACACCTAGCGCAGAGCACACTGGTCTTGAGGCCACCACTTGACGGATGGAGGGCTCACAACTGGGCACCGCGCGAGTTAATCGAAGGAAGCTGGATTTCAGCATCAGCGTTATCCTGCTGGTGCACCTCTTCCTTCTCGCATTCCTCTGCCTGTTCCTCGTTCCCTTGGCCAATCGATTGGCGAAACTCGGCGGCGGAGGAGGGGAGATTCTGCAGTGTCGCCGCCTCCGCTGATGATATCTCTTCCATTATCGTCCTGCCGCTGTAGCCACCGCAGCCGCTGCTGCCGTCGATGCCGCTGTTGTCTCTGTTACGCCTCCAAACTCCCTTTCCTTCTTTAACCTCCCCTCCCGTCATCCACACCCACATCCTCCTTCTGGCCCTCATGAACCAGCCCCCTAGTGATCGTTCTCCTCCCCGCCCTCTTTCTTTCTCCTCGTCTTCCTCGTCCTTCCCCACATCCACCTTCATACTGTTCTACTCACACGAACACGCATTCCTCCTCATTCCACAATCCTCAATGTCCTCCACATCCTGCCCCTCCTCTCCATCCACGGCGTAGCATCGTCCTCCCTTCACGACCTATTTCCCGCTCGTGAACCCTCTTCATTACACATGCTACCTGCCTATCGCACCACCAGGCGCGTCGACGGGAGTGGCCGGGCGTTGTGGCATGCATCCCCTGTGGGGTTGCAACAGTGCGATGACTCCTTGTGGAGCGATGACCACGGCCCGAAGTAGAACGGTGGTGAATACAGTGGGGACTCGGCCACAAGAAAGCTCCGCAAGAAACCCAACCCTGAGATCCGCGATTTGTTCAGTGCAAGTCCACATGTGTCGATCGGCGATCGTCAAGATCTGATTGGGAGCCCATCGAAATCCAAGAAACCCAGGGCACCCTGGCAGAATCCAACTGATTTCTCGGCACGCGACCCCACTGTAGCTTTCTGTCCGGCGTATCCCCCTACAGGGGGATTTTCGACGAAAAATAAGAAATACTCCAAAAATACCCCCAAAATGCCAAAGAAAGACTCAAAGAACAGTCCCCAGACTATGTTTGGATTATTTGATAACTATTTTCACTGTATTTTTTCATTTTTCGTCGAAAATCCCCCTGCAGGGGGACAGGCCCGACTGAACTGCAGCTGACATCCAGGATGCCGCAGCCCGCGGGCCGTGCTCCTCGGCCGTGCGGAGTCGAACGTGACCGGCGCTCCGTCGGTGCGTTGCCCCGGCTCCGCACGGAAAGCGATCGCCTTGAAGGGGCCCTGGGACACACAAATAAATGCACACAAATAACAGGATTTCCAATAGTTTCCAATATTTTCTGGGTTTCTTGTCTTCCCCGCCACTTCCCATAGTTTCCCATCTTTTCTGGGGAATCGACGATTCATTGTGTCTGTGTGTTTTTGTCCCTCCTGATGGGTCACTGACGTCAGCTGTCTCTTGTGCTAGATAGCCGAATCTGGTGCGAATGATGCACATGAAATAAAAATGGTGGGGTCGGTCCTGGTACCATCTATCTCTATTCCGTAGTTGATGACGTTTCTGGGAATTCGCATCGCAATGTGGCGCGTGGTGCCGCTTAGACCTCGCTGCAAAGCAGCAGCTGGTTATTGTGGGGTCAAGCGGCCCTTTGTCAAAGCCACGCGTGGAATTCAAACACCCAATCTTGAAAAGATGCGCTTCTTTGCGGGGGACAAGTAAGTTCCTAGAGTGATTGTTTCGTCGTTGCTTCGGTACATGTAGCCAGTCGCCCAAGTGCTAGGCAAAGGGCTGCAAGACTGATGAAGCCGTAGTGATCTGGAAAGCGCAGAGTTATCCAAGAGCCCCCCAGAAGCATCCCAAAATACCTTCACATGCATCCAAGAGGCCTCTGAACCACCGCCCAGCAACGGTGGCGGGATGGGTCGAAGGCCATTAGATCCGCCGCCCCCTGTCGATTCATCGCAGGGGTGCCTGGCGTGCTAGACCCTCTCGGTTTTGGTGTTGGTTCTTTTTCCGAAAGAACTCCCCCTGGGGCTTCGTCACGTCCCGCCGACCACCCGGAAGAGGTGGTTGCAAACGGTTTTCCTGCCCCAGAGGCCCCCAAGATGGCCTCCAAGACGGCCAAGATGCCTGCAAGACAGCCAAGATGGCCTCCAAGACGGCTCGGATGGCACCAATATTCATCCAAGACGAGACGGCCTAAGATGGCCTGAAGATGGCCCAAGGCGGCCCAAAAGGCCCCCAAGAGGCCTCCGAGACGGCCCAAGAGGCCGCCAAGAGGTCCTCCAGGAAGGCCCACAAAGGCAAAATCATTGATGCCCCTTAGGTTTTTCACAGATTTTGGCACTTGCGCCTTTCCGGCTTTCCGACGGCCCCAGACGGCCCAAGAGACCCCCAAGGTAACCCCAAAATCGCCCAAGAGGCCTCCAAGATGGCCCCGTGACGGCCCAAGAGGCCCCCAAGACGGCCCAGGAGGCCTCCAAGACGCCCAAGATGGCATCTAAGATGGTTCTGGAGCACCCCGAGAGGGCCCAAGTCGGCCCAGAAAGGCTCCCCGAACTGCTTCCGACGGCGTCAGGCGGGCCAGGAGCCCACCAAGATGGCCGAAGTTGGCTCCGCCCAAGAGGCCTCCAAGTCCTCTTCCTCTTCCTCCTCCCTCCTCTCCTCCTCTCACGCTTCGTGGCCCCATAGGGAGGTCCACCTAAGGCCCCAGTGTATCACATGCGTCTCCCCCACCCAGTACAACGCTTCGTGGCCCAATAGGGAAGTACACGTAAGGCCCCAGTGGTGAATACCACATGCGTCCCCCCCGCCCAGTACAGCGCTTCGTGGCACCATAGGGACGTCCACCTAAGGCCCCCGTGGCGCAGCCCGCATGCGTCTCCCTCACCCAGTACAACGTTTCGTGGCCCCATATGGGAAGTCCACCTAAGGCCCCAGTGGTGTGTACCACATGCGTCTCCCCCACCCAATACAGCGTTTCGTGGCCCCATATGGGAGGTCCACCTGAGGCCCCAGTGGTGTGTACCACATGCGTCTCCCCTACCCAGTACAGCGTTCCGTGGCCCTATAAGGAGGTCCACCTAAGGCCCCAGTGGTGTGTATCACATGCGTTTCCCCCACCCAGTACAGCGCTTCGTGGCCCCATAGGGAGGTCCACCTAAGGCCCCAGTGGTGTGTACCACATGCGTCCCCCCCCCACCCAGTACAGCGTTTCGTGGCCCCATAAGGGCTCCGCCGAAGGTCCCCGTGGCGCAGTCCGCATGCGTCTCCCTCACCAAGCCACCCAGTACAGCGTTTCGTGGCCCCTTTTTCGTAGCCCTATAGGGAGGTCCACCTAAGGCCCCAGTGGCGCAGTCCGCACGCGTTTCCCCCAGCCAGCACAGCGGTTCGTAGCCCCATAGGGGTTCCGCCGAAGGCCCCCGTGGCGCAGCCCGCATGCGTCTCCCCCACCCAGTACAGCGCTTCGTGGCCCCACCGGGCCCCACCGAAGGTCCCCGTGGCGCAGCCCGCATGCGTCTCCCTCACCCAATACAACGCTTCGTGGCCCCATGGGGAGGTCCACCTAAGGCTCCAGTGGCGTGTGCCACATGCGTCCCCCACCCCACCCCACCCAGTACAACGTTTTCGAAGCCCCATACGGGCTCCGCCGCAGGTCCCCGTGGCGCAACCCGCATGCATCTCCCTCACCCAGTACACCGTTTCGTGGCCCCATATGGAGCCCCATCGAAGGTCCCCGTGGCGCAGTCCGCACGCGGTCCCCCCGCCCAGTGCAGCGGTTCGTGGCCCCATAGGGAGCCCCTCCGAAGGTCCCCGTGGCGCAGTCCGCATGCGCCTCCCCCCCCACCCCACCCCACCCCACCCGGCACAGCGCTTCGTGGCCCCATATGGAGCCCCATCGAAGGTCCCCGCGGCGCAGTCCGCATGCGTCTCCCCCACCCACAACAACGCTGCGTGGCCCCATATGGGGCTCCACCGAAGGCCCCCGTGGCGCAGTCCGCACGCGGTCCCCCCGCCCAGCACAGCGGTTCGTAGCCCCATAGGGAGCCCCTCCGAAGGTCCCCGTGGCGCAGTCCGCATGCGTCTCCCCCACCCAGTACACCTCCGTCGGAGGCCGTCGGGGTTCCGCGCCTCGCTCGCCCGTCGTCGCCCTGCCCAGCGGCAAGAGCCTGGCCCGCTATCAGCCAGCCAACTAGCTCTCTTTGCTCCGCGCAGCGGACGACCCGCGCGCGTCGCTGGGACCCCTCCGAGGCGACCTGCGCGCGTCGCGGGGACTCCGCGCTGCGCTGCGCCCGCAGCCTTGGACTTGTGAGTGCGCGGGCAAAGAGGAAGTAAACTAAGGGGAGGAAGCGGGCGCGTTCCTCGCGGGGGGGCGCGCCGACATTGGCGCCGCGGCGCGCGGGCGATGCCGTCGGGGAGTCCCGGGGAAGCTCCTTGCGGCGGCCACGCCCAGCGTCACGAGTACTCAGAGGCAGTCATTCTCAAACTATTGAGATTCATGTCTACTCATATCAATCGTTTTCGTTCGCGTTGTGTACCACGCCACTCATTTCGGCACACCCCTAACACGGTTCGTTGTCGCATAGGGATCACCACCGAAAAAGTGAATCACAGTTGCGGTACTCACACCTGCATATGGTTGGGTCCTCCGTCAGGCTATTACAAAACATTTCCCGGCAAAGCAACCTAACAGCGATGTGTAGGAGCATATCTGGATGCATTCCCTTTAAGATCCAGATGAGAATCCAGTTGTAGAATTCTGCTGTTCTCGCAGTCGTAGTCGCATTCGCGATGACAGTCGCAGTGGCAACGGCAGTCGCAGTCACAGCCTCAGCCTCAGCCTGCCTTCAGCCTCAGCCTCAGCCTGCCTCAGCCTCAGCCTCAGCCTCAGCCTGCTTCAGCCTCAGCATCAGTCTGCCTTCAGCCTCGGCCTCAGCCTCAGCCTGCCTCAACCTCAGCCTGCATCAGCCTCAACCTCAGCCTCAGCCTGCCTCAGCATCAGCTGCCTCAGCCTCAGCCTCAGTCTGCATCAGCCTCAGCCTCAGTCTGCTTCAGCCTCAGCCTCAGCCTCCCGTTTGCCGTCGGCCTCGGCCTCAGCCTGCCTCAGCCTCAGCCTGCATCAGCCTCAGCCTCAGCCTCAGCCTGCATCAGCATCAGCCTGCCTCAGCCTCAGCCTCAGCCTGCCTCAGCCTCAGCCTCAGCCTGCTTCAGCCTCAGCCTCAGCCTGCCTTCAGCCTCGGCCTCAGCCTCAGCCTGCCTCAGCCTCAGCCTGCATCAGCCTCAGCCTCAGCCTCAGCCTCTCAGCCTCAGCCTCAGCCTGCCTTCAGCCTCAGCCTCAGCCTCAGCCTCTGCCTTCAGCCTCGGCCTCAGCCTCAGCCTGCCTCAGCCTCAGCCTGCATCAGCCTCAGCCTCAGCCTCAGCCTGCCTCAGCATCAGCCTGCCTCAGCCTCAGCCTCAGCCTGCCTCAGCCTCAGCCTCAGCCTGCTTCAGCCTCAGCCTCAGTCTGCCTTCAGCCTCGGCCTCAGCCTCAGCCTGCCTCAGCCTCAGCCTGCCTCAGCCTCAGCCTCAGCCTCAGCCTGCCTCAGCCTCAGCCTGCCTCAGCCTCAGCCTGCTTCAGCCTCAGCCTCAGTCTGCCTTCAGCCTCGGCCTCAGCCTCAGCCTGCCTCAGCCTCAGCCTGCATCAGCCTCAGCCTCAGCCTCAGCCTCAGCATCTCAGCCTCAGCCTCAGCCTGCCTCAGCCTCAGCCTCAGCTGCTTCAGCCTCAGCCTCAGCCTCAGCCTCGGCCTCAGCCTCAGCCTGCCTCAGCCTCAGCCTGCATCAGCCTCCTCAGCCTCAGCCTGCCTCAGCCTCAGCCTCAGCCTGCTTCAGCCTCAGCCTCAGTCCCTTCAGCCTCGGCTCAGCCTCAGCCTGCCTCAGCCTCAGCCTGCCTCAGCCTCAGCCTCAGCCTGCCTCAGCATTCAAAATGTGGCCCGGGAATGGAGTTCTGGGAACTCGAAGAACACGAAGTGGCCTACAGTTGGCTCCGGGCATTCAAAATCATGCCCAGGAATGGAGTTCTGGGAACTCGAAGACCACGAAGTGGCCTACAGTTGGCTCCGGGCATTCAAAATCATGCCCAGGAATGGAGTTCTGGGAACTCGAAGACCACGAAATGGCGTACAGTTGGCTCCGGGCATTCAAAATGTGGCCCGGGAATGGAGTTCTGGGAACTCGAAGAACACGAAGTGGCCTACAGTTGGCTCCCGGCATTCAAAGTCATGCCCAGGAATGGAGTTCTGGGAACTCGAAGACCACGAAGTGCGCTACTGTTGGGTAAAAAAGGAGTCCCCGACATTCCCCCGGATCGCGCCCAGACCCCCCTGGGGCGTCATGATGCTCTCTTTTGACCCTACTAGAAAACTATCAGCCTTCGCTGTTAGGTAAAATGCGTTGTTCCGGCCTTCCGACGGCCCGATGCGGCCCAAGAGCCCCCAAAGATCGCCCAAGAGGCCTCCAAAATGGCCCCAAAACGGCCCAAGAGGCCCCCAAGACGGCCCCAAGGGGCCCCCAAGACGGCCCAGGAGGCTATTTGAGACGCCCAAGACGGCCTCCAAGACTGCCCTCGAGTATTCCAAGAGGGCCCCAAGTCGGCTCAGAGAGGCCCCCCAAACGGCTTTAGACGGCGTCGGACGGGCCAGGGGCCCACCAAGAAGGCCGAAGATGGCACTAAAATGGCCCAAGACGGCCGAAGAGGCCTCCAAGAGAGCCTCCAGAAGGCCCGAAAAGGCCAAAATTATTGATTTCACATGAGTTTCTGAAGGATTGTGGCATTTTCTTGTTGTTCGGCCTTCCAACGGCCCGAGACGACCCAAGTGCCCTTAAAGATCGCCCAATAGGCCCAAGACGGCCCCAAGAGGCCCCCAAGACGGCCCAAGAGGCCTCCAAGACGCTCAAGATAGCCTCCAAGACGGCCCAAGAGCCCTCCAAGACGTCCTCCAAAAGGCCCGAAAGGCCAAGAGGACCTTCAAGATGCCCACGTGTTCCCCGAAGGCTTCCCAAACCGATTCGGAGAACACATGGTCCGATAGCTTGGCAGGCCTCTGGCCACAACCTTCGGCCACATAGGCGCTTCCAAAAAGGCAGGGGGCGGCGGTGATTCGCCGTAGGCGTCTTCGATCCTTCCTCAACGTCTACGACCCGAAATTAGAACTGTCCAACAGATACACGGATGGAGGATCACCCCTTTTGTGAAAAGCGGCTCTCGCTTGAGGTGTTTTCGACCATGATAGGAATGACCTTGACGTTGTATAGCGCGTGCAAGGATGGAGGGCAAATCCTTTCTCAAAACGCTATCGCTGGACACTTCCTTCCACTTTATGCGCCAACTGTGCTTCAGCATACAAGTGCTCTGCCTGGTCATAAGTAACGCGTGCTCTGATACGTCCGCCGGTTCTGCTGACGTGGTTGCTTTCGGATGTGGGACCGACGTTGGCTTGACACTGGTAACCCAACCTGACTTATATGAAGGGGCCCTGGGACACACCCGTAAATACACAATAAAAACAGGATTCTCCATATTTTCAAATATTTTCTGGGTGTTTGTCTTCCCTCCGCTTCCCATATGTTTCCATATTTTCTGAGGAATCCGACGATTAACTGTGTCTGTGTGTGTTTCTTTCCCCTCCTGATTTTAGCTTGAGAAAAGGGGGGCGGGTCCTTTTACAAAACAGGGCCTCGCCTGCACGACAGACCCCCAATGCGCTCGTTTGTCGAGAGGGGCGCTTCACGCAGTGGAGCGAAAACTTTGTAGGGGCTAGTGTTGTGGATGCCACGACAATGGACACCCTAACAGCATGTCCTGAACATGTTTAAAACATGTTTTCTGACATGCTTTAAAAAGTGTTAACACATGTTCTAGACATCTGGAAATTATTGGGCAGCATGCTTCCTCCCCATGGATCGTCCCCCACAAGGCTGGTGGGGAGGGGTTTAGGACAGGAGGGTCGACTGCAGCGTCGTTGATGTATCTTGGGCTTACTCTGGCGGGCCTGAGCACACATTTAACGGGCGAAGACCGGTACCGCATAAACCACCCTTCGGGTGATAAGGAGGTGAGGGGGGGGGAGGGACCAACGTCGCACTCGATTGATCTCACTATCGAACTCACTACCGATCTCACAAACGATCTCAATCGATCGATCTCACAATCGATCTCACAATCAATCTCACAATCGATCCCACAATCGATCTCACATTCGGTCTCGATATTGATCTCACAATCGATATCACAATCGATCTCGCATTCAATCTGACTATCGATCTCACTAACAAACTCACTATCGATCTCATTATCGATCTCACATTCGGTCTCACTATCGATCTCACTATCGATATCACAATCGATCTCACAATCGATCTCGCATTCGGCCTCACTATCGATCTCTCTATCGAACTCACTTTCGATCTCATTATCGATCTCACTATCGATCTCACTATCGATATCACAACCGAACTCACAATCGATCTCACATTCGGTCTCATCATCGATCTCACTATCGAAATCACTACCGATCTCATTACCGATAGTGATCTCACTACTAACTCAATCGATCGATCTCACAATCGATCTGACTATCGATCTCACAATAGATTCCACAATCGATCTCACATTCGGTCTCACTATCGATCTCACTATCGATATCACAATCGATCTCACAATCGATATCCCATTCGGTCTCACAATCGATCTCACTATCGATCTCATTATCGATCTCACATTCGGTATCACAATCGATCTCACAATCGATCTCACAAGCGATCTGACATTCGATCTCACGTTCGATCTCACAATCGATATCACTACCGATCTCACTATCGATCATCAAAACAAAACATCAACATCGTCATCATCATCACCATCATCATCATCAATATCATCACCATAATCGGGACACCGACGGGGCACCGGCGGGACACCGCGGGCCCCCGGCCGCCCGGAAGGGAATCATTTGGTCCGGCCGCGCCTCAGCCACACGGGACACCAGCGGGACACCGGCGGGACACCGCGGGCCCCGGCCGCCCGGAAGGGAATCATTTGGTCCGGCCGCGCCTCAGCCACAGGAGACTTTCTTTCGCCCGCCCACGCAGCTTCGCCTCGCCCGCACGGCACGCACGAACACGAAACCGAAATCGATTTCCCGGTAGGGGGGCTCTCCGTTCCACTTCGATCTCACCCCCTCACCTCCGATAAAATA
Organism: Prorocentrum cordatum; assembly: GCA_963575745.1. NCBI lineage: Eukaryota > Dinophyceae > Prorocentrales > Prorocentraceae > Prorocentrum > Prorocentrum cordatum. The sequence continues at coordinate 45,650 of CAUYUJ010001460.1, read as the reverse complement.
AACTTTTTCGCTGTCGGGGGCGCCTGCCCCTGGGCGGCTGGAAAGTTTATATCCCTACGTCGCCATCGTAAGGGTCCCTATACGACCACCCTTCGGGTGATAAGGAGGTTCGGGGGGGGGAGGAACCAACGTCTCACTCGATCGGTCTCACTATCGATCTCACTATCGATCTCAGTATCGGTCGCGCTTGATCGATCTCCCTCGATCGATCTCACAATCGATCTCACTCGATCTATCTCACAATTGATCTGACTATCGAGCTCACAATCGATCTCACAATCGATCTCACAATCGATATCACATTCGGTCTCACTATCGATCTCACTATCGATATCACAACCGCTATCACAATCAACGTCATCATCATCATCAACAGCAACATCAACATCAACATCATCATCACCAACATAATCATAATCGGGACACCGTCCTCATCATCAACGCCAACATCATCATCATCATCATCATCATCATCATCATCATCACGGTCATCAACATCATCGGGACACAGTCATCGTCATCATCACCATCATCACAATCATCAATATCATCAACATCATCATCATCAGCAGCATCGGGACACAGTCATCGTCATCATCATCATCAGCAGCATCATCATCGGGACACCATCATGATCACCATCGTTATCATCATCATCATCATCACCATCATCATCGGGACACCATCATCATCCCATCCTCATCATCGACATCATCATCATCAGCAGCATCATCAACATCATCATCAGCATCATCATCGTCATCGGGGCACCATCATCATCATTACCAACATCAGCATCAGCATCATCATCATCACCATGGGGACGCCATCATCATGAACATCATCATCACCATCAGAATAATCATCATCATCGGGACGCCATAATCATCATCCACCTCATCATCATCAACATCATCATCATCGGGACACAATCATAATCATCATCATCGTTATCAACATCATCATACTCATCATCATCGGGACACCATCATCGTCATCATCATGATCATCAACATAATCATCATGATCATCATCATCCTCATCATCGGACCACCATCAGCATCATCATCATCATCGTCATCGTCATCATCATCATCATCGACATCATCATCATCATCATCATCATCATCATCATCGTCATCATCATCGGGACACCATCATCATCATATCATCATCATCATCACCATCATCATCATCGTCTTCATCATCATCATCATCATCAGCAACACCATCATCATCATCCTCATCATCATCAGCAGCATCATCATCATCAACATCAGCATCAGCATCATCATCATCATCATCATCATCATCTCATCATCATGATCATCATCATCCTCATCATCATCAACATCATCATCATTATCATCATCGTCTTCATCATCATCATCATCAGCAACACCATCATCATCATCGTCATCATCATCAGCAGCATCATCATCATCAACATCAGCATCACCATCATCATCATCATAATCATAATCAGAATCATCATCATCATCATCATCATCATCATCATCATCATCATCATCATCATCATCATCTCATCATCTCATCATCTCATCATCATTATCATCATCATCACCATCATCATCGCGGGACACCGCGGGACACCGGCGGGACACCGCGGGGCACCGCGGGACACCGCGGACCGCGGGACACCGCGGGACACCGGCGGGACACCGCGGGGCCCCGGCCGCCCGGAAGGGAGTCATTTGGTCCTGCCGCGCCTCAGCCACACGGGACACCAGCGGGACACCGGCGGGACACCGCGGGCCTCCGGCCGCCCGGAAGGGAGACAGTTGGTCCGGCCGCGCCTCAGCCACAGGAGACTTTCTCTCGCCCGCCCACGCAGCTTCGCCTCGCCCGCACGGCACGCACGAACACGAAACCGAAATCGATTTCCCGGTAGGGGGGCTCTCCGTTCCACTTCGATCTCACCCCCCAACCTCCGATAAACTTTCCAGCCGCCCTGGGGCAGGCGCCCCCGACGGCGAAAAAGTTTATTGTATACCGTTCTTTGCCCGTTAGCACATACCCCACTATCGAGGCATCGACCTCCAGGACACAGACCGGCGGCAGAACCGTTGGTCCTGTGCGCTCGCTCCACGCTCGCACGCCCGAGGTTGAAGGGGCCCCAGGACACACAAATAAATACACACAAATAAAAAGATGCCCCATATTTTCCCATACTTTCTGGGTTTCTGTCTTCCCCCCCACTGCCCATAGTTTTCCATATTTTCTGGGGAACCGAGGATTAATTGTGTCTGTGTTTTTTCCTCTCCTGACGGTGGTCCTGTGCGCTCGCTCCACGCTCGCACGCCCGAGGTGCTCACCTCCAGGGCAGAGCCCGGTGGGCATGCCAGGGGTCTTGCGTCCGACTGCCCCGGAAAAGGCACGGCCCCACCGCACCACCGCCGTGCCTCCACGAGGCATTTTGGGGAAAAGCATGCCACAGGGCAGTTTGTAATACGTTTTTATTGTTTGTAGTATTATCATGACTATTATTATTAGTGTTATTTTGTTTAAAACACGGATGTTTAATGCATGATCAATCTATGAATAAATGTATGTATGAACTCGTCGTTGTTTTTGATACTAAACCCCTGCATTTGTAATACATGATCCGCACGCCGAGCATGTATTACAGACGGCACTGTAGGCTGCCCACCCCTTTCGATAAACAGGCGTTGGCGACCGTGTGCCAGCTCACCTCGGGCCTGCTCGGGTGGCCGCGTGCCGGTCACAGCCGCGGCACGCGCGGCAAACCCAATCGAATATGAATCGCCTATGCTCCGGTCATCTCCTTCCTGCTCCCCCCTCCCTCCGCCCACGCGCCCACGCACTTGCTGATGACACTTGGCGCGATGGCTCCGGCAAGCACGCCTCACTGCACAGCCACTGTGTTTTCATGAAGCGCTCTGGGAGAAGCGTGCTAGGCTGCCCACCCCTGTCGGGGATCAGACGTTGGCATCCGTGTGCCAGCTCGCCTCTGGCCTGCTTAAGTGGCCCCGAGTCGGACACAGCTGTTGCAGGCGCGTCAAACCCACATTATCCAACCACCTCTGCTCACGTCCCTCCCCTTCTTCCCTTCCTTTCCTCCTCCCACGCACTTGCTGATGACACTTCGCGCGATGGCTGCGGCCAACACGCCTCACTGCACCGCCACTGCGCCTCCACCAGGCACTCTGGGGAGGTTCGTGCTACGCTGCCCACCCCTGTCGATGAACAGGCGCTGGCATCCGTGTACCAGCTCACATCTGGCCTGCTTAGGTGGCACCGAGTCGGTCACAGCCGTTGCAGACGCGGCAAACCCACATCAACCAATCACCTTCGCTCGCGTCCTCCCCCCTCGTCTCCCCCCCTCCTCTTCTCGGGTCGGGCGAAAGGGGGGGATAGCAAAGGGGGGGTTTGAGAATCAGCTCACGTAGCTGATTTTCCCGGCGCCTCCCGGCGCTGGAAGCGGCTATGTATCGAGGCATGGGCCCCTCGGTGAGGCCGAAACCAGCTGCATGCAGCAAATTTCGTACCCCCCCCTTTCCAAATCCCCCCCTTTCGCCCGGCCCGATCTTCCAACGCACTTGCTGATGACACTTCGCGCGATGGCCGCGGCCAGTACGCCTCACTGCATCGCCACCGTGCCTCCGAGGGGCACTGGGGGAGGCGCGAGCTGGGCTGCCCACCCATGTCGATTGAGCAGGCTTTGGCATCCGTGTGCTTACAGTCGGGGCGTTGACCTAAGGAACCCTAAATAAGGAACGAGGCCCCTCTTTTCCACAAGTGAAGCTTCGATTTCCCATCGAGAACATAAGGAAAACCTGAGGCAAGCTGTGAAACACGTAAGGAACACGGAGCCCCTCCCCAACGAGAAGGGTTCCTTCTTCAGGGCCCCGACTGTAGGTTTCCCAGCGTCGGTCGCAGCCGCTGCAGGCGAGGCAACCACAACCGAACAATGCGCGAGGCCACCAGAGCAAGCGCAACAAGGGCGTCAGAAAAAGCCAAGGAGCGCCGCACTCCGGAGGATTCTGAAGGGGCCCCAGGACACACAAATAAATACACACAAATAAAGAATCCCCCATAGTTTCCTATATTTTCTGGGTTTCTGTCTTCCCCCCCACTGCCCATATTTTCCCATAGTTTCTGGGGAATCGAGGATTAATTGTGTCTGTGTGTTTCTTTTCCTCCTGAGATTCGCTCATCCAGGGCGCGCCGCACACCCGAGGATGCCTGAACCACGCGCGCGCCCGAACGCGAACGGAAGGCCTGGCCAAAAGGCAAACAAACACCACCACCGTCATCGCACCATTCCAAGATTCGTGTCATTTCGTTGCGTGCTGCATTGTGGCGCGATGGACTTTCCCCAGGCTGACGTCGAAGCGCTCCGTGTCCGCCGGGGCGGAAATTCTTGAGCGGCTGTTCCGATCCAGCGCCACCTATCTGCTCATAGCTCATAGCGCCTCCTGGGGCATTACTTGCCACGGGTGACTCGGCGGTGGACAAACCTCCCTTTAGTAAACCACCCTTTGCTGAAAACGGCCTTTGACCGAAACCGACGGACCTGGACCCGCAAAAACGACGGCCGCGACGCCCTCTCGCGAACCGAAAACGGCCGATTTCTTAATCGACGTGTCAGGGTAGGTCTATCCACCCCCGAGTGACAATCCCGCCTCCCCGTCCCCCCCCCCTCGCATGAGATGGGCGGCCTGGAATCGCCAGCCCGCATTGCTGGCAAGCTTTGCTTACCACTGGACCCAGCATCCCAACCAGCGGTCAGACACCGCTCGCGTCAGGCCATTATACTGTGTGGCCACTCTACTCCGCTGGGCAACCTTGCCCTCCGGGGTGGTGACATCAGGAAACTGATAACTGGGCCCCTCAAGGGGGCTAAGGTGCCCAAAAACAATATTTCTTCAAGTCCTCCGCTCCTCTTCCAGCTCCTCCTCCTCTTCTTCCTCTTCCTCTTCCTCCTCCACCTCCAACATCCGACTCTCCCCTCCCCCATAGTCCTTTCTTCCGCTCCAACAATTCTACCCTCCTCCCCTCCGTCCCGTCCTCCTCCGTCCCGTCCTCCTCCGCCCTCCTCCTCCTCCTCCTCCTCCACTTCGCCTTCACCTTCCCCTCCCCCTCCAGCATCATACCTTAACCCTCCTCCTCCCCCTCCCCTCCACTCCCCTCCTTCGAGATGTGGTCGTAGGCTGGCGAGATGGCAGAGGCCTTAAACTTCTTGATGCTTGCCTGCACAGCGCACGCCACCTCCTCCTCCTCCTCCTCCTTCTCCTCCTCCCTCCTCCTCCTCCTCCTCCTCCTCCTCCTCCTCCTCCTCCTCCTCCTCCTCCTCCTCACTCCTCCTCCTCCTCTTCCTCCTCCTCCTCCTCCTCCTCCGATTCCTAATCATCAATCTGCTGCTGCGTCTGATCACTCCCCAATAGCCACTTCGCACTTCTTGTCCTCATCCCAGTCCTCACGCGATGCTCCAACCAGGCGTCGCTGGCAGCCTGGGAACCACCTTCACCCACCCACGCCTCACGACTTGCTCCTTCTCCATCACCTCCCGCCGCCTTCCCTCTCCGCTACCTCCTCATCATCCAAAGTGGCTGCGGGCTCCCTGCGCCAACCTGGGAGCGACCATGTCCAGAGGAACAAGGCGTTTTCGTTCGCGCGGGCCCTCGTTGCGGAAGTGATGTGGCTTTTGAAGGTGGTTTCTTTCAAAGCAGAGCGGGCCCTCTTGGGGGAACAATAGGAGGTAGAGGGAGGGGACGACGCGCTACTCCACCAGCGAACGCGCACACTCTCCGCTGCGCAGAAGAGCGGCTGGATGATGTGCGCCCCCCAGCGTGGGGTGCGGGGGGGTCCCTTTCGGAGTCATACCAAATTGTATCCAAGTAGGTAGGGTCGACGGATCGCGACGTACCGCAGGTGCATTGCCATGCGTCGGCGATGCATCGGCAACGCATCGGCGATGCGTCGATGACTTCGGCTTGGAGAACATTGGGTCCCACATCGAGCCGCATCGCCGATGCATCGACGATGCGGAGCGATCCCTCGACCCCATCTGCGTGGACCCCATATGGAAGGCCCACACCGCTGGTGGAGAAAAGCAGCCAACCTCCAATGCTCGCGGCGGGGGCGCGCCAAGCGGCGTGGCAGCATGGGCATGCAGGTCTTTCCGCATAGAGCCGTAGTGCTACATGGACAGTCGTAGCGCTGCATGGGTCGCGGAAGGACATACCAATACTATGAGTCCTCCATGGAGGTGTGCGTCCGACCGGGTCATATAGCACAACAATGGTACGACACATCGTCAGCCCAACGGCATGACCAACAAACGCCCCCCCACCGAGCATGTTCCGCAAACAGTGCTTGCACTTTGGGTCTTATTTCTGCTCCAAGGGACTGGGCCTGCCCGTCGGTTTGGCGGCCATGTGGTCGCCGTCGCCGCCCCGTCGCCGCCCGCTTTCTGAGCCCCGTCGCTCGAGGACTGCCCGTCGGTCTGGCGTGTATGTGGTCGCCGTCGCCGCCACGTCGCCATGTGGAAAAGGCGATACTGTGCATTGCTTCGAGTGGACTTGCGCTGCGTTGAATCGATGTGCATTGCTTTCGTTGGCTGCGCTGCACGGACTTGCAATGACGTGCACTGCCTTGCCTTGCTGTGCATTGCTGTGCGCTCCATGGTTTTGCACTGCCTGGCCCTGTCTTGCACTGCTGCTCACTGCCTTATACTTCTTTGCATTGCGCTGCATTGCTTTGCGCCGCATACAGTCGGGGCCTTGACCTAAGGAACCCTAAATAAGGCACGAGGCCCCCTCCTTCCCATGAAATAAACTTTGATTTCCCATGGAAACCCTAGGGAAAACCCAAGGCGAACTGTAAAACAATCAAGGAACGCCGAGCCCCTCCCCAACGAAAAGGGTTCCTTCTTCAAGACCCCTACTGTAGCACTGTGGAATCGCACTGCTTTGCAATCGCACTGCATTGAGCTGTGTTGCACGGATTTTCGCCGTGCTGCATTGCTACGCCGTGTTTTGCACTGCCCTTCTCCGTTGCTCTGCACTGCCCGGCATTGCCTGGCACTGCTCGGCATCGCTTGGCATTGCTCGGCACTGCTTTACATCGCTCTGCATTGCGTCTTCATTGCTCCTTCACTGCTGTGCCCTGCTGTGCGTTGCTCTGCAGTGCACTGCACTGCCATGCATCGCTGTGCCCTGCTTTGCACTAACTTGCAACGCTTCTCATCACCTTGCATTGCCCACCGGTCGGAAGAAGTACGTCAAAGCATGAAGTAGGAAGGCGTTGGAAGTAGACTGGAATATGGAAATCCAAACTTGCCTACTTTCAACGACCGATGGGTCCTCTGCCTTACTCTGCATTGCACTTACATTGCTTCAGGGGTCTAAGGCACCAGACGGCGGTGCCGCTCCCGCGGCGACGTGGCCGCCGCCCACGTAGACAGAGGTGCCGCTACGTCGGCTATGCAGCCGCCGATGCCGGCCCGACGTCGCGTCGTCGCCGCACTACAGTCAACCCGACAAACAAGGATGCGCGATGAGGGCCCTCGACGCCCATTTCGAATCTTCTCGAGCGGGGCGCAGCCCACGGAAGTGGCGAAGGATGGGCCGAAGGGGCGAGGATACCAATGATACAAGGGTGCCTGTGGGAAGGTTGCCCATCCTTACTGTGCGGGTTGACTGTAGACAGCGGTGCCGCTCCAGCAGCTATGTAGCCGCCGTCGCCGTCCCGTCGCCGCCTTGTCGCCGCCCACACATATTGTACCACACAAATCGCACCCCCCAGGGATTCACCGTAAACCTTTTCGTGCTCCAATTGACATATGATTCTGCCCAATCGTCCACCCGAGGTGCGCGCGCGTCGTCACGTGCGCATGCCGATATCCTTGAAAAACCTGTGGGCTCGTAAGGGTCTCAAGTCGAAGCCACGAAGTTTTTTATGTAAAAATATGTATAATTATATACATATATATGTATGTGTATATATATATATATATGTATATAAACACCAAAAACTGCGCCGCAACAGCGGAGTTCAAACACAAAGAAAGCTGCGTCTGCGCTCGTGCGAATCTCTAAATTATATATATATATATATAATTACATATGTAGATATAATCACAGCATGCTACCAGGCGGGCCTCTCGCGTGCGCATGTCGAAATCGTTCGGACGCCCTTGCGCGCGCGTTGTCGCACAAACCAGGGAATTGCACACGCGCGCGGGGTCCCGCGCATGCCGGAATCCTTCACAAACCTCGGGTGGTGCAGGGGGTTGAATTGCGTTCGCAGTTGTGCGCGTTTTATATCTTATCGAAAATCATCGAACAAGTCCAACGTCTCCGCAATTCTGCCAAACTGGCATCTCGCGCCGCATACCGAGCTCATTCGAAAACATCAGCGCGCGTGCTAATGGGGGGGCACGACGCGTGTCAAATACCACCTCGCGGGCCACTCGCGCGCGTCGGCCTCGCGCGCATGTCGAACCCTTTTTCAAAAAACCTTCATCGCCGACGCGAGGACATCGTCATCGTCATCGGCGGGCGTGATCAACATCGGCGCCGTCTTGGCCTTGCCGTGGTCATCGACGCCATCGTCACCATCATCGTTACTCTCAGAATCGCGTCTGCCGATGTCGGCGTCCCCATGAAACCGCGCCCGCCCAAATCACCGACTCGCATTGTAGTGCCCGCCCAGCGGTCAGCGCCAGCGCGGCCGCGTCGGTCGGGCAAACTAGCTGGCCGCTGCGCTCGCGAACACGCGCGGGCTAGCGCGGCCGAACAGACGCACCAGCCAACGCCACGCACTCATCGCAATCGCCGCCGCATGGGCTTTGCAAACCAAGTTGCGGGTAGGTAGGCGGAACGTTGACAAGGGCATGGAATTCGTCAACTTGTTTGAAACAAATCGACTGGCAACTCAAAGATTGAAACGCACTGTTTGCACCACAGTCCCCCTCTCTAAAGAAGAACTCGGATCTACCGCCCCCCCCCCCCCGGACGCATCGATCCGGACTGGGAGAAGGCAATCTACAAGCGTTCTACACCATTCCCGCCAAACCGGTTTCAACCGACCCCCACCCCTGACAAAACCAGCATGCTCGCACACTCGCTATCGAAGGCCGTCAACTTGAAAGAAACCCTCGCGAAAAGCCAAACACTCCACGCCCGCGCGGAGTCGCGCGCGCATGCCGGAATCATTCGAACGATTCTGCGCTTGCCGGGGGGGGATGGCACGACCCGTGTCAAAGAATACCATGCGGGCCACTCGCGCGCGTCGGCAGCGCGCCAATCTCGAAATCCTGCCCAAACCTTCATCACCGACACGTGGACACCATCATAGTCATCGGCGTGGTCAACATCGGCGCCGCCATTGGCCTCGCTGTCATCATCGTCGCCATCGCCAGCATCGTAACTATCTCATCGGGTCAGCCGTTGTCGACGTCGCCATGGTACTGCGCCACCCCCAACCACCAGCCCGCGCTGACGTGGCCGCGCGTCAGTGCGAACTGCGAGACGCGCCGGGACTTCCTCGGCGGTCAGCGCCACCGCGGCCGCGTGGTTCGAGCAGAACTAACGAACCGCTCTGCGCGCAAGCCTGCGCGAGCCAGCGCGGCCGCAGCGATGCGCCAGCCAGCGCCCCGTCATTGTTGCGGGCGGGCGGATGCGATGATTTCGCAACCAGCAGATGCGACGACTCACTGCGGACCAAAACCAATTGCACCATATGAATAGCACCACGTTGATTATCCGCTCTGAAAAAAACATTTGGTCGACCACACCCCCCAGCCCCCGGGGTTATCCGCCCCCCCGGGGGATGTGCAAATTATTTGCGATGTTGCCCCATCGCGCATTCGAGATATGATTTCATGCCATCCCAGCAAAACAGGGGCCCGCCAGCCTCCCCCATCCCTGTCAAACAAAACTACGATCGCACTCGGTTATAACAAAACCAGCCGATCTGGCGCGTGAATCTCAACAAGTCAGCTCTTCTGACGGGGGGTGCCGGGTGGCTCTGCCAGGGAACAAGGGGAGGGGGGGGCGGGGATAACTACATTGAACTCGACCACCACGTTGTGTCCCGCGATCCACATCGGAACCGACTTCGCGCCTATGGACCTCCTCTCCTTGCCGCTCGCGCCGGCGATCACGCTTACCTTGGAAGCAGACGTCGCCACCACCGGCACCTTCCATGTTGCCGGGCAGCGCCATCGGCAGCCTGACCTAGCCGTCGCCGCTGCTTCCGCAATCCACCTGAGCGACGACAACTGCTTCGGCGCACCTCCACTTGGCGCTGCAGCAGTCTTCCCGCTCGTGGCCCCGATCGCCGCGCGATCCGCAGCGGCCCTCGAACTTCTCGCGCTGCGGCTCGCGCTTGGAGTCCTGCTGCTTGTTTGGGATTATCGATGTCATTGCCGTTGCTGCGTCCCTTGCCGCCGTTCTTACCGCCCTTGCCCCTCTCGAGAGCAGCGGGCCCCTCCTCGGGCCTCTCCCCCGGCGATCCTATCCCCGCGGGCTCTGGCCCCCCGCCGCCGGGTCGCCTGGCGCGCTGGACTTCCGCGCAGTCGACGATGACTCTGCGGGCGTCGGCGCAGCTGCGATGAGCGGCATCGCTCAAGCACAAGTGCGCCTGCACAGCCTCGGGCGCGAGGTGGGTCAGCGCACGAGCCTGGGCCCCCTCATCCAGCGGGTCGCGAACCTCAGCTCGCACCCCCGCGCGCGGCGCGCCCAGTCCCCGACGGCGCCAATCGCTGCGCCGACGGACGTGGCAGTCGCTGCCCTGAGGAACTGGCCGGGCGCATGCAGTCGCCGACCGGCGCGTGGCTTGCTCTCCTCTGTCAGCCGCCTCCACGCTTCAAGCCCGCGTTGGTTCTGCGCGTTTCTGATCCCAGTCGCGGCCTCGCTCTTCGCCGGCAGGCTCAGCGCGAACATCAGCTGCCGATCCATCTGCTCACTGCCGCCCCCCCTGCAACTCATCTCCCCCTGACAGATCGGCGCGCGCTGGGCCGACGCCCGCGCAAGGTGCTCGGTTGTTAACCGCCGGGGCTGGCTCCTGCCACGAAGTCCGCGACAACTTCCAGTCCGGCCATTCAGCTCGCGGGCCACTGAAGGCCGACCTCTTGTCCAACGCATGCGTGTCCACCAAAGATGGTGGCGGCGGTCCTGGCGAGTCAACTCGCCGCTCCTGCTGATCGGCCAGCCTGCGCTGCGTTTCGTTGGCCGCGTTCTCGGCCGCTCGGACTCTCGCCTGCACCTTCCGCATCCACTGGACCATCTCTGGCATCTGCGCCCCTGTCGCCATGGCCAGAGCTGTTCGGGGGTGTGTTCACGGGCCGGGTCGATCAAATAACTCCTCACCTCGAAGCAGCTCGCGGGTGTGAACCCGACCACAGCTCCTGCTACCACCCTTGCCCTTCATCACATCCGCAAACTAGTATGACATCTGGCGCGGTGGCCCTCTCCAAGGCCAGAAGGTCGTAGCCCAATGGCTGCGGGAAGGAGCAACGATCAGCAGCCCGCCACAAAGCTCATACTATAAGATGTCCGAACGCGCGCGAATCCATTCCGTGGCCAGCACGCACATGACAGGACAATGTTTAGGTGGCGCCGAAAGGAGGTTGATCTAAGTACAGACCGTTACGCGCCAAAGGTTTGAAACTGATATTAAAACCACCCGGTAGGTGAGGGGGGTGAACCGTGATACCCTGTCTTCCAGGCTAGGAGAGCAGCGAAGGCCGTCTAATTGAGAGCGCTCGGCGTACCGCTGTGGTCCCAGCGGCTACTGAAAACCAAGACTTCCGGGCTATAACCAACATGAGCTTGGGTGGGCCGCGAGCGTTCTTCCACGGGTGCGCCATCGAATTCCGCTGGCGGATGTCGACCACGAATTCCCACAAAGACCCCCCTGACCAACAAGGCTTGGGTGGGCCGCGAGCGTTCTCCCTCGGGTGCGCCATCGAATTTTGCTCGCAGAGGTCGGCCACGCCTTCCCACACAAATCCCCCTGCGCCGCCAAGAGGTATCCACATCACCACCATTCGGAGTCCTGCCCTCGGACCCTGGAGGGCGGAGGACACGAGCGCTGCTCCGCCGTCGGGAGCTGGGAAACACCCCCACCCTGCAATCCCCGATGCCCAGGACCATATCTCGGCTACACGCAGGAGCGACCCTAGCCAAGAATGACCCTTGGTGCGCGGCACAAGGGGGGCCCCTTGGGGGACACCACTGGGCGCGCAAGCCGCTGCCACTGCATCGCATCCGGCGATCGGGGAGGAGGAAATGGAGGAGGAGGAGGAAGGGGAAGAGGGGGAGGGGAGGAGGGGGAGGGGGAGGGGGAGGAGGAGAGGGATGAGGAGGAGGGCGGAGGCGAGGAGGGAGGGAGGAGAGGAGCAGGAGGAGGGAGGAGGTGGGAGGGGGAGGAGGAGGAGGGAGGCGGAAGGTCAGGAGGTGAAGGAGGGCGGAGGAGGAGGAGGAGGGAGGAGGGGGAGGATAGAGGTAGAGGAGGAGGGGGGCCCCAGTGGGCACGCACCACAGGTCATTGCGTCGAAACTCCTACGTGCAGCCGAGAGTCTGACGGCGCCCTCCACCCGCGCCCCCCTTCTCGGCAACATTGGGCAGCTATTGTATGACCTCCTCCCCCTCCTCCTCCTCCTCCTCCTCCTCCTCCTTCCTCCTCTCCTCCTTCCTCCTCCTCCTCCTCCTCCTCCTCCTCCTCCTCCTCCTCCCCTCCCCCTCCCCCTCCACCCTCCCTCTCTCCTCCTCCTCCTCCTCCTCCTCCTCTCTCCTCCTCCTCCCCCTCCTCCTCCTCCTCCTTCCTCCTCCTACCTCCGCCTCCCCCTCCCCTCCTCTCCCTCCTCCTCCTCCTCCTCCTACCTCCTCCTCCTCCTCCTCCTCCTCCTCCTCCTCCTCCTCCTCCTCCTCCTCCCCTCCCCCCTCCGCCCTCCGCCTCCTCCTCCTCCATTTGGCAGCTGTTTTATAATCCACGTTCAGGAGCTCGCCTGCCGTTGCAGACGATGCAAGTTGCGAGCCCAACAGCTCGCCGAATACGAACTCACTGGGAAACCAAAAGCCGAAGACTGTCCAGGCCCAGGCCCCCGAGACGGCGACACCCTCTCGGGCACGTGAGAACTGCGGCCTGGCCCGCAACC
>CAUYUJ010001460.1:0-25000 GCA_963575745.1 Prorocentrum cordatum | reverse complement strand
TGAAGTATCTCGAGACATTCCCGTGGAGCCAAAGCCCCACCAGAAGAATTATAAGGGATCAAAATGGTTCCTCCAAAAACGCGCGGCCCCTTCCGGGAACCTTTCGGGCGTTTGCGGGCCCCCCGGAAAATTGGATAACCCCGGGGAATCCCGAGGAGCCATCCGGGAGCCCTTCGGCGCCCACGGGAGCCCAGCGCGGTTTCCGAAGGGCCCCGAGGCGCGCGGGGGGGGGGGCGCATGGATCCCGAAGGGACTCATGTTGAGGAATTATCGCAGAATCGGCGAATACGGAAGAACCTTGCACGACGTTTTCTTTCAGCCCCCTCTCATGGGCCGCGCGCGCCAAAGGAGCGGCAAAGCCGCAAGGCGCCGGCCGCGACTGCGCAGCGAACTGGCGCGCAGCGCAGCGGGAAAAACAAACAAACAAGAAACAGCGGAAGATCGCACGCGGAAGCGGGGCCGAACCAGCCTGGGCCGAACCGGCCTGGCCAGCCCAAGAAAGCGCGAGCGACCTCCCCCCTCGCCCCCGTGACTCGCGCTGATATTCCCCTTTGTTCTCGCGCGACAGATGCGCTAGCTGCAAAGCGGAAGCCTGCGAATTTCAACTGTAGCCACAATGCCCTTGGAGCCCATATGGCAACGGAAACCGCAGATCAGTAAAACTCGGTTCTACCAATGCAGCAACCCCGCATAAACATCAGCCACCCCCACCCGCCAGGCGAGCCAGCGCCGTTGCATTCCGATGCGTCTGCGCGCCAGCGAAACTTACGAGTTCCTCCGTTCGCCTTCAGAGGGGGTGCCCGACCCGCCTTCGAGCTCCACCCTCCCGCCATGCAGCACTGTCAACGATAGTCGCGGTGCGGGGCTCCCACGCATTCCGATCAATGCACCCGAGCAAACTCCCTAGGCCCAAGAAGTTCTGCGGGCTGTCACGCGCCAGTTAAAGATAATTATCCCGGCAAAGCAACCTAACAGCGATGTGTAGGAGCATATCTGGAAGTATTCCCCTTAAGATTCGGATGAGAATCCAGTTGTAGAATTCTGCTGTTCTCGCAGTCGTAGTCGCATTCGCGATGACAGTCGCAGCGGCAACGGCAGTCGCAGTCACAGCCTCAGCCTCAGCCTGCCTCAGCCTCAGCCTCAGCCTGCCTCAGCCTCAGCCTGCCTCAGCCTCAGCCTCAGCCTGCTTCAGCCTCAGCATCAGTCTGCCTTCGGCCTCGGCCTCAGCCTCAGCCTGCCTCAGCCTCAGCCTGCATCAGCCTCAGCCTCAGCCTCAGCCTGCCTCAGCATCAGCCTGCCTCAGCCTCAGCCTCAAGCCTCAGCCTGCCTCTGCCTCAGCCTCAGCCTGCTTCAGCCTCAGCCTCAGTCTGCCGTCGGCCTCGGCCTCAGCCTCAGCCTGCCTCAGCCTCAGCCTGCATCAGCCTCAGCCTCAGCACGAAGCGACCCAGCTAGAAGGACAAAGCGCTGAATGTACACCGATGTGTTCGACGACTGCGTATGTAATGATGTGACGATATACAGACTGAGCCCTTCGTGAATGTCTACATGTTTTTTCTGACGCCTACAAACGGCGCTGACGTGTGTGAGAAAATTGTCCGCGCAGCAAAAGCCGGCGAAGCGTGCGGGAGCTCGCATGCTGAGACAGACTACGTCTGCAGACCGCCAGCTGCAAAAGGTTGCGAGCGGCTCTTGGAAGATGTTTACGGAACGGAGCTACGGTGTCTGAAAACATTGGCATCGAAGCGAAGAGCCTCGGAGCCCTGCAACCTGAGAAACACCGCAGGAACTCGCATACTGAAAAGGAATGCATTGCAAACCGCACGCTGCGAACCCTGCAGGCTGAGAAGCACCGCAGGATGTCGCATGCTGAAAAGCACTTGTACTGCAGAGCGCTAGCATCTATCTCGGGCTCGGACCCCCCCGTCCTGATCCAGAACGTGTCCGGCCACGGCCTGAAAATGCCGTTCCAACTCCCGAGGATCAGCTGGCACTCCGGCTCTGGGACACTCCAGTACGTCTTGAGCACCTTGAGCCAGGCCCCATCTCGGGATCCCCACAGCACGCTGTACTTGACCGAGACCGTGCCGAACTCATAACAATTGACCTCCGAAGGACCTGCGATGCGGTGGTTCTGAGCCAGGACGAGGTCCGCATGGTCGAGCGTCGGCACCGTACGCCCATGCCCAGACGGACCATCCACGGCGAGCCACATCATCTGAGACAGCGTCTGGAGGGCGGTCGACAGGCGACTGGCGACTGGCGACGACGAGCTGGTCTTGGACTGTCAGGAACGCTGCACGACCAAAAGAAAACGAAGCACGACCGAGGAAACACCAGAGCTCCTAGCTGGGAGGCGAGATCAAGGGGGACGAGGAAGAAGGGAAGAGGAGGAGGAGGAAGAGTCAGAGCAAGAGTAACGGTGAGAGTAAGAGTCAGAGTAAGAGTAAGGCGAACTGCACGAGTCGGAGTAAGAGTCAGGGCAAGAGGCCCCCCAAGCGGCCCCAAGAGGCCCCCAAGAGGCCCCCAAGAGGCCCCCAAGAGGCCCCAAGAGGCCCCAAGAGGCCCCCAAGAGGCCCCCAAGAGGCCCCCAAGAGGCCCCCAAGAGGCCCCACGAGGCTCCAAGAGGCCCTCCAAGGGCTGGTGGTACTCGGCTTTTAATCATGTGGTGGGAGGGCGGAACGCGAGGGCTTACGGCCGCCCTTCGGGTTTGATCACTGCTCCTTATCAATCCCACCAGCCCTTTGGGCGTGAGTGGTTTAGGGGGCCCGCTCTGTTCTCAACCCCCCTTCTTCCCCTTGGGGGAGGGGTTTACCCCTCCCCCTACCCCCTCCCCCTGGGCCTGGAGAGGGCGCCCCGCGGGTCGTTTGAGGGGTCTTTTTCGACTCCTGGGAGGGCTAAAAAAACGACGGCCCTCACGAGGATTCTGGCCCCGACGGGGGGGCACCGTCTGGTCCCCCTCCTCTTCTTTAAAGCCAGAATCATTGATTGTACTACGGTTTTGGCCCCATTTTGGCGTCCTGGGGCCGCGCTCATCTTCCTTCACAGCAAAATCATTGATTTTACAATGGTTTTCGGCTCATTTTGTCCTTCTCAGGGGGCAGCTCTCATTTGCGCTTTTGAGGAGGTCGCAAGAGGCCCCAAGATGGCCCCAAGAGGCCCCCAGGAGGCTCCCAAGAGGCCTCCAAGAGGCCCCCAAGAGGCCCCCAAGCGGCCCCAAGAGGCCCCCAAGAGGCCCCCAAGAGGCCCCCAAGAGGCCCCAAGAGGCCCCAAGAGGCCCCCAAGAGGCCCCAAGAGGCTGAGAAGCACCGCAGGAACTCGCATGCTTTCGAACACTACTGCTCGAGACCGCAGCTGGAGAGCGGCAGACCGCAGGCTGAGAAGCACCGCGGGCAGAGAGACTTGCAAAACTCAGATGTCCTGATCGTCTTGGAGGAAGTCACGCCAGTCCGGCGGCTGCCAAGAATCGATGATGCGCCTGGAGCCACCGCCCGTGCTGCCGCCGATGTCCAGGTAGTCGCCATCGCCCCTGAACAGACGGCCGTGCCCCAACGCCAGAATCGCTTGGTTGCGGATTTGAAGCAGCGCTCCGCTCTCAAACATCTGCAACACGTCCTGCTGCCTGCGCGTGAAGTTCGGCTTTGCCTGGCCAGCCTGGGCAGACAGATATAGGGAAAGCCGCTCCCCCATCGTTGTAGCGCGCGATGGCCTCGGCCTTCTGGTGGTGCAGCCGGCGCCGCTGTTGCCGCAGAGCTTCCTCGGGAACTGCTGCATCACGGCCCTCACTGTGATCAGCTTGCAACGCTTGCGTTAACCAATCAACGTCGAAGCGCCCTGAGAAGGCCAGCACCTCCCAGATCTGTTCGGTACCGGCCACACGTTGCAAATGGCGATGCCACCGCTTACGCTTCTGGTCTTTCACAACCTTGGCGACGCTACCCAGACCTGCACCCTTGGCCTGGCCACCTTTTCCCGCAGGCTGAGAAGCACCGTGAGAACCTTTCTTACCGCCTGGCCCTTTGTTAGGACCCTGCGGAACCGCATGGCCCCCTTGTGGCGCAGACTTGCCTCTCGCTTTTCCCTTTTCGACATCCCGTTCCTGAAGCGCACGCTGCTGCCGCGACTGCTCGTACTGTCGCGAGCTACTCTGACCAATTCCTGGCGCTCAGGCTCCGTGAGAACGTAGCGCATGTCGTCGATGTTCTTGCTCCGCAGAAAGTCATGTCGAAGCTTAAGGACAGAGGGAATGGCTCGGCCAGTCTCCTCCTGAGACGCAAAGGCCGTGTCATATTCCGAGCCAGGCTGAGGAGCGCCAGCTGGATCAGTGTCCGCTGGCTCCGTGGACTTCCTCTTTTTGAAAAGCAAGAGACTGAGATGATGGAGGACTTTCGGATCGTACTCCTCGTCGTACCTTTCGTCCCAAAGCTGCCTCAGCTCCCTGCGCAAGTCGTTCGCGCGATTCTGAACGACATCCTCGACGTAGTCGGGATCACCCGGTGAAGTCGGTGAAAGCGGAGGAGCAGAACTCGGCGACCGATCCCAATGCACAGAAGACTCGCGGTCCGCCTGTACGCTGACGTCGGCGTCGGAGACGTTTTCGACGACAATTTTCCGCCTCTTGCTCTCCCCCGGCTGAATAGCACCAGGGAGAGTGAGCACAACCGCCACCGCATCGTGTGCGTCGTTGCGCATGCCACGATCCGTAAAAGACGCGCCAACGGCAATGGAGCAGAAACGGGCGACTGCTCCGCAGACCGCGACGTGGTCGCCTTTGAGGTCGGCCGGAGTGGCATGGACCTCCCAGAGCTTCTCGTCGTTCTGCTGGCGCTGGTAACCCTCCCGCGCCTCCTGGAAAGTCAGGTTGTCGTCGCCGACTACAAGCAGAACGACTGGCACGTGCGGCTCCGAAGCATTGAGAATCTGAGCCATGCAGTCCAGGTGCAAGCGGAGATGGCGAACTGTCCGCTTTCGAGTCTGGATGGTCGGCGGTTTCTTGCCGCACACGATGTGCATGTTGGCGATCACCACGTGGAACTTGTCATGGCCTGGTTTGTTCACCTCAAAATGTGAAATTACAGCATCAATCTCTCGGCCGCTAGGAGGCCTGTAAACTTTGCTGTCTTCGCACAGAGTCAGTTCCGCAGGCTGAGAAGCACCGCGGAACCCCCAGAGAGTCAAGTAGTTGTCGACCTCCGAGAAGCGAATGCCATCACCGAAAGGCTTACTGAGGATCTCTGTCACGTTGATCCCTGCTCGGCGACAGCCTTCACGGAACGCACCGACCTCGCAGCCACAGACAATATCAGCATCAGCGGTCTCCACTATCGTGGCGCACAACCTTCCGAAGTTAGCGCAGTGAGTGGCCGCCTGCTTACCAGTCATCATGCCCTGCTCGAACCCGAAATTGAACGAGGCGAACGTGAAAGACGCAGGCTGCACAGCGCCAGAACCAGGCGTCTGTCCACCTTCCTCCGCAGGCTGAGAAGCACCGCGAGGCGGCGCAGGCTGAGAAGCACCGCGAGGCGGCGACACTTCGGACGAGCCTCGCGGAGCAGAGGCTGCGGATGAACGTTGGACATGGGGGTACGGCCAGGGGAACGCCATTGCAATCGAAACTCACTGGACTGCAGTGAATGAATGCAGTGGCACGATTGAATGCAGTGGACTGCAGTGTCACTAGCAAGTCCTGAACCAAACACGGCTGTGGCGGAAGGATTATGAAGCGTCTGGCTATTCAAAATGTGGCCCGGGAATGGAGTTCTGGGAACTCGAAGACCAGGAAGTGGACTAGAGTTGGCTCCGGGCATCCAAAATGTGGCCCAGGAATGAAGTTCTGGGAACTCGAAGAGCACGAAATGTGTGACTGTTGCATCCGGCCCTCCGCGATGTGTAGAAGCATATCTGAAAGCATTCCCCTTAAGATTCAGATGAAAATCCAGTTGTCGAATTCTGCTGTTCTCGCAGTCGTAGTCGCATTCGCGATGACAGTCGCAGCGGCAACGGCAGTCGCAGTCACAGCCTCAGCATCAGCCTGCCTCCTCCTCTCCTCCTCTTTCTCCTGCTCCTCCTCCTCCTCCTCCTCCTCCTCCACCTCCTCCTCCTCCTCCTCCTCTTCCTCCTGCTCGTCCTCGTTCTCGTCCTCCTCGTCTTGCTCGTCCTCCTCCTCCTGGTGCTCTCTCCTCCTCCTCCTCCTCCTCCTCCTCCTCCTCCTCCTGGTGGTCCTCGTTCTTCTCCTCCTGGTGCTCTCCCCCCCCCTCCTCCTCCTCGTCCTCCTCCTCCTCCTCCTCGTCCTCCTCCTCCTCTTCCTCCTCCTCCTCCTCCTCCTCCTCCTTCTCCTCCTCTTCCTCATCCTCCTCCTGGTAGTCCTCCCCCTCCCCTCCTCCTCCTCCTCCTCCTCCTCTTCCTGGTCGCCCTCGTTCTCGTCCTCCTCGTCTTGCTCGTCCTCCTCCTCGTGATGTTCTCTCCCCCTCCTCCTCCTCCTCCTCCTCCTCCTCCTCCTCCTCCTCCTGGTGGTCACCTTCGTTCTCCTCCTCCTGGTACCCCCCCTTCCTCCCCCCCCCCCTCCTCCTCCTCCTCCCCTCGTCCTCTCCTCCTCCTCCTCCTCCTCCTCTTCCTCTCCTCCTCCTCCTCTCCTCCTTCCTCCTCCTCCCCTCGTCCTCCTGGTACTCCTCCCCCTCCCCTCCTCCTCCTCCTCCTCCTCCTCTTCCTGGTCGTCCTCCTCCTCCTGGTCGTCCTCCTCCTCCTGCTCGTCCTCCTCCTCCTCCTGCTCGTCCTTCTTCTCCTGCTCCTCCTGCTCCTCGTCCTGCTCCTGCTCGTCCTTGTCCTCCTGGTCTTGCTCGTCCTCCTCCTCGTCGTGCTCTTGCCCCTGCTGAAAATGTGGCCCAGGAATGGGAGTTCTGGGAAGTCGAAGAGCACGAAGTTGCCTGCAGTTGGCTACGGGCATTCAAAATGTGGCCCGGGAATGGAGTTCTGGGAACTCGAAGAGCAAGAAGTGGCCTACAGTTGGCTCCGGGCATTCAAAATGTGGCCCGGGAATGGAGTTCTGGGAACTCGAAGAGCACGAAGTGGCCTACAGTTGGCTCTGGGCATCCAAAATGTGGCCCGGGAATGGAATTCTGGGAACTCGAAGAGCACGAAGTGTGTGACTGTTGCATCCGGCCCTCCAGAAGGTGGCCCGGGAATGGAGTTCTGGGAACTCGAAGAGCACGAAGTGTGTGACTGTTGCATCCGGCCCTCCAGAATGTGGCCCGGGAATGGCGTTCTGGGATCTCGAAGAGCACTTTGTGTGTGACTGTTGCATCCGGGTATTCAGAATGTGGCCTGGGAATGGAGTTCTGGGAAGTCGAAGAGCACGAAGTGTGGGACTGTTGGTGAAAAACGAGCCCGGCACCCTGCCGCCCGGCAACTCCCCAACACCTGCCCGGACCCCCCTGTGGAGTGATCTGTGAGCTCTTTTGAGTCAACTAGAAACCTATCAGTCTTCGCTGTTAGGTAATTATCCCGGCAAAGCAACCTAACAGCGATGTGTAGAAGCATATCTGAAAGCCTTCCCCTTAAGATTCAGATGAAAATCCAGTTGTCGAATTCTGCTGTTCTCGCAGTCGTAGTCGCATTCGCGATGACAGTCGCAGCGGCAACGGCAGTCGCAGTCACAGCCTCAGCCTCAGCCTGCCTCCGCCTCCCCTCCTCCTCTTTCCTCCGCTGCTCCTGGTCCTCCTCCTCCTCCTCCTCCTCCTCCTTTTTCCTGCTCGTCCCTCGTTCTCAGTCCTCCTCCCGTCTTGCTCGTTCCTCCCCTCCTGGTGCTCTCTCCTCCTCCCTCCTCCTCCTCCTCCCCTCCTCCTCCTCCTCCTCCTCCTCCTCCTCCTCGTGGTCCTCGTTCTTTCTCCTCCCTCGACTGGTGCTCATCCCCCGGCCCCTCCTCCTCCTCGTCCTCCTCCTCCTCCTCCTCCTCCTCGTCCTCCTCCTCCTATCCTCCTCCTCCTCCTCCTCCTCCTCCTCCCTCCTGGTAGTCCTTCCCCCTCCCTCCTCCTCCTCCTCCTCCTATTCCTGGTCGTCCTCGTTCTCGTCCTCCTCGTCTTGCTCGTCCTCCTCCTCCTGGTGTTCTCTCCTCCTCCTCCTCCTCCTCCTCCTCCTCCTCCTCCTCCTCCTCCTCCTCCTCCTCCTCCTGGTGGTCCTCGTTCTCCTCCTCCTGGTACTCTCCCCCCCCCTCCTCCTCCTCCTCCTCGTCCTCGTCCTCCTCCTCCTCCTCCTCCTCTTCCTCCTCCTCCTCCTCCTCCTCCTCCTCCTCCTCCTCCTCCTCCTGGTACTCCTCCCCCTCCCCTCCTCCTCCTCCTCCTCTTCCTGGTCGTCCTCCTCCTCCTGGTCGTCCTCCTCCTCCTGCTCGTCCTCCTCCTCCTCCTGCTCGTCCTTCTTCTCCTGCTCCTCCTGCTCCTCGTCCTGCTCCTGCTCGTCCTCGTCCTCCTGGTTTTGCTCGTCCTCCTCCTCGTCGTGCTCTTGCCCCTGCTGAAAATGTGGCCCAGGAGTGGGAGTTCTGGGAACTCGAAGAGCACGAAGTTGCCTACAGTGGGCTACGGGCATTCAAAATGTGGCCCGGGAATGGAGTTCTGGGAACTCGAAGAGCACGAAGTGGCCTACAGTTGGCTCCGGGCATTCAAAATGTGGCCCTGGAATGGAGTTCTGGGAACTCGAAGAGCACGAAGTGGCCTACAGTTGGCTCCGGGCATCCAAAATGTGGCCCGGGAATGGAATTCTGGGAACTCGAAGAGCACGAAGTGTGTGACTGTTGCATCCGGCCCTCCAGAATGTGGCCCGGGAATGAAGTTCTGGGAACTCGAAGAGCACGAAGTGTGTGACTGTTGCATCCGGCCCTCCAGAATGTGGCCCGGGAATTGCGTTCTGGGATCTCGAAGAGCACGAAGTGTGTGACTGTTGCATCCGGGTATTGAGAATGTGGCCTGGGAATGGAGTTCTGGGAAGTCGAAGAGCACGAAGTGTGTGACTGTTGGTGAAAAACGAGCCCGGCACCTGCCGCCCGGCAACTCCCAACACCTGCCCGGACCCCCTGTGGAGTGATCTGCTGCTCTCTTTTGATCCCACTAGAAACCTATCAGTCTTCGCTGTTAGGTAATTATCCCGGCAAAGCAACCTAACAGCGATGTGTAGAAGCATATCTGAAAGCATTCCCCTTAAGACTCAGATGAAAATCCAGTTGTCGAATTCTGCTGTTCTCGCAGTCCGTAGTCGCATTCGCGATTGACGTCCGCAGTGGCAACGCAAGTCGCAGCACAGCCTCAGCCTCAGCCGCTCAAACCTCAGCCCCACGCACCTAGCTCAGCCGCCTCAGCCTGCCTCAGCCTCAGCCTCAAGCCTCAGCCTGCTTCGCCTCATCCCTCATCATCAGTCGGCCTTCAGCCATTCGCCTCAGCCTCAGCCTCCTCGGCCTCAGCCTGTCAATCAGCCTCAGCCTCAGCCTCATGCCTGCCTCACAAAATCAAGCAGCCTGCCTCAAGCCTCAAGCCTCACCTCAGCATCAGGCCTGCCTCTGCCTCAGCCTCAGCCTGCTTCAGCCTCAGCCCTCAGTCTGCGTCGGCTCGCCTCAGCCTCAGCCTGCCTCAGCCTCAGCCTGCATCAGCCTCAGCCTCAGCACGAAGCGACCCAGCTAGAAGGACAAAGCGCTGAATGTACACCGATGTGTTCGACGACTGCGTATGTAATGATGTGACGATATACAGACTGAGCCCTTCGTGAAGGTCTACATGTTTTTCTGACGCCTACAAACGGCGCTGACGTGTGTGAGAAAATTGTCCGCGCAGCAAAAGCCGGCGAAGCGTGCGGGAGCTCGCATGCTGAGACAGACTACGTCTGCAGACCGCCAGCTGCAAAAGGTTGCGAGCGGTTCTTGGAAGATGGTTACGGAACGGAGCTACGGTGTCTGAAAACATTGGCATCGAAGCGAAGAGCCTCGGAGCCCTGCAGCCTGAGAAACACCGCAGGAACTCGCATACTGAAAAGGAATGCATTGCAAACCGCGCGTTGGGAACCCTGCAGGCTGAGAAGCACCGCAGGATGTCGCATGCTGAAAAGCACTTGTACTGCAGAGCGCAAGCTGCGAAACCTGCAGGCTGAGAAGCACCGCAGGAGCTCGCATGCTTTCGAACACTACTGCTCGAGACCGCAGCTGGAGAGCGGCAGACCGCAGGCTGAGAAGCACCGCGGGCAGGGAGACTTGCAAAACTCAGATGTCCTGATCGTCTTGGAGGAAGTCACGCCAGTCCGGCGGCTGCCAAGAATCGATGATGCTCATGGAGCCACCGCCCGTGCTGCCGCCGATGTCCAGGTAGTCGCCATCGGCCCTGAACAGACGGCCGTGCCCCAACGCCAGAATCGCTTGGTTGCGGATTTGAAGCAGCGCTCCGCTCTCAAACATCTGCAACACGTCCAGCTGCCTGCGCGTGAAGTTCGGCTTTGGCTGGCCAGCCTGGGCAGACAGATGGCGGAAAAGCCGCTCCCCCTCGTTGTAGCGCGCGATGGCCTCGGCCTTCTGGTGGTGCAGCCGGCGCCGCTGTTGCCGCAGAGCTTCCTCGGGAACTGCTGCATCGCGGCCCTCACTGTGATCAGCTTGCAACGCTTGCGTTAGCCAATCAACGTCGACGCGCCCTGAGAAGGCCAGCACCTCCCAGATCTGTTTGGTACCGGCCACACGTTGCAAATGGCGATGCCACCGCTTACGCTTCTGGTCTTTCACAAACTTGGCGACGCTACCCAGACCTGCACCCTTGGCCTGGCCACCTTTTTCCGCAGGCTGAGAAGCACCGTGAGAACCTTTCTTACCGCCTGGCCCTTTGTTCGGACCCTGCGGAACCGCATGGCCCCCTTGTGGCGCAGACTTGCCTTTCGCTTTTCCCTTTTCGATATCCCGTTCCTGAAGCGCACGCTGCTGCCGCGACTGCTCGTACTGGTCGCGAGCTACTCTGACCAATTCCTGGCGCTCAGGCTCCGTGAGAACGTAGCGCATGTCGTCGATGTTCTTGCTCCGCAGAACGTCATGTCGAAGCTTAAGGACAGAGAGAATGGCTCGGCCAGTCTCCTCCTGAGACGCAAAGGCCGTGTCATATTCCGAGCCAGGCTGAGGAGCGCCAGCTGGATTAGTGTCCGCTGGCTCCGTGGATTTCCTCTTTTTGAAAAGCAAGAGACTGAGATGATGGAGGACTTTCGGATCGTACTCCTCGTCGTACCTGTCGTCCCAAAGCTGCCTCAGCTCCCTGTGCAAGTCGTTCGCGCGATTCTGAACGACATCCTCGACGTAGTCGGGATCACCCGGTGAAGTCGGTGAAAGCGGAGGAGTAGAACTCGGCGACCGATCCCAATGCACAGAAGACTCGGCGTCCGCCTGTGCGCTGACGTCGGCGTCGGAGACGTTTTCGACGACAATCTTCCGCCTCTTGCTCTCCCCAGGCTGAGAAGCACCAGGGAGAGTGAGCACAACCGCCACCGCATCGTGTGCGTCGTTGCGCATGCCACGATCCGTAAAAGACGCGCCAACGGCAATGGAGCAGAAACGGGCGACTGCTCCGCAGACCGCGACGTGGTCGCCTTTGAGGTCGGCCGGAGTGCATGGACCTCCCATACCTTCTCGTCGTTCTGCTGGCGCTGGTAAGCCTCCCGCGCCTCCTGGAAAGTGAGGTTGTCGTCGCCGACTACAAGCAGAACGACTGCCTGGCTCAGATTCTCAAGAACCTTTCCCAGGCAGTCCAGGTGCAAGCGGAGATTGCGAACTGTCCGCTTTCGAGTCTGGATGGTCGGCGGTTTCTTGCTGCACACGATGTGCATGTTGGCGATCACCACGTGGAACTTGTCATGGCCTGGTTTGTTCACCTCAAAATGTGAAATAACAGCATCAATCTCTCGGCCGCTAGGAGGCCTGTAAACTTAGCTGTCTTCGCACAGAGTCAGTTCCGCAGGCTGAGAAGCACCGCGGAACCCCCAGAGAGTCAAGTAGTTGTCGACCTCCAAGAAGCGAATGCCATCACCGAAAGGCTTACTGAGGATGTCTGTCACGTTGATCCCTGCTCGGCGAAAGCCTTCAAGGAACGCACCGACCTCGCAGCCACAGACCATATCAGCATCAGCGGTCTCCACTATCTTGGCGCACAACCTTCCGAAGTTAGCGCAGTGAGTGGCCGCCTGCTTAACAGTCATCATGCCCTGCTCGAACCCGAAATTGAACGAGGCGACCGTGAAAGACGCAGGCTGCACAGCGCCAGAACCAGGCGTCTGTCCACCTTCCTCCGCAGGCTGAGAAGCACCGCGAGGCGGCGCAGGCTGAGAAGCACCACGAGGCGGCGACACTTCGGACGAGCCTCGCGGAGCAGAGGCTGCGGATGAACGTTGGACATGGGGGTACGGCCAGGGGAACGCCATTGCAATCGAAACTCAGTGGACTGCAGTGAGTGAATGCAGTGGCACGATTGAATGCAGTGGACTGCAGTGTCACTAGCAATTCCTGAACCAAACACGGCTGTGGCGGAAGGACTACGAAGCGTCTGGCTATTCAAAATGTGGCCCGGGAATGTAGTTCTGGGAACTCGAAGACGAGGAAGTGGCCTACAGTTGGCTCCGGGCATCCAAAATGTGGCCCGGGAATGGAATTCTGGGAACTCGAAGAGCACGAAGTGTGTGACTGTTGCATCCGGCCCTCCAGAATGTGGCCCGGGAATGGCGTTCTGGGATGTCGAAGAGCACGAAGTGTATGACTGTTGCATCCGGTTATTCTAAATGTGGCCCGGGAATGGCGTTCTGGGATCTCGAAGAGCACGAAGTGTGTGACTGTTGCATCCGGGTATTAAGAATGTGGCCTGGGAATGGAGTTCTGGGAAGTCGAAGAGCACGAAGTGTGTGACTGTTGGTGAAAAACGAGCCCGGCACCCTGCCGCCCGGCAACTCCCCAACACCTGCCCGGACCCCCCTGTGGAGTGATCTGTGAGCTCTTTTGAGTCAACTAGAAACCTATCAGTCTTCGCTGTTAGGTAAAGAACTCCCCCTGGGGCTTCGGCCCGTCCCGCCGGCCACCCGGAAGACCCAACCAAGACGGCTAAGATGGCCCTAGTATGCTTCCAAGACGGCCCAAGCTGCACCCAAGACGGCCTAAGATAGCTTGAAGATGGCCCAAGAGGCCCCCAAGAGGCCTCCAAGACGGCCCAAGAGGCCTCCAAGAGGTCCTCCAGAAGGCCCGAAGAGGCCAAAATCATTAATTGTCCTTTGGTTTTTGAAGGATTTTGGCATTTGCGCATTTTCGGCTTTCCGACGGCCCCAGACGGCCCAAGAGGCTTCTAAGATCGCCTCAAGATCGCCCAAGAAGCCTCCAAGAAGGCCCCATGACGGCCCAAGTGGCCTCCAAGACGGCCCCAAGAGGGCCCCAAGACGGCCCAAGAGGCTTCCAACACGCCCAAGATGGCCTCCAAGACGCCCAAGATGGCCTCCAAGACGGCCCCGAAGCGCGCCAATAGGGCCCCAAGTCGGCCCAGAAAGGCCCCCAAGACGGCTCAGACGGCGTCAGACGTGCCAGGAACCCACCAAGATTGCCGAAGTTGGCTCGAAGCTGGCCCAAGACGGCCCAAGAGGCCCCCGAGAGGGCCTCCAGGAAGGCCAGAAGAGGCCAAACACATGGATTTTTCTAAGGTTTTCGAGGGATTTTGACATTTGCTTCTTTTCGGCCTTCCGACGGCCCGAGACGGCCCAAGAGCCCCCAACGACCGCCGAAAGATCGCACAAGAGGCCTCCAAGAAGGCCCCATGACGGCCCAAGTGGCCTCCAAGACGGCCCCAAGAGGGCCCAAGACGGCCCAAGAGGCCTTTAAGACGCCCAAGATGGCCTCCAAGACGCCCACGATGGCCTCCAAGACGGCCCCGAAACGCGCCAATAGGGCCCCAAGTCGGCCCAGAAAGGCCCCCAAGACGGCTCAGACGGCGTCAGACGTGCCAGGAACCCACCAAGATTGCCGAAGTTGGCTCGAAGCTGGCCCAAGACGGCCCAAGAGGCCCCCGAGAGGGCCTCCAGGAAGGCCAGAAGAGGCCAAACACATGGATTTTTCTAAGGTTTTCGAGGGATTTTGACATTTGCTTCTTTTCGGCCTTCCGACGGCCCGAGACGGCCCAAGAGCCCCCAAAGACCGCCGAAAGATCGCACAAGAGGCCTCCAAGAAGGCCCCATGACGGCCCAAGTGGCCTCCAAGACGGCCCCAAGAGGCCCCCAAGACGGCACAGGAGGCCTTTAAGACGCCCAAGATGGCCTCCAAGCCCTGGAGCATTCCAAGAGGGTCCCAAGTCGGCCCATAGAGGTCCCCCAAACGGCTTCCGACGTACCAGGAGCCCACCAAGACGGCCGAACATGGCCCTAAAATGGCCCAAGACGGCCCAAGAGGCCTCCAAGAGGGCCTCCAGAAAGGCCTGAAAAGGCCAAAATCCTTGACTTCCCATGGTTCTTGAAGGATTATGGAATTTGCTTTTTTTCTGCCTTTCGACGGCCCGAGACAGCCCACGTGCCCCCAAAGATCGCCCAAGAGGCCCAAGACACGGCCCCAAGAGGCCCCCAAGAAGGCCCAAGAGGTCTCCAAGACGCTCAAGATGGCCTCCAAGACGGCCCAAGAGCCCTCCAAGACGTCCTCCAAGAAGGCCCGAAAGGGTCAAAATGGCCTCCAGACGGCCAAGATGACCTTCAAGATGCCCACGTATTTCCCGAAGGCTTTCCAAACCGGGGAACACATGGTCCGATACCTTGGCAGGTCTGGCCTCAACGTTCGGCCACACAGGCGCTTCCAAAAAGGCAGGGGGCGGCGGTGATTCGCCGTACAGGGCAGTTTTTAATACATAGGATGTTTCAACATATAGGGTTTTTGATACATGATTAGTTGATCAATAAATTCATGCATGAACTCATCGTTGTTTGTAATACTGAATCCCTGCATTTCTGATACATGATCCGCACGCGCAGCATGTATTAGAAACGGCACTGCAGGCGTCTTCGATCCGCCGCCCCCTGTTGAATCCTTTCGCTTTTGCTTTTGGCTTTTGCTTTTGCTTTTGGCTCTCTTTCCAAAAAAGGACTCTGCCTTTCGCTTTTGCTTTTGGCTTTTGGCTCTCTTTCCAAAAAAGGGATGCCCGGCGAGCTGAATCCTTTCGCTTTTGCTTTTGCCTCTCTTTCCAAAAGAGGACTCTGCCTATAGGGCTCCGGCCCCGCCCGCCGGGGTCCTGGGAATGGCCCGGAGGGGCCAGGAAGGAGTGGTTCCAAAAGCTTCTCCTGCTCCCAGATGGCTTCCAAGATGGCTTCCAAGATGGCCTCCAAGTTCGCCCAGGATGGTCCAAGATGGCCTCCAAGACGGCCCAATAGAGTCCAAGCTGCATCCAAGTCCGCCCCAGAAGCCTCCAAGACGGCCCAAGAGGTGCCCAAGAGGCCTCCAAGACGGCCCAAGAGGCCTCGGAGAGGTCCTCCAGGAGGGCCCGAAGAGGCTAAAATCATTGATTACCTGTAAGATTCTTTGTGCTATATATATATATATATATAGATATGATATCGGAGAAAAACCAATCATAATATGTTTAGGGCTGTAGGGCTATGGGGCTATTCGGTTATAGGACCATAGGGCTAGGGCTATAGGACTATAGGACTATAGGGCTATAGGAACATAGGGCTATAGGGCTACAAGGCAATAAGGCTATAGGGCCATAGGCCCATAAGGGCTATAGGGTTGTAGGGCTATAGGGCGATTGGGCTATAGGGCATAAGGACTATAGGAATATAGGGCGATAGGGCTATAGGGCTATTAGGGCTATAGGGCTATAGGGCTGTAGGTCTATAGGTGTATAGGTCTATAGGGATATAGGGCTATAGAGTTATACCTAGGGCTATAGGGTGATAGAGCACCCGGGCACCCTGGGGCACCTCCGGGCACCCCTGGGCACTTCCGGGCACCCGGGCGTGCGGCGAAAATCGGCGGCAAACCTAACCTAACCATACGAATCCGCTAGGACCCCTACAGAGGCAAGCTCTGATTGGGGAATATACTAGTGTGGGCCCGTGGATTAAACCCACGGAGCTGCGTGAGTCGAGATTTGCCGACGCGCGCTTCTGTTTCCGGCGCGCAAGAGCCAGCAAGCTGCGGTGTGCGATCGACAACCAGCGTGGAATCGACGATTTTCGCGTCTTCAAGCCCTCTTGGGGGTCCTCCTGGGGCTCTTCTCGGGCGCGTGAAGCCCTCCGGGGCTGTCTTGACAGCATCAGGGCCATCTTGGGGCCTCATGGGCAGGCTCGGGGCCCTCTTGGCCTGTCTTGGTGGCCTCTTGGGAGCTTGTTGGGCCGTCTTGGGGGCCGCATGGGGGTCTATTGGGCCGCCTTGGGGGCCTCTTGGGCCCCCCTTGGGCCCCTCTGGGGCTGTCTTGGGGCTTTCTTGGGCTCCCCTTGGGCCGTCTCGGGGCGATCCTGGAGGCCTCTTGGGCCGTCTTGGGGCTCCAGACGGTTGAGAGCGCGAGAATCTCAGAATCCATAGGAAACCCACGGACAATCTACGATTTCGGCCTCTCGGGCCCTCCGAGAGTGTCCTCTCGGAGCCGTCCTGGGGCGTCTTGGTGGCCTATGGGGCCGTTTTGGGAGCATCGTAAGCCTTCTGAGGGCGGTCTTGGGCCATCTCGGGGCTGTCCTTGGTCGCTTCGGGGCCTCTTTGGGCCGTCTCGGGGCGCGCCCAAGAGGCCTCCAACATGGCCTCAGGACTGCCCAAGAGGCCCCCAAGAGGGTACAAAGATGACCCAAGAGGCCCACAAGACGGCCCAGGAGGCCTCCAAGACGCCCAAGATGGCCTCTAGACGGCCCTGGAGCACCCCAAGAGGGCCCCAAGTCGGCCCAGAGAGGCTCCCAAGATGGCTTCCGACGGCGTCAGACGGGCCAGGAGCCCACCAAGATGGCCGAAATTGGCTCGAAACCGGCCCAAGATGGCTCAAGAGGCCTCCAAGAGGGCCTCCAGGACGGACAGAAGAGGTCCAAATCATTGATTTGTCCTAGGTTTTTGAAGGACTTTGACATTTGCTTCTTTTCGGCTTTCCGACGGCCCGAGACGGCTCAAGAGCCCCCAAAGATCGCCTAAAGGCCTCCAAGATGGCCCCAGAACGGCCCAAGAAGCCCCCCAGACGGGCCCAAGAGGCCCCCAAGACGGCCCAGGAGGCCTCTAAGACGCCCAAGATGGCCTCCAAGACGGCCCTGAAGCATTCCAAGAGGGCCCCAAGTCGGCCCAGAGCGGCCCCACAAACGGCTTCCGACGGCATCAGACGGCCAGGAGCCCACCAAGACGGCCGAAGATGGCCCTAAGATGGCCCAGAGAGGCCCAAGAAGCGGCATTTGTTTTCTGTCGGCCTTCCGACGGTCCGAGACGGCCTAAGAGCCCCCAAAGATCGCCCAAGAGGTCTCCAGTATGGCCACAGAACGGCCCAAGAGGCCCCCAAGCCGGGCCCCAAGAGGCCCCCAAGATGGCCCAAGAGGCCTCCAAGACGCCCAATATTGCTTCCAAGACGGCCGTGGAGCAACCCAAGAGGGCTACAAGGCGGCCCAGAGAGGCCCCCAAGACGACTTCCGACGGCGTCAGACGGGCCAGGAGCCCACCACGACGGCCAAAGACGCCCCCGAGAAGCCTCCAAAGGTCCAAGAGGCTCCCAGGAAGCTTCCAGGAGGCCTCAAGAGTGTCCCCAGAAACTCCCCAAATGCCCCCTCCTCCTCCTCCTCCTCCTCCTCCTCCTCCTCCTCCACCTCTTCCTCTTCCTCCTCCTCCTCCTCCTCCTACTCCGCCTCCTCTTGATCTTCCCCGCCATCCGCCCCCAAGTGTTCCCCGAAGGGTTTCCACAACGGTTGGGGGAACACATGGCCCGATACCTTGGCAGAGCTTTTGCCACAACGCTCGGCCACATGGGCGATTCTAGAAGGCGGGGGGCGGCAGTGATTCGCCGTAGGCGTCTTCGATCCGCCGCCCCCTGCCTGTTGGCTGGTCACAATGGTTCCTGGCGTGCCAAAATTCAGGAGGTTTTGGCTCTTTTAAAACTCCCCCTGGGGCTTCGGCCGATGCCGCCGGCCACCCAGAAGGCTCTTCCAGAGGTGCTTGCAAACGTTTGTCTCACTCCAGATGGCCCCAAGATGGTCCACGATGGCCTCCAAGGCAGCCAAGATGGCCCTCAAGCTCGCCCAAAATGATGCAAGATGCCTCCAAGACGGCTCAAGATGGCCTCAAGATGACGGGAGACGGCCCAAGAGGCCCCTCAAAGGCCTCCAAGACGGCCCAAGAGGCCCCCAAGAGGGCCTCTAGGAAGGCCCGAAGAGACTAAATCATTGATTGTCATGAGTTTATTGTTGTTATGTGTTTGTTGATTTTCTTGCTTGCTTTTGTTTTCCCCTGCGTATTTTTGCATGTGTTTCTTTTCGACCTCCCGACGGCCAAATGGCCTCCAAGAGCAAGATCGTCCCAAGACCGCCCAGGAGGCCTCCAAGATGGCCCAAGAGGCACCCAATTACGCTACCGAGGAACCCCACATACTTGATTTAAGTCTTATGTGTTTGCCTGCCGCGGAACTGCTACGCCTGCCGCGCTTTGCGAGCGTGCGACCCCTGCGCACCCCCCCTGGTGTCGAGGAATCGCTACGCCTGCCGCGCTTTGCGAGCGTGCGACGGGCAGAGACCGCACCCCCTGCGCACCCCCCCTGGTGTCGTGGAAATGCTACGCTTGCCGCGCTTTGCGAGCGTGCGACGGATAGAGACCGCACCCGCTGCGCACCCCCCCTGGTGTCGAGGAAATGCTACGCCTGCCGCGCTTTGCGACCGTGCGACGGATAGAGACCGCACCCCCTGCGCATCCCCGCTGGTGTGGAGGAAATGCCACGCCTGCCGCGCTGTGCGAGCGTGCGACGGATACAGACCGCACCAACTGCGCACCCCCTCTCGTGTCGATGAACTACCACGCCTGCCGCGCTTTGCGAGCGTGCGACGGATACAGACCGCACCCCCATGCGCCCCCCCTGGTGTGGGGGAAATGCCACGCCTGCCGCGCTTTGCGAGCATGCGACGGATACAGACCGCACCAACTGCGCACCCCCTCTCGTGTCGATGAACTGCCACGCCTGTCGCGCTTTGCGAGCGTGCGACGGATGGAGACCGCATCTCCTGCGCACCCTCCTGGTGTCGAAGAAGTGCCACGCCTGCCGCGCTTTGCAAGCGTGCGCCGGATACAGACCGCACCAACTGCGCACCCCCTCTGGTGTCGAGGAAATGCCACGCCTGTTTTTTTTTTTTTGGCCCCCCCCCCCCGCGCTTTGCGAGCGTGCGACGGATAGAGACCGCACCCCCTGCGCACCCCCCCTGGTGTGGAGGAAATGCTACGCCTGCCGCGCTTTGCGACCGTGCGACGGATAGAGACCGCACCCCCTGCGCACCCCCCCTGGTGTGGAGGAAATGCCACGCCTGCCGCGCTGTGCGAGCGTGCGACGGATACAGACCGCACCAACTGCGCAGCCCCTCTCGTGTCGATGAACCACCACGCCTGCCGCGCTTTGCGAGCGTGCGACGGATGGAGACCGCATCCCCTGCGTCCCCCCTGGTGTGGAAGAAATGCCACGCCTGCCGCGCTTTGCGAGCGTGCGACGGATACAAACCGCACCAACTGCGCACCCCCTTCTCGTGTCGATGAACTACCACGCCTGCCGCGCTTTGCGAGCGTGCGACGGATAGAGACCGCACCCCCTGCGCACCCTCCTGGTGTCGAGGAAATGCCACGCCTCCCGCGCTTTGCGAGCGTGCGCCGGATACAGACCGCACCAACTGCGCACCCCCTCTGGTGTCGAGGAAATGCCACGCCTGCCGCGCTTTGCGAGCGTGAAACGGATAGAGACCGCACCCCGTGCGCACCCCCTGGTGTCGAGGAAATGTCACGCCTGCCGCGCATTGCGAGCGTGCGACGGATAGAGACCGCACCCCCTGCGCCCCTCCCTGGTGTCGAAGGAACGACACGCCTGCCGCGATTAGCGAACGTGCGACGGATAGAGACCGCACCCCCAGCGCACCCCCTCTCGTGTCGATACACTACCACGCCTGCCGCGCTTTGCGAGCGTGCGACGGATAGAGACCGCACTCCCTGCGTCCGCCCCTCGTGTGGGGGAAATGCCACGCCTGTCGCGCTTTGCGAGCGTGCGACGGATACAAACCGCACCAACTGCGCACCCCCTCTCGTGTCGATGAAACTACCACGCCTGCCGCGCATTGCGAGCGTGCGACGGATGGAGACCGCATCCCCTGCGCACCCTCCTGGTGTCGAAGAAATGCCACGCTTGCCGCGTTTTGCGAGCGTGCGCTGGATAGAGACCGCACCCCCTGCGCACCCCCCCTGGTGTCGAGGAGATGCCACGCCTGCCGCGCTTTGCGAGCGTGCGACGGATAGAGACCGCACCCCTTGCGCACCCCCAGTGGTGTCTGAGAAAATGCCGACCGCCTTGCCGCGCTTTCGCGCCGTTCGGACGGGATAGAGCACCGCACCCCCTGCGCACCGCCACAGGTGTCGAGAACAGGTGTCGAGGAAATGGCACGCCTGCCGCGCTTTGCGGGCGTGCGACGGGTAGAGACCGCACCCCCTGCGCACCCCCTCTGGTGTCGAGGAACTGCTACGCCCGCCGCGCTTTGCGAGCGTGCGACGGATAGAGACCGCACCCCCTGCGCACCCCCCTGGTGTCGAGGAGCTGCTGCGCCTGCCGTGCTTTGCGAGCGTGCGACGGGTGCAAATCGCACCCCCTGCGCCCCCCTGGTGTCGAGGAACTGCCACGCCTGCCGCGCTTCTTTTGCGGGCGTGCGACGGATGGATAGAGACGCCACCAGTGCGCAACCCCCATGGTTGTCGAGGAAATGCACGCCGGCCGCGCTTTGCGAGCGTGAGACGGAATGGGACACCGCACCCGCGCACCCCTTGGTGTCGAGGGAAATGCCACGCCTGCCCCGCTTGCGAGCGTGTGTGTGTGGTGAGTGTGTGTGTGTGTGGTGTGTGTGTGTGTGTGTGGGTGTGTTTGTGTGTGTGGTGTGGTGCTGTGCTGATGCGCTGTGCTGTCGCTGTGCTGTGCTGCGATTGCTGTGCCGATTGCTGTGCTGTGCTGTGCTGTGCTGTGCTGTGCTGTGCTGTGCGTGCTTTGGCTGTGCTGTGCTGTGCTGTGCTTGTGCTTGTGCTGTGCTGTGCTGTGCTGTGCTGTGCTGTGCTGTGCTGTGCTGTGCTGTGCTGTGCTGTGCTGTGCTGTGCTGTGCTGTGCTGTGCTGTGCTGTGCTGTGCTGTGCTGTGCTGTGCTGTGCTGAGCTGAGCTGAGCTGAGCTGAGCTGAGCTGAGCTGTGTGCTGTGCTGAGCTGAGCTGTGGTGAGCTGTGCCGTGCTGAGCTGAGCTGAGCTGAGATGTGCTGAGCAGCGCTGCGAGGAGGATTGGAAGAGTGAGGTGTGAGTGTCGCGGGTGCGGCGCGGCAGGGAAGAAAACCATAACCCCACGAAGTATGTGGGGAAAAAGCCGAAGATGGCCTCCAAGACGGCCCTGGAGCACCCCAAGAGGGATCCAAGTCGGCCCAACGATGCCCCCAAGAGGCTTCCGACGGCGGTGTCAGACGGGCCAGGAACGCCATAAAACGGGCAAAGAGGCCCCCGAGAAACCCCCAAAGGCCCCCAAGAGGCCCAAGGAGGCCCCCAAGATGCCTTCAAGAGGCTCCCAAGAAGCTCCCAGGAGCCCCCAAGAGTGCCCCTCCTCCTCCTCCTCCTTCTCCTCCTCCTCTTGATCTTCCCCGCTATCCTCCCCCAGGTGTTCCCCGAAGGGTTTCCACAACGGTTGGGGGAACAAATGGCCCGATACCTGGGCAGAGCTTTTGCCACAACGCTCGGCCACATGGGCGATTCTAGAAGGCGGGGGGCGGCGGTGATTCGCCGTAGGCGTCTTCGATCCGCCGCCCCCTGTTGGCTTTGCCACAGGGGTGCCCGGCGTGCTAGACCCTACCGTTCTGGGTTTTGGTTCTGGTTCTTTTCAAAAACAACTCCCCCTGGGGCTTTCGGCTCAACGCGCCGGCCACCCAGAAGGCCGCACAATCCGCCAGACAAAATGTCCACTCGCCTCCAAGACAGCCAAGATGGCCTCCAAGTTCGCCCAAGATGGTCCAAGGAGTCCTCCAAGACGGCCCAAGAGGGTCCAAGATGCCTCCAAGTCTGCTCGAGAAGCCACCAGGACGGTCCAAGCTGGCCCCACGATGGCCCAAGACGCCCGCAAGAGGCGTCCAAGATGGCCCGAGAGGCCTCCAAGAGCTCCTCCAGGAAGTCCTGACGAAGCCCAAATCATTGATTGTGCTTAGGTTGTTGTAGGATTGTGTCACTTTCTTCTGGTTGGCCTTCCGACGGCCCGAGACGGCCCAAGAGCCCCCCAAGATCGCCCCAAGATCGCTCAAGAGGCCTACAAGATGGTCCCAGAGCGGCTCAAGAGGCCCCCAAGACGGCCCCAAGACGGCCCAAGAGGCCTCCAAGACGCCCACGATGGCCTCCAAGACGGCCTTCAAGCGCCACAATAATGCCCCAAGTCGGTTCAGAGAGCCATCCAAGACAGCTTCCGACGGCGTCAGACAGGCCAGGAAATGCTCTATTTTTTGGCACCAACGCCAACGCCTCCAAATCCTTGGACTGACCAAGGTAGCGAGCCAGCAGCGGAGGGGGATGCTGGCTCCCCCAATGGCGACCCATAAAGTCTGAGTCGCCTGAATCAAAATCGCAGGCTCGCGGGGCCAAGGGAGGAGCAACGCCCTCCTGCCGCTCGAGCTCGAAACGGGCCTGGCACGACATCTCTCTTGGAGAGTGGGCGGGCGCAGAAAACCGACGAGCAGGGGCATCCGAGCTGCTCGAGTTAAGAACGAAGACATCGCTGGCGAGCGCAACGCCCACCTCGCCTTTCCCCGACGAGGGCGCAGGCGGGGTGACCGTCGCGCTCGGCTGCAACAAAGAATGCGCTCCACCAAACGCTCTGCCTTCCACCCCCGCCCCCGAAACAGGAGTGGGAGGGGAAGGCTCCCCGCGCAGCTGCGTGGGGGGGGCTAGGGCAACGCGCCAGGCGCGAGGGCAGCGGCAGCGCCAGAGCAGGCCGCCTTTCCAGGCTCAGCCTGTGCGGCTGAGGCAGCCGCGCCGAAGAGGAAGCTAGAAGCTTCTTCCTCAACTTCGAAGTCATACTCCCTGGGCCCAGCCTGATCAGGCTGAGGCTCACAGGACCTAAGATCCGAAGCTACCCCCCCGTCCCGCCCCAGCTCCCCCCCCCGCTCCACCCCAGGGGAGGAAGGAGGTTGAGGAGGGGCCGCAGGACCAGGGAGATCCTGAGCGGCCTGAAATCCCAGCTCATCAACATTGACATCAGGCCTGTTGAAACACCCGACGAACGAATCAACATCAACCGAGACGCCGTGCTTGCGCCGAGAATAATGGGGGTGCCTGCCACGGCAGAGCTGCCCCCACCCAAGCCTGCCAGCACGAGTCGGAGGAGCACAATTATTAGCCAGGCCTCTGGCTTGGCCTCCAGACGAATGGCACTTGCGCCTCATAGGGATAAACAGCACGGAGTGGTCCGAACATTCAAAGGGTTTCCACAACTGCTGGGGGAACACATGGTCAGATAGCTTGGCAGAGCTCTGGCCACAACGCTCGGCCACCTGGGCGTCTCCAAAGGGGCACGAGGCGGCTGTGATTCGCCGTAGTCGTCTTCGATATTATAAGCAATCTGATTTTGAGGAGGAGAAGCAGGAGGAGGAGGAGGAGGAGACAGAGGCGGAAGCAAGAGGAGGAGGAGGAGGAGGAGGAGGAGGAGGAGGAGGAGGGGGAGGAGGAGACGGGAGGAGGAGGAGGAGACGGGAGGAGGAGGAGGAGGAGAAGGAGGAGGAGGAAGAATAATAATAAGAAGAAGAAGAAGAAGAAGAAGAAGAAGAAGAAGAAGAAGAAGAAGAAGAAGAGGGGGATGATGATGCTGATGCTGATGATGATGAGGAGGAGGAGGTGGAGGAGGAGGAGGAGGATGTTGGAATATATGCCTGAACGACGCGAACATCCCAACCGACGCCACGACTTGACAGGCTCATACAACTAGAGATCCAGGCATAACAATATTCTAGATTTGATATGTTCATGCAAGCAGGCTTAACGCATGGCTGGGACAGGGAGGTGTAAAGGTGGAAGAGAAGGATGAGGAGACGCAGAGGACAATCATCAGCCTTGTCCTTCGCAGGATCTGAACTTCTCGCTGTGTTGAAACGCGGGTATATGCGAGCTCGACGACCACAACCACAACATGCCAACGCGATCAGTAACACTACCGCCACATCAATCACTACCAACACGCACCCATAACACTCCCGACCATCATGGCAACTGCCACTGTTTCTCCTGTTGCTACTGCCACTGCCGGGACGGCCACTGCTAAAAATGACAACATGTACAACTCCTGCTGGAACTGCTACGACTACTGCAACCATACCTGAAATTCTTACTCTTACTGAGGGTACGGTTGTCATTGTAACAATCGAGTTTGCTCTTGCAGCTGCTTGGCACTGCTGCTACTGATGCTGCTACTGCTCCGGCGACTGCAATCACCGCATGCATCCCCACCTTCATAATTGCGTTCCTCATGTGTAGACGTCCTGTCGACTCTCCTACAACTACTACCTCTAACGAATACGACTGAACATAAAACAAGACATGCCCAGACTGTAACTCATCCTGGTCGTTGCACTTCTACCGGTGCAGCGGCTAATGCGAGCCACTGCTGCTGCACATACTACTACTACTACTACTACTACTACTACTACTACTACTACTACTACTACTACTACTACTACTACTACTACTACTACTACTACTACTACTTACTACTACGTACTACTACTACTACTACTACTACTACTACTACTACTACTACTACTACTACGACTACGACTACGACTAC
>CAUYUJ010001459.1:596475-631446 GCA_963575745.1 Prorocentrum cordatum | reverse complement strand
AGCGGCCGCGGTGAGAGACCACCCCCTGCGCACCCCTTCTGGTGTCGAGAAAGTGCCACGCCTGCTGTGCCTGAACGACCGTCGTGCATAGCGGCCGCGGTGAGAGACCACCCCCTGCGTACCCCCTGTGGTGTCGAGAATGTGCCACGCCTGCTGTGCTTGGACGACCGTCGTGCATAGCGGCCGCGGTGAGAGACCCCACCCTGCGCACCCCCTGTGGTGCCGAGAAAGTGCCACGCCTGCTGTGCCTGGACGACCGTCGTGCATAGCGGACGCGGTGAGGGACCACCCCTTGCACAGCCCCTGTGGTGTCGAGAATGTGCCACGCTTGTTGTGTCTGCCACGCTTTGCGAGCCCGAAACGGATAGCGCCCCCACCCGCAGTTCCCCCCCTGTGGCGTCGAGGAAGTGCCACGCCTGCCACGCTCTGCGAGCCCGAAACGGATAGCGGTCCCACCCACAGCTCCCCCCCTGTGGTGTCGAGGAAATGCCATGCGTGCCACGCCTGTGCCACGCCTGTGCTGTGTTGTGCTGTGTTGTGTGCTGTGATGTGCTGTGCTGTGCTGCGGTGAGCTGTGCTGAGCTGAGCTGAGCTGCGCTGTGCTGTGCTGAGCTGTGCTAAGCTGTGCCGTGCTGAGCTGTGCTGAGCTGAGCTGAGCTGAGTGGGGTGAATGAGCGCGGGTGCGGCGCAGCAGGGAAGAGAAGGAGAGGGAGGAGAAGGAGGAGACGCGGGTGAGACGCGGAAGGGAAGAAAACCATAACCCCACGAAGCATGTGGGGAATAACCCCACGAAACATGTGGGGAAAAAACAAAATTGGCGGCGGGGGAGGAGGAGGGGGAGAGTGGAGAGTGGAGAGTGGAGAGTGAAGAGTGGAGAGTGGAGAGGAGCGACGAGGAGGAGGAGGAGGAGGAGGAGGAGGAGGAGGAGGAGGAGGAGGAGTAGGAGGAGGAGGAGGAGGAGGAGGAGGAGGGGGAGGAGGAGGAGGAGGAGGGGGATCGAAGGGGAGGATCGAGGGCGGAGGCGGAGATGGAGGAGGAGGAGGAGGAGAAGGAAAGGAGGAGGAGGAGGAGGAGGAGGAGGAGGAGGAGGAGGAGGAGGAGGAGGAGGAGGGGGGGAGGAGGGGGAGGAGGAGGAAGGAGGAGGAGGAGGAGGAGGAGGAGGAGGAGGAGGAGGAGGAGGAGGAGGAGGGGGAGGAGGAGGGGGAGGAGGAGGAGGAGGAGGAGGGGCTCATCGTAGGGTCGTAGGGACAGGTATCCAGGCATACGATGCTGCCTCCTCAGCCAGTTGTTCGGCCTCCGTAGCCAGCCTTTCGGCCACGCGGCTGGGGCAGCATGCTTCAGCTCACACTTTTATGTTCTTCAGCCGGCTGTGCGCGTGTCTTGCTTGGCTCGTGAGTCACTTCATCGCGCGATTGGGATAGGTTACGCAGCTGTCGGCGCTCGGCGTGTGTTTCCACACGGCGGCGTTTGCTTGAATGTATTTTCATGTTTGTTGCCCTCTCCTCATCCTGCCCCTCTTTGATGAAAGGGGACTGCGCCGCATTGAGAAGCCGCACAGGTGAACATGGTCGAGGCAGGCATCATCGACCCAACCAAGGCTATTAGCTGGATGCGCCGGGGGGAGCGCGGATTTGGGCTAGAAGCGGAATACGTAATGTGTAGATATATACCAGTATCTACATATCATACCATATACAGATATACAATACTGAAGTGGCGCTTCGCGCCATGCACCTTGGTCCTTGAAGTTTGGTATGCAGGTGGAATAGCAGGAAGGTCAAGCCGACAATTTAGCGATAATTCCTTGTTGTCTTTTCCGGCATCGCCGCTATGATAATGTTATTCGTTGTCCTTCCTCCATGCTTCTTTTTCTTCATTTTCGCCATACCCTGTGCATTCTCCCCATCCTCCTCAGCTCTTTTTTGCGGAGGCTCCTGGGAGAGCCTCTGGGGGCCTCACCAAAGTTGTTTCAGGCTTTCTTGAGGCCTTCTGGATGGGCGTATTCTGGGGGCCTCTGGGGGCTTCCTCGGGCCACCATGCCTCCAACCGCGGTCTCCCTGAACGACCGGGTCACGATTTGGAATGCTTCGGAGGAAGTCTTGGGACCATCTTGGGCCGCCATGGGGCTCTCTGAGGGCCATCTTGGACCCGTGTTGTGCTGTTTTGGAGCTCTCTGGGACTGCCTGGAAGCCCTTTCGGATGGTTTTGGGGCGATTTGGGAGCCTCCCAGGCGGCTTCGGACGCCCAGAAGACCGCCGTCTTGGAGCGTCGGGAAGCCGAAAAGAGGAGACCCAAATTCACCAAAAACCAACAGAAAATCCTGCCTCTTGGGGCCTTCTTGGGAGTGCTCTTGGAGGCCTCTTTGGGGCCGTCCTGGAGGCCTCTTGGGCCATCTTGAGGTCACGTCGGTCACTCTTGGAGCGCTCTTGTGCTATCTTGGGGGTCTCTGAGACGTCCACGATGACCCCCCTGATCGCCAGAGGTGTGCTGGGAAGGCTTGGCAAAACGCCCTGCGAGGCCCGGGGGGCCGCTTCGAGGCCCGTCCGGAGGGTCCCAAAGCCCCAGATCCTTGGAGTATCTTGGAGTACGGTTTTGGAGGGGGGGGTCCCCCACCCGGGCTTATAACAAATATAGGAAGAGGAATAGCGAGGACGAGAAAGGACAAAGTGGAAGTGAGTATGAGTAGGAAGCGAGGTGAGGGATGGTAGTAAAGGGACTGTGCTCATCATGAGGACGGCGGGCAACAAAAAGGAAGCACGTGCGAGTGATGTGGAGCAGGAGGAGGGGCACGGCGAGGCGCAGGCGCAGACCCAGGGGCGGACGTGGGAGCAGGGGCGGGAGCAGCAGCGGGCGCAGTGGGATTGCAGCAGCAGCAGGAGTAGGAGCGGGGGGCTTGGCATCGCTCGGACGTGTGCATTTTTCCTTCGGCGAGGACCTTCGAGGAGCATCCTTGTTCATCTGGCGAAAAACAACCACGCACGAAACCGCAAAAGACATAGGGAATGGACGTCCGAGCGATGGCCAGGCAGTAGCAGGAGTAGGAGTGGGCTCGGTGTTCCTTGATTATTTTGCAGTTTGCCTTTGGGGTTCCTAAGGTTTTCCATGTGAGATCGAAGTTTAATGTATGGGACAAAGGGGCCTCGTTCCTTATTCAGGGTTCCTTAGGTCAACGCCCCGACTGTAGGAATGGGGGGAGGTCCTGGGGCGGGGGGGCGGCGGCAGGAGTTGGCGTCGGGAGCGGGGTCGAGTCAGCACTGGCAGCGGCACAGCGCTCGGCAGGAGCAGGAGCAGGGAGACGAGCGGAAGGGGGCGGTGGATGAGGAGCAGGCAGTCGAGGAGGAGGAGGAGGAGGAGGAGGAGGAGGAGGAGGAGGAGGAGGAGGAGGAGGAGGAGGAGAGGAGCAGGAGGAGGAGGAGGAGGAGGAGGAGGAGGAGGAGGAACAGCAGGACCCGAATGACGAGGATCAGGAGGAGGGGGACGAAGCGGAGGAATATGAGGAGGGAGGAGGAGGGTGACAGAGGAGGAGGAGGAGGAGGAGGAGGAGGAGGAACAGCAGGAACCGAATGACGAGGTTCAGGAGGAGGGGGACGAGCGGAGGAATATGATGATGAGGAAGAGAGGGTGACAGGAGGAGGAGGAGGAGGAGAGGAGGAGGAACAGCAGGAACCGAATGACGAGGTTCAGGAGGGAGGGGGACGAAGCGAAGGAATATGATGATGAGGAAGAGAGGGTGACAGGAGGAGGAGGAGGAGGAGAAGGAGGAGGAGGAGGAGGAGGAGGAGGAGGAGGAACAGCAGGAACCGAATGACGAGGTTCAGGAGGGAGGGGGACGAAGCGGAGGAATATGATGATGAGGAAGAGAGGGTGACAGGAGGAGGAGGAGGAGGAGGAGGAGGAGGAGGGGGAGGAAGAGGAGGAAGCGGAGGACAAGTGTAAACCCAAGACGCATCAACAATGTTGCAATCAACCCTCCTTCCAAGTTCCCCTTTCAGGGGTCCCTGTAAGGATTTGTCTTCACTCAGAGAAGTGCCTTGCTGGACGACAGCTGTTTGAGAAAACAACGCCTGGAACGTCAATGCCGCGAACTAAAGTTATTGTTTCGTCCTGATGATCCTGAGCCGTGCCAGAAACCCATTCCTGGGACTTCACCGCGAATCATCGTGCCAACGCACAAGCTATTGAACGTCAACCACAAGAGTCCTTGAAAATG
The DNA here is from genome assembly GCA_963575745.1 of Prorocentrum cordatum. Taxonomy (NCBI): domain Eukaryota; class Dinophyceae; order Prorocentrales; family Prorocentraceae; genus Prorocentrum; species Prorocentrum cordatum. Next base: position 627,236 of record CAUYUJ010001459.1, on the reverse strand, counting down.
CTGTAAACTCTTAAGACGAACGTGTGCGGCGCTAAGACAACACAAACAGCTTGAAAAGGTACCGCCCTCCATCCGTGAAGCTCTTGCAAACTTCAATTTCAGCCAACGGTGACTCCAAATAGACAGGAGGACAGGATGAAGACGACAGGAGGATGGGAGGAGGACGAAAGGAGGACGGGAGCAGGACGGGAGGAGGACGGGAGGAGCAACATCAAGCAAGCGCATGCAAGCAAGCGGAAGCAAGCAAGCGCAAGCGAGTACGAACCAGCAAGCCAGAGCCAGCGAGGAAGGGCAAGCAAGCAGGGGCAAGCAATAGCAAGCAAGCGAGAACAAGCACGCAAGAGCAAGCAAGCGAGTGCCATTGGAAAACAGGGGAGGAGCGTTTCGAGGTGGTGCATAGGCATATGCATAGGCACAGGCATAGGCATAGGCATATGCACAGGAGCGCTCAGAGGTAGTGCATAGGCATATGCATAGGAATAGGCGTAGGCATAGGAGTTAGGGGGAGGCATAGGCGCAGGCATAGCCATAGGAATTGGGGGGGGGGGGCAACGGAGCAATTAGTGACGTTTGAGCCAGGACTCCTATAGGGCAAGCCTATTTGGAGAACGCCGAACGTGCGCGGCGTTCATGCGAGTACCACATCTTGAGCATCGCCCGCCCTCCGTGAAGATCTCACATGGTTAACGAACGAATGCGCGCGGCGCTGAGGTGAGCGCCGCATTTTGAAAACGGCCCGCCCTCCATTCATGAAGCTTTTGCAATGCTTCCGCTTGAGAGCCATAAGCTGTGAGGAGGCCTCAGGCGGAACACCTGAGCCGCCCTACCGACACGCCTCGGAGGTGTGTGGAAAGGGGAAAGGAGAAGAGGGGATGAGAAGACGGAGGAGGAGGAAGAAGAGGAAGAGGAGGAAGAGGAGGAGGAGGAGGAGGAGGAGGAGGAGGAGGAGGAGGAGGAGGAGGAGGAGGAGGAGGAGAGGAGGAGGAGGAGGAGGAGGAGGAGGAGGAGGAGGAGGGGGAGGAGGAGGAGGAGGAGGAGGAGGAGGAGGAGGAGGAGGAGGAGGAGGAGGAGGGGGAGGGGGAGGAGGAGGAGGAGGAGGAGGAGGAGGAAGGGAGGAGGAGGAGGAGGAGGAGGAGGAGGAGGAGGAGGAGGAGGAGGGGTAGTAGGAGGAGGACGAGGAGGAGGGAGGAGAGGAGATGAGGAGGAGGGGAGGAGGAGGGGGAGGGGGAGAAGGAGGAGGAGGAGGAGGGGGAGAAGGAGGAGGAGGAGGAGGAGGAGGAGGATGGAGGAGGAGGAGGAGGAGGAGGAGAAGGAGGAGGAGGAGGAGGAGGAGGGGAAGGGGGAGGGGGAGGAGGGGGAGGAGGACAGAGTGCACAGGTCGCACGAAGGTCCGAGAAGACAGACTGGCCGGCTCTGTAAAGGGCCACTCGTCCGTTCACTCCCTCCCCCCGGAGAAGGATCCGAAGAGATAGACGATGGAGAGATGCGGGAAGGGGAAAGGGACAGGGCGCGAGGGCAGGATGGGATGAAGATGGGGCGCAGGGAGAGGGAAAGGGCAGGGGCATCGGGGGTGGGGATGGGGATGAGGATGCATATTGAAATGGATAGTGCCCATCCTCCTCTCCCTGCCCTTCTCCCTTCCCCTTCCCGCCCCCCTAATGTCCCCTCTTCTTGGCACATTCGTCCTCCCACTCCTTCTTGCCCTCCACGTTCTCATCCCCTGCCACTGCCCCTCCTGGAATTGCGGATGCGACCGCAAACACGGTGTGATCGCGGCCCTGAGTCCCCGAATGGACAGGATATAACAGAAGGTGCGAAGCACACATCAAAATTCGCAGTTGCTTGTTTGCCCATTCGCAAGGACCTCCCTCGCCGCTTTCCCTTCCACAGCCCGTTTCCGCCTTTCCTCCGCTGCCATTCCTCCTTCCCTACCATTATTATCATCAGCCCCGCGACTCATGCCTGAACCCCCAAACCCCATGGCTGGATTTCTTTTCTTATTTCGCGGGGGGACAACTTTCGCGGCGACCCGTTAAACCGGGTACCCCTGGCGGAAAAAGGATTTCTTTCCTTCTTCCGCGCGCGAGTTGCCATTGGAACCCCTTAACCCTCCGACTACCGTGCAACTGGTATTTGAGTGCGACTGGTACTATCAGGTACTAGCGCGCAGTTGCTCCTAGTACAACTCCCAGTTGGACTCCCTCGCACAATTCCCTATTACTGGCACAACTCCCCAATGCAACCATGATTAGAGTGTTGCTACATTGCACTTGCAATCTGGGCTCTCACGCTTTTCCTCCTCTGGTTGCGCTGGGGGGGAGACCCCTCGCGCGGGCACCCCCGCGGCTGAGAATTCATTCCTAACGGCGCTGGCTCCAGCCAGCAACCACGAGTGGTGGAGACGTGCCATGGACTACACTCCTTTCGGCTCCTCCGCTGTGCGCCCTCAGTGGCCCTACCTCGGCGCCTGCGTCGTATCTCGGGCCGCCGAAGGAGAGATCCTGCCGCCCCGGGGCACAATGACCCGAGGGCAGCTCGATGCCCTCGTCTCGGGCACTTGGGGCAAACCTCTCCCCAAGCTCCGGGACAGAGCCATGGCCCTGCACCTCGCCAATATGTCACCCAGCAAAACTGCCCTTGCCTGGAATACTTATCTGATTGCGCTCATCCCCTACCCCTCGCACTACTCCCTTCCCAGCACCGTTCATGAAAGGACGCTCCGTGCCCACCTTAGAGTCGCTCTCGGCCTCGCATCCGCTTCCTGGATTCCCGACAACATTCTCACCGGCCTGGGCATCCGCTTCCAGGTTCCCGGCTGCCCTAAGTGCCCGGTCGCCACCTCGCGTGCAATCGCGGCCAGGGCACACGCCCTGGACGACCTGTGGGGCCCGCCACAGTCACGGCACAAGGCTGGGAGAAGGTGGAACAAACTTGTGAAATGGGCTCGGGGATTTCCCCTGCGGCATGAACCCCACAGACCCGGCTCCAAGGTACTGACCGACTCCAGGGCTGCTGACTTAATCAATCGTGCGGTGAGAGAGCCCCCCCGACTGCGGGCTCGCTACTTTGGTCGGGTGGTCTATGTCGCGGCCTGGGCGCAGCTCCACGGGCACATCGTCAACAGGTGGTTCACCACAACCAGCGACGAGCGCAGATGGGCACAGACAGATGGCGCGGAATGGTCTCTCCTGGGACACTGTGCATCCTTTACCGAGGCACACCACGTCCTCCGACTCCTGGCCAATGGGCTACCCGGTTCTGCGCGCCGGCGAAGCGTGGCAGGCATGATCCCCCACCAATGCAGCTGCGGCGGACCGGCCAAGAGAGTTTGGCTCACGGCCGGCCAACGAGATGACGGACAGGCCTGGTGTGACACCTGCCTCGGGTCCTGGCGTGGTGAGGCCGCCCTCCGGCCTCTCCTAAACGACGACGCCCTCCCCGAAGACCTGCGCCCACTCGCTGCCGAGCGAAGAAGGCACCATGCTAGCATTAGCGTCTCTATGCGGCAAGGACTCTACGGAGCCTGTCCTCTCTGCGGTCTTGGAGAAGCCACAACCGAGCACGTATGGTGCTGGTGCCCCGCGGCTGCCCTTGCCTGGGAACAAGCTAGAGGCCCGGACCACCCCAGGGACCTAGCCACGGCGATGTGCACTAGGGGACAACACCAGAGGCTAGTTTGCCGCCTACTACACCAGATCTCCTTCAGGTACTGTGTGAACTTGGACTGCACTCCCATTGGTGCCGACGAAGCCGCCAGGCTCATCGCCCAGGGTATCGCTGTGCCCGACACCGACCTCCAGGAAGACGACGAAGCTGACGATGACCTGCACGAAGGGCAGCCTCCAGTCGCCCCGGCAGACGAAACCGCAGTCTGGGACCCTATGCTCGACCCCTGTCAGCTGCGCAATCCCCAAGGGCCGCACCTACGGCGCATCCGCGGGGCCGCCGGGCCGCATCTCGCCAGACAAGCACCACGCGCCGGAGGGGAAATCCGACGCCTCCCTATCCTATAGTGGGGACAGGCTCGCCGTTCTCCAAGCTTGCGACCCCAGAGCGGGCTGGGCGCCCCCTGGGGTGGGCTGGTCCCCATGCCCCAGGACAGACAGGGACCCCAGTGCCCTCTGGACCAAAGCGTATTGCAGACTCTGTGACCAACACGCCCTCGTGCTCAGGGCCGGTAGGGATATGGACGCAGGCGAGGAAATCACTGTCAGAGACTCCCCGCTCCCCGCCGCCGACTCTGCCCAATGGCCCGATGAGCTCACGTTCGATGGGGGAGCGCGCAGAATAGGAGAAGGGGACAAGGTCTCCGGTGCGGCGGCGGTTCTTTGGAGACACGACCCACGCCGCGGCTACCCGCGCGTCGTCGCGGTCGCTGCGGTTGCCCTCCCAAGCTGCGACAACGCACAGACGGCCGAGGCCTCAGGGTGCAGAGCTGGCCTCGCCCTGCTCCCCCACGTCGAAGGCTCGCTTCGTGGTGTCAGAGTGGTTGGCGACAACCTGGCCGCCATCCGATGCGGGGCCGGCACCGGGCGCTATCGGCGGCTCCATCTGGCGCAACAAATGGATTTCGCCTTCAGGCAAGCCAGCGAGTCCGGCTGGGCCCTTACATGGCAGGCGGTGCGACGCCGGCTCAACAAAGCGGCCGACCGCCTCGCGACACTAGGGGTCTTTTGGGCCAACGCCCTCAGGCACGCCGGTGATCACGCGGTCACCACCTGGGTCGTTTGGGAAGGTACTCATCGCCCCCCTCCTCCCCTCTTCCCCGCCGCTGGAGTCGACCTCTGCGACTTGGACCAGGTCGCCCTGTTCGTTGACGCTCTTGAAAATCCTCCTCCTCCTCCTCGTCCCCTCTGATCGCTCCTGGCCCGACATACTAAGGTTCCGACAGCCCGCAGCCTTCAGCTGCCGCCCTGGGACCGACTCGACGCCCTGGGAACATGCCTAAGAACAACCAAGGCCCCGCCCGTCGGTGGCCCTCCTGTCTGCCGCACAGTGAGGACGGGCCGCCATTCCGTTTGGGCACGCGCGTCTTCCTTGCCCGGTTCTGTCCCTGGATGCGTTGGGTCTACTTCAACGGCGGGTGGCGCCGCTGGTGCGAGATCTGCCGGGGGCCCGTGGACGACGCAGAGCACATCCTAAGCGACAAGCACTACGAGATGTCGGAAGCGCGCTACGGAGACGGTTGGCCCGACCCCAACACCTTTGTCACCCCTGGGAATTTGTAGAGCAGTTGCACTGGATCTTCCTGGGACTCAAGTCACCGTGTGTTTATTGAGCGAAGGCCCTGGCCTGGCTGGAGGCCCGTCCAACCCTTGGCATCCCAAGACGGTGCGCGCTCACTCCCGGGTCTCGTGATCCCAAGAGACGCGCTGCACGTGCCCACCACCTACCCTCTCTGGGACGACGTGCCAACGTACAACTGCCCTGGAGGTACCAGGTCCGACCCAGAGCAAGTGAGGTCGCACCTGATGGACACGCGTGAGGCTACACGGACGGGCCTCAGACAGTCCGACCTCGGTGGCGAGGCCAGAGCGCTAGCAAAATCGACCATCGGACCACCGCCTGCTGCGCCTGGGCAACCTACTGACGCCTCGGATGGACCTTTACCTCCGCCCCCGCCGCCCCACCCTCCGCCCGCCTGGGACCAGCCCAACCAGCAGCGAAGGGTGATGCTGTCCAAGGAAGTAGAGGCATCACCAACAAGCCCGTCGGAGCAGCAGCTGGATGATTCGTTGGCACTGCAGGCGGCCGCCGACGTAGTCTGTCTCTACTCTGTACCACTGGACTCTCCGCTTTCCAGGGTCCACCCCAAGGCGGCGCTAGGGGGCCTGCCCGAGGCCGTTCGACTCCCCTCACAGTGGCCTTACTCTCTTCAGGATCGTGGGCAGACACTACGGAGGATCGCCCGGGTGGAAAGCCAGGCCTCGGTCGAGGCGGTGGACAACAGAAAAGACTCCACACGCGAAGACCTGGCCAGGAAAGGTAACTGCGCGCTCGGCGTCCGCGTCACTAGGATCGACGCTAACTCGGACCTGGGCGACCTCGACGCCTTCCGGCTACGCAACGCGATGGAACTTCCAGAAGGCAAGGAACTCTACCTGCTGGAGTGGCCCTCTAAGTACAAAGTGGCATCCAGGACCCAGGAGGGAGACAAGGAAGGCAAAGAACTCTACATTTCCGTCACGGGCCCCACAGTCGACAAGATCGCAGACGTCACGGTCTGGTGGCCCCCCTCCCTGGGCGGCGCCATCCACCCAAGAGACGCCCAAGCGCTCGGCCTCAGCACGTCCACCAGGTACCCCTCCGACAGGTGCATAGTGCTGTGCAACAGTGGAAAGTGGGGACCTTTCTATGAAGACGAGACCAAGGCGAAGCGCCCCCCGAACGAAGACGCTCCCTGTTATCGAGTAGACGAGGCCCCCTCCGACATCCAGTTCTGGCGCCAGTGTTGGGCTCTTGACCAGATCTACCACCTCCGACAGGACGCCGCGGACCTGTTCGCCCGCCAGCTGTCTCCCCTGACGTCCCCCTTAGCCTTCTTACACGCCCCACGTGCCGACCGACTTGCGGCAAACGACCTGAAGCGCACCTGCGCAGTGGGCCTGAATCTGAGGGCCAGGGCCGCCGTCACCCTGGGCTTCGACGTCCCCGACGCCGACCACGCGCAGGCTGTCCGATGCGGCCTTCTACAACAGGCACCCCCGCTTCCCCTGGGTTTTAAGGCTTTCTCCGATGACGAGATCTCGGACGCGACAGGTTCTGTCTTCCAGAGGGTGCGCCCCGCTCCCAGCCTGGATACCTTCCGCGACAGGGTGGACAAACGCAAGCCGAACAGCGACGCGATCAGGGCCCTTCAGGCCACCTTAGATCACCACGCCGTACTGGTGCACGGGCCCCCTGGGACAGGCAAGACCACCTTTTCTGTAGCTTGTCTGGACATGTGGGGATGCTGCCTACGCCCGGGGCAAGCAGTTGCGTTGGCAGCCGGTTCTAACACAGCGGTAGACCAACCAGCCCTGGCGATGGCCGAAGCACATCAGCAGCGTCGCCTCGATCCCGACACGGGGTTCCCTGGGAAGTTCGTGCGCCCGGCAAGGAAGGAGCGTGTCAACGAGGCACTCGTCGACCTGACACCTGAGGGCCACTACAAGAATGCCCACGGGGAGTTCCCGTTCCAGGACGGGGACAAGAGCCAGGACTTCAGGCCCTACAAGGCGAGCCTGCTACGAGACGCCAGGGTAATCATGTCCACACACGAGGCGGCCGAGGCCCTCGGACAGAAGGACAGCCCCCACATCGCCCTCCTGGTAATCGACGAGGCTGGGCAGGCCACGGAGCTTCACGCGCTCGTGTCTATGGTAAACCTGATCAACAGCGGCGGAGCCCTGGTCCTGGTGGGCGATCCGAACCAGTTGCCCCCTACGGTTCTCTCCAAGCTTGCGAACGACCTGGGACTCTGTGTTAGCATATTTGACAGGATGTTCCACGCACTCCGCGGCCAAGAGTCGGCTGTGGTCCACCTGTCGATCTGCTACCGCATGCATCCGCAGCTACTCGCCTTTCCGAACGCAGCCTGCTACGGCAAGGGCATGACGTCTGGCATCTTGAACCCGCTCAGGGACAGGCCCATCGTTGAAGGCATCCCATGGAGAGACATCACACCCTGGGAACCCGGACGGCTGGCTGAGCTGGCCACCCTCACCGGTTCCGACGAGGACGACCTCCGCACGACCCTTGAGCAGTTGGACCCTCCGCAAAACGGAGACAAGCACCGTTTCCTGCTGGTCGACGCACCCTCCTGGGAAGTAACGTCTAACCTCCCACCTGGCTAGGCCAACCTCCCCGAGGCAGCACAGGCCGTGGACATCGTGCGGGCACTCCTGCCCGAGCTCGAAAAAGGCACCTCCGTCAGAATCGTGGTCGGCTACCAGCTCCAGACGGCCATCCTCATGGATGGCTGGCCGCAGGGTCCCCGCCATCTCTGCGGTGTCCTGCGGAATTCCAAGGGTGGCAAGAAGGGGAAGTCTGGCAAAGGGAAGGGCTGCGCCGCTCGCGACGGACAAGACACCCCCGGCCCCGGACCCGTCCCTCAAGAGCACGCGGTGGACGTTTTCCGGTGGGAAACCGTCTTTCGGGAGGACCGCAACGCCCAAACATGCATCGGCACTGCTTTCCCTGGACTCAGGCAGGTTGCGGGCCAGCACATGAAGAGTGGGGCGCTCAAGCTCACCACCATCGACTCCAGCCAGGGTGGTGAGGCGGACATCGTAATCGTACTAACCACGAGGAGCAACGGGAGTCACAATTGGGGCTTTGTCGACGACGCCAAACGCCTGAACGTGGCAATCACCAGGGCCAAGTGGAACAGCCTGATGTTGGGAGACGGGCGCATGTTCGCCAATGCCACCTGGTCCCAGCTGCGTGTGCTCTCTGAGTACGGGCGCTTGGCCCGCCTCTGGGTTCGATTCGGGGGCAGCGCCCCCGCTGGCCACAGGAGATCCCTGGTCATCGACGAGAGCTTCGACCCGCTGCCCGCCCTCGCCACCTGGGTACCGTCACCTGTTGCCTGGAGCTGCGATGCAAAAGGGGAGAGCGGGCGAAATGAGCTTGATGCGGCCAAAAAGAAAGCACGTGACGCCCAGGCGAGCGGTTTCGCCGAGCGCTACAACACTCCCCTGGATGAGGACTTCGATTGGGACTCCGTGGGTAAGCTCATCTCGGCCGGTCTCAACGAGATTCTCTCGACGCCTGCCTTCCACGTGCTCATCTATCTGGTGGCGGGACTACACCCGCACGAGTTCTCGCTGGCGGAAACACCGCGACAACCGGGCAAACTCGACCGCAAGGCTTGGTCGCGCCTGGGCTTTCTGTTCGACATGCCCCTGGGTCTAGACGCAACCAATCTAGTCTACAACATGCTCTGGGCTGCCATTGTGTGGACGCTCGGCCTTGGCACTCCCTGGCATGACGCGAACTACGCAATCCACGACGACTCCCTGCCACCGGTGCCGCACGTCAAAGGAAGGCGTGTAACGTTCTGTGGGCGGCGCCAGTGCACCCCCAAGGGACTCTTCCGACAGGTTCCCCAGGCGTGGAGCGCAGCAACCAAGGATTGCTGCAGGCACAGGAAGCACCCTGGAATGGCTGGCCTACAGGACATCCTCCGTGGCGCTTCCGACGACCCTAAGCGGGACCAGATCCGTAAGGAGATTATAGACACCGACGGCCTCCCCATGGAATCCTGCAAGGCCCGGTCGCTCTTGGTCGTCATGATGGTAATGCTCCGCGAGCCACGCGTGTTCCTGTGGCCCTTCTCTCATGCAGAGCAGGCCGGGGACGTCATCGAAGCCATCCTGGGTTTCTGTGTCCCCTGGCAAGAAGCGCACCGAGGGTTCCGGCACGACTTCGCACGCACCTGGGGACTCACGCTAGACGACCTAGCCGACCTCCACGGTCGCATCGAGGCAATCCTGCCCCACATCTCCAAGCTCGTAGCGGTGGCGCACCACCACCCGGAGGCGCGGGCAGCCGGCTGCCCGCAGACCTGGAGTGAAATGGACAGGCAGGACTTTCAGTTGAAGGCGCCGATGCTCGTCCTCGAGAAGATCGTCCCAGCCGCCTCTCTGGCTACCCTGGATACGCACCGCTGCTCGGTGTGCGCGCTTCGCGTCGCGCTGGCGGGTTCCGACGCCTCCCTGAGTGACGACGACCGGCTTGCCGGGCTCGCCTACATCGGCGGCGGATTCGCTTTATCCAACACCGACCTCAACGCCCCCTTGCCGTCCACCCCCGCCCCAGGCACCAGGCAGGACCCTCCACGCATTCCCGACGACAGGCTGACACCCGAGCAGCAAAATGGCAGGTTCAAGTGCGACCGCTGCGGTAAGGACCAGCTACGCTCCACCGATGGCACGTGGATTTCCGACGACACGCGCCTGATGGTAGCACAGAACAGGCCCCAGGCCTACCTCAACGGTGTGAACATGGGATGGCACTGCGAGACCTGCTGGATCCGATACCTGGAGGAACAGGGCATTCCAGCACCAACCGGCGCAGCAATCGCCGACAAGGTCAAGGAGCACGAACAACAGAGGACGGGTGCCGCAAGCAACGAAAAGGCGGACGCTCTCCCCTCCCTGGGTCACCTCCCACTTGGCTGTGGATGCAGCCCCCAGGCGGACACGAGGTCGCTGTCGGACCTCATCATGACGCCGACCGGCATGCAGATCCCTGAGCGCGCCAACACCACCATTCCCATCCTACGGATCCGAGACGAACGGTTCGGCCTCAAAGCTGCGCAGAGCCAAATCTACTCCGCTCGGTGCGACACATGCCCCCCAGGGGCTCCGCTCCTCGTCTGGAACACAGGAGCCCCTCCCCTGGGCTGCTTCATATGGAAGCCAGCGGAGGGGGTAGGGGTTCCCGAGCAGGCCGGACTGCCTCCCATCGATAGGCGAGCCGTAGCCTGGTGGGAGCGCAGCTGGAACGCCACCTGGTGCTGCCGACGCTGCCTGGTCCCCGTATGGAATATCGGTCCTGCTACCCTGGACCACATCCTTGATAGGGACTTCAGAGCGCTGTGCCCAGCCGAGGCCCCTGTCCTCCCGACGCTCAACAGCCAGATAGGAGCTGAGGTACCAGTGGACGTATCCAGCTCTCTCCCATGGTTAGGCGCGGACGCCAAGGCCCAAGATCGCTTCGCCAAGGTCGGAGCGACAAACCTCCCTGTGTCTAGCGCCACGGGTGGTGCTGCCTCCGCTGCCGAGCGAGCCCCCAGGTCTCTAGAACAGCTCATGGAGCTCCTGCCAGAGCTGCCAGTCCTGCAGGGCCCGCTCCTGGACAGCAGGGACGTCAACAACCCCACGCTGAGCCCAGACCACCCCAGGAGCGGACCGGGCAGCGGAGACTTGTCCGTACAGCGACTCCTGGTAACCTACCTCAGGGACTTCCACCCTGGGCTGGACTACACCTGGCGACAGTTCTGTCTCACTAACCACGACAGCAGCATCCCAGAGCCTCGGAGCGACGAAGCCTCCTGGCCGGGCGGACGTCTCACGGAGTTCCTCAGGACGGCGTACGGCGAATGCATCCCTGAGGATTGTGTCTCGCGCAACCAGCCCTGGGAGGGCAAACGGCTGGCCGCGGCGCGGGTCGTCGCCCACCTCACCAACGGCGAGAAGCATAAGGAGTCCTGGGAGAGGCACGCCTCGATCCTCGTCCCTGCGAGTGGCCTCGGCCCTGTCAGACACGAAATGGGCACACTGACGAGTTTCCTACTCAGCCAGCGCCGACGCCCTGGCCTCGACGACCATCACTTCCCTGGTCGAGTCGCACGTGCAGACCATGAGTGAGGACAGACCTACCACCCCTACGGCGGCCGACGCAGACAAACCCCTGGGTACGAGAGACGACGACTGGAGCCTGGGTATCCCGGACCCGCCCGACCACGCTGCCAAGGACGAGAGCGGTGAAGACGTGATCCCTCCTACGAAAAAGGTGGAGTCACCCGACTCTGGGAGCCCCCACGAGTCTCCTCCTCCGGTATCCTGTTCGGGCTCTGCCACGGAGGTCGACGACGACGGCCCAGGCGACAAGGCGCCTCAGCGGAGCCCAACGGCAGACCGCTCGGAACCCAGCTCTGTCCGCGACCCGATTGCTGCCTGGGGTGGCCCTGTTAGCACCGACCGATATGCCAGTGAAGCCAGGGGATCAGATTATGATGAGGTCGCCCGCGACAGGGGCGACGCGCGGAGTCGTCGTCCCCCACTACGCAACCCACAGGTCCCTGGACATAGGCCTACCTACCCTCGTTCAACGGAGCGTCATACACTCAACCTGTTGACCGACTCACATGGGGGCCCGATGTACAAGGTCTGGCTGGGCACAGTGGACTTGGAGCGCCGCGGAGAGCCACCCGCCAAACGCCTCACCAGGCACCAAGCGGAGTTGGGTGCAGTATTCTGCGCTCTGTGGACCGCATACACGCAAGGCATTCGGCTCCCCGGATCCAGGGAGCCCAAATCAGACCCGAGGCTGCACACGGACGCGACCATCAACAAGTTTTTGGACGACTGGAAGGGCTGCGGATACAACGCCTACTTGATGGACACGAGGTTCGACTACCGCATCGATTGGGCCAAAGTGCGGGCCGAGCACCTGCGTCACGCCCGGCCCGATGGCAAGGGCAAAGGCAACCACCAGCAGAGCAGCTGGCGCGACCGAGCGACAAGCTCCTGGGACACCTGGGGCACCTGGCAGAGCGACTGGAGCGACGGCTGGCACGACGACCGTCGGCAGACGGGAGGGAAGCGTGGCGGGGGCAGACCTGACGAGCGTGGCGAAAAGAGGCAGCGATGGGGAGACTGAGCTCCCTTCCCACCCATCCCGCCACCTAGGTGGACAGAGATGTCAACCTTCTTAAACACTGTGAGCGGCCTTCAGCTGCCTCCCGTTCTCTCTCAACCGTGTGGCAGCCTCGCTGCCTCCTTCCCTGGTTCACACTTCCTGCCTTTGGACCCAATTGTGTCGACCAGCAATACCATCTGCTTCGCGGCGCGGGGGAGCGCAGCGCGCAGACCCTAGTTGGCCCCTGGCCCCGCTGTAGTGGTTCTCACCTTCGACCCGAGTGGTCCTGTGCTCGGCTATGCTGCTTCGGGACCGACCGAGGTCCACTCCCGAGACGCGCTTATAATCCCTGGGTTTTCTCTATCAAACAGCGGCCTTCAGCTGCTCCTTGGACAGACCCGCCTGGCGGCATCCTGCCGCCCCTCCTGGTGCGTGCACTTCCTGCCTTTGGATCCAAGTGTGTGTGCCAGCAATACCGTCCGCATTGCAATCTCGTGTTGCGTGTGGCCATAGTGGCCCCTGGCCCCGCTGTAGCTGTTTTCACTTTGCCAGGCTCTGCCTGGCACGCAGCTCTGAGACCGACGACCTGGTGGTTTTCGCCCCGTCATGCCCAGATCTGCGCCTCTACTCCCTGGGCTTCCCAAGTTACTACGGCCTTCAGCCGTGCATCTCTACCTTTCCTGGGAGCGACACTGGGCTCGGACCCTCGTCCTTGGGCCACGTGGTGCACAGGCAGTCCTTCGACGTGGGTCGCCCCGCCGTGGTGGCGGAATGCCCGCCTGGTCCGCTTGCACCGTACTCTGATTGGGTCGCTGACTTGACCCCGTTCACTGCCGCCTCCCACTGTTGGCCGCGCTGTGCCACCCTGTGGGCAGTGATGCACGGTCTCGGCGTGTGACGGGCACTCGGTCTCCCTATCGTCGCTCCCACGCGCAACTTCGTTGTGCGACCACCCTGGGACCCTGTGACCGTGAAGGGCTTGCCGACGTCGGTATACGGCAGCTTCTTCCTCTACGAGCGCTTTCCTCGACCTGGCGTTGCGTGGGTTGCGAGGCGCTGGTTGTCACTTAGTCGGCTGTTACACGCCCACTTCCGATTGACCGTGTGTCCCTCACCAGGTGGGACTCGTGTACTTCTGCACTGCGGCACACCATAATACTGGTCTCCTGCGCGCAGGCGCATCCCTCAGCAGTTGTTTCGAGGTTGCCCCAGTTGTCTTTGACCTCTGGCTCACTCTGTCAGCCGCGGATGCGTATTCTGAAGCTGCGACGGTTCGCTGGCGCTGTCAGAATTCCCCTCCTTGCTGGACGACGTCAGCTACGCTTTCGGTCTGCTCATACCCGACAGACACCCTGGGCTGACTTTCTCGCACGGAGTTTGGTTCCCACCACCATGCGGTTGTCGGTTGTCACGACCCATGACTGGGAATGTACGGCGCGCCATTTTCGCCGCGTCCGCTTTGCTTCCTGGGTGACTGACCCTTCAGACTCCCTGGGTTGCAGCTTGCACGACCGCCTGGCCTCTCAGACGCCCCGGGTTGCTGCTTGCCCCGCCGCCTGATCCGCGGCCCCCGCGCGCGCCCGGGTAATTCGTCACGACCGCAGCCCGACCGTGACCCCTCGCCGCCGGCGCTTCCGCCTGCGGCTGAAAAAAAAATCTCTCGCTGACAGGCTTAAGCAGGGTGCGGGGAAAGGGGGCGACGCAGACGACGACTGACGGAGACGACGACTCGAGCAGACAAACTCCGCGCACACGCCAGCAGGGTCGGCGGAGTTGCGCTTGCCTATCTCCTATCAGCTTTCAGGCCAGGTGTTCGAGTACAACCTTCGTATGGGGCTGCGTCGCCGCATTTCGTTTCTTGTCGCTTTGCCTCTTGTCGTCTTGTCTCGTCGTTCTGTCGCCTCCTCTCTCGTTTCCTGTCCTCCCGCTTTGTCGTTTCTGCGCTTTGGGGTCGTCGTTGCTTCTCCCTCGGCCTCGTCTTCCTCCTCTTCTCCCTCGTTCCCTCGTCGCCCTCCCCCCAAAAAAATGTTAGTCGCGTGCCCAACAATGCTGTGTTGAGCCTGGCTGGCGAATGGACTCTGAGCGAAGCCATTGCCAAGCGACAAATGATTTTCTTAGGGCACCTCGCGAGGAAACCCTGCCACGACCCTGTGCGATGCTCCGTTCTACAGCCCGGCGGCATTGAACCGCAATTGCCGACAGATGTGGGGCAACATGGTTTTGAAGAACTGTCTGAGAATAGCCGGCACCCGCGGCCGCTTAGCTGTCTTCTTCTGGCCTGAAGCCCGTACAGCAGCGGCGCGGGAGTCGGCTGTGCAAGCGTGGCGCGACTGACCGTTCGTGCTTCCACTCTGCGTGTTTTCTGCTTGCGCACCGTCTGGTGCTAGCTTCCCCCCGCCCTCCTCCTCCTCCTCCTCCTCCTCCTCCTTCTCCTCCTCCTCCTCCTCCTCCTCCTCCTCCTCCTCCTCCCTCCTCCCTCCTCCTCCTCTCCCCAAAATTAGCCGACGAAAGACCCAACCATACGCCTTGAGAATACCGCAATTGTGGATTATTCTCGGTGGGCCCCCGGGCCCACGAAACGAGTGAGGGGTGGGCCGACAGGGGGGGGGGAACCGCATGCGAGCGCAGACACTGGGGCGTTCGGTGGAGCTCCCTATGGGGCCACGAAACGTGTGAGGGTGTGCCAGAATGGGGGGTGGAACCGCATTGCGGGCGCAGCCACTGGGGCCTTCGGTGGAGCTCCCTATGGGGCCACGAAACGTGTGAGGGGTGTGCCAGAATGGGGGGTGGAACCGCATGCGGGCGCAGCCACTGGGGCCTTCGGTGGAGCTCCCTATGGGGCCACGAAACGTGTGAGGGGTGTGCCAGAATGGGGTGTGGAACCGCATGCGGGCGCAGCCACTGGGGCCTTCGGTGGAGCTCCCTATGGGGCCACGAAACGTGTGAGGGGTGTGCCAGAATGGGGGGTGGAACCGCATGCGGGCGCAGCCACTGGGGCCTTCGGTGGAGCTCCCTATGGGGCCACGAAACGTGTGAGGGGTGTGCCAGAATGGGTGTGGGAGGGGGAGGAGGGGGGAGGAAGGAGAGGAGGAGGAAGGAGGAGGAAGGAGGAACGCGGGGCGACGTCTCTTCAAAACGAGGACCCAACACCACAGGATGGTTGGGAAAAAATGTTAGTCGCGTGCCCAACAATGCTGTGTTGAGCCTGGCTGGCGAATAGACTCTGAGCGAAGCCATTGCCAAGCGACAAATGATTTTCTTAGGGCAGCTCGCGAGGAAACCCTGCCACGACCCTGTGCGATGCTCCGTTCTACAGCCCGGCGGCATTGAACCGCAATTGCCGACAGATGTGGGGCAACATGGTTTTGAAGAACTGTCTGAGAATAGCCGGCACCCGCGGCCGCTTAGCTGTCTTCTTCTGGCCTGAAGCCGGTACAGCAGCGGCGCGGGAGTCGGCTGTGCAAGCGTGGCGCGACTGACCGTTCGTGCTTCCACTCTGCGTGTTTTCTGCTTGCGCACCGTCTGGTGCTAGCTTCCCCCCGCCCTCCTCCTCCTCCTCCTCCTCCTCCTCCTTCTCCTCCTCCTCCTCCTCCTCCTCCTCCTCCTCCTCCTCCTGCTCCTCCCCAAAAATTAGCCTGACGAAAGACCCAACCATACGTAGTTGTGAATACCGCAATTGTGGATATATTCCTCGGTGGCGCCCCCAGGCCACGAAACGAGTGAGGGGTGTGCCGAAATGGGGGGGTGGAACCGCATGCGAGCGCAGCCACTGGGGGCGTTCGGTGGAGCTCCCTATGGGGCCACGAAACGTGTGAGGGGTGTGCCGAATGGGGGGTGGAACCGCATGCGAGCGCAGCCACTGGGGCGCTTCGGTGGGGCTCCCTATGGGGCCACGAAGCGTGTGAGGGTGTGGAATGGTGTGGAACCGCATGCGGGCGCAGCACTGGGGCCTCGGTGGAGCTCCCTATGGCCACGCAACGTGTGAGGGGTGTGAAATGGGGGTGGAACGCATGCGAGCGCAGCCACTGGGCGTTCGGTGGAGCTCCCTATGGGCCACGAAACGTGTGATGGGGTGCGAGAAGGGGGTGAACCGCATGCGGCGCAGCCCTGGGCGCTCGGTGGAGCTCTATGGGGCCACGAAACGTGTGAGGGGTGTGCCAGAATGGGGGGTGGAACCGCATGCGGGCGCAGCCACTGGGGCCTTCGGTGGAGCTCCCTATGGGGCCACGAAACGTGTGAGGGGTGTGCCAGAATGGGGGGTGGAACCGCATGCGGGCGCAGCCACTGGGGCCTTCGGTGGAGCTCCCTATGGGGCCACGAAACGTGTGAGGGGTGTGCCAGAATGGGGGGTGGAACCGCATGCGGGCGCAGCCACTGGGGCCTTCGGTGGAGCTCCCTATGGGGCCACGAAACGTGTGAGGGGTGTGCCAGAATGGGGGGTGGAACCGCATGCGGGCGCAGCCACTGGGGCCTTCGGTGGAGCTCCCTATGGGGCCACGAAACGTGTGAGGGGTGTGCCAGAATGGGTGTGGGAGGGGGAGGAGGGGGGAGGAAGGGGAGGAGGAGGAAGGAGGAGGAAAGGAACGCGGGGCGACGTCTCTTCAAAACGAGGACCCAACACCACAGGATGGTTGGGAAAAATTGTTAGTCGCGTGCCCAACAATGCTGTGTTGAGCCTGGCTGGCGAATGGACTCTGAGCGAAGCCATTGCCAAGCGATAAATGATTTTCTTAGGGCAGCTCGCGAGGAAACCCTGCCACGACCCTGTGCGATGCTCCGTTCTACAGCCCGGCGGCATTGAACCGCAATTGCCGACAGATGTGGGGCAACATGGTTTTGAAGAACTGTCTGAGAATAGCCGGCACCCGCGGCCGCTTAGCTGTCTTCTTCCGGCCTGAAGCCGGTACAGCAGCGGCGCGGGAGTCGGCTGTGCAAGCGTGGCGCGACTGACCGTTCGTGCTTCCACTCTGCGTGTTTTCTGCTTGCGCGCCGTCTGGTGCTAGCTTCCCCCCGCCCTCCTCCTCCTCCTCATCCTGCTCCTCCCCAAAAAATTAGCCTGACGAAAGACCCAACCATACGTAGTTGTGAATACCGCAATTGTGGCTATATCCTCGTGCGCCCCGGGCACGAAACGGTGAGGGGGTGCCGAAATCAGGGTGGCAACCACATGCGAGCGCAGCCATTGGGGCTTCGGTGGAGCTCTCAAGCCACGAAACGTGTGAGGGGTGTGCCGAAATGGGGGGTGGAACCGCATGCGAGCGCAGCCACTGGGGCGTTCGGTGGAGCTCCCTATGGGGCCACGAAACGTGTGAGGGGTGTGCCAGAATGGGGGGTGGAACCGCATGCGGCGCAGCCACTGGGGCCTTCGGTGGAGCTCCCTATGGGGCCACGAAACGTGTGAGGGGTGTGCCAGAATGGGGGGTGGAACCAGCATGCGAGCGCAGCCACTGGGGCCTTCGGTGGAGCTCCCTATGGGGCCACGAAACGTGTGAGGGGTGTGCCAGAATGGGGGGTGGAACCGCATGCGGGCGCAGCCACTGGGGCCTTCGGTGGAGCTCCCTATGGGGCCACGAAACGTGTGAGGGGTGTGCCAGAATGGGGGGTGGAACCGCATGCGGGCGCAGCCACTGGGGCCTTCGGTGGAGCTCCCTATGGGGCCACGAAGCGTGTGAGGGGTGTGCCAGAATGGGGGTGGAACGCATGCGGGCGCAGCCACTGGGGCCTTCGGTGGAGCTCCCTATGGGGCCACGAAACGTGTGAGGGGTGTGCCAGAATGGGGGGTGGAACCGCATGCGGGCGCAGCCACTGGGGCCTTCGGTGGAGCTCCCTATGGGGCCACGAAACGTGTGAGGGGTGTGCCAGAATGGGGGTGGAACCGCATGCGGGCGCAGCCACTGGGGCCTTCGGTGGAGCTCCCTATGGGGCCACGAAACGTGTGAGGGGTGTGCCAGAATGGGGGGTGGAACCGCATGCGGGCGCAGCCACTGGGGCCTTCGGTGGAGCTCCCTATGGGGCCACGAAACGTGTGAGGGGTGTGCCAGAATGGGGGGTGGAACCGCATGCGGGCGCAGCCACTGGGGCCTTCGGTGGAGCTCCCTATGGGGCCACGAAGCGTGTGAGGGGTGTGCCAGAATGGGGGGTGGAACCGCATGCGGGCGCAGCCACTGGGGCCTTCGGTGGAGCTCCCTATGGGGCCACGAAGCGTGTGAGGGGTGTGCCAGAATGGGGGGTGGAACCGCATGCGGGCGCAGCCACTGGGCCTTCGGTGGAGCTCCCTATGAGGCCACGAAACGTGTGAGGGGTGGTGCCAGAACGGGTCGTGGGAGGGGAGGAGGGGGAGAAGGGGGAGGAGGAGGAGGTGAGGAGAGGAGGAACGCGGGGACCGTCTCTTCAAAACGAGGACCCAACACCACAGGATGGTTGGGAAAAAAATGTTAGTCGCGTGTCCAACAACGCCGTACTGAGCATGGCCGGCGAAAGGCCGCTGAGCGAAGCCATTGCTAAGCGACAAATGATTTTCTTAGGGCAGCTCGCGAGGCGACCCTGCAACGATCCTGTGCGATGCTCCGTCCTACAGCCCGGCGGCATTGAACCGCGATTGCCGACAGGGCCTCGCAAACGAGGGCGCCCCCGACAAATGTGGGGCAACATGGTTCTGAAGAACTGTTTGAGAATAGCCGGCACCCACGGCCGCTTATCTTTCTTCTTCCAGCCTTAAGCCGTACAGCAGCGCAGCGGGGAGTCCGTCTGTGCAAGCGTGGCGCGACTGACCGTTCGTGCTTCCACTCTACGTGTTTTCTGCTTGCGCGCCGTCTGGTGCTAGCTTCCCCCCGCCCTCCTCCTCCTCCTCCTCCTCCTCCTCCTCCTGCTCCTCCTCCTCCTCCTCCTTCTCCTCCTTTGGCTTAAATGTTAACCAGTTCTGCTTTGCAGAGTCTGCTTTGGATGGAGTGCCGCAGGGCACCTTCGCAGGCGCAATCGTCTTGTTTCACCCTGCTCGCGCTCCGGCTTGCGCAAGGCTTCGGACCTGACCTGACCTATTTCCTACCGCCCCCCCCACCCCCATCGGGCGCGCATAGCTTCACTTATTCTTCCACCTCCAGGTGGTCCACTTCCAGTCGTCTGGCACGACGCGGCGGAGGCTGATGCGGAGAGAGCCCTGCTGCTTCTATGCGGAGAGGGCACTACTGTGGAGTGAGAGCATCTCCCACTCCGCTCAGGGCTGCTTTCGCTCCTCCTGGGTGCTGTTTGAAGCGAATGCCGTGCATTTTGTTGGCGGCGCTCGCAACCCTCGCCAGCAGGTCTCACACTGCTGGACTTGCTGATCAGTGGTGGGGCCGTTGAAGCCAAGCAGTTCTCCTCATGCTCCTCCCGATCCTGCTCCCCCCCTTTCCTCCTTCCCCGCTGCCCCCGCTATTGCTCCTGCCCCTCGTGCTCCTCCTCCTCCTCCTCCTCCTCCTCCTGCCTTCCTCCTCCTCCTCCTCCTCCTCCTCCTCCTCCTCCTCCTCCTCCCCTCTTCCTCCTCCTCCTCCTCCTCTCCTCCTCCCTTTCTCCTCCTCCTCCTCCTCCTCCTCTCCCTTCTCTCCTCCTCCTCTCCTCCTTCTGCTCCTCCTCCTCCTCCTTCTCCTCCTCCCCCTCCTCCTTCTCCCGTCTTCCTTCTCCTCCCTTCTCCTCCTCCCCCTCCTCCTCCTCCTCCTCCTCCTCCTCCTCCTCCTCCTCCTCCACAAGTACTCAATATGAATACTACTCTCCCTCTTCCCCTGATGACGGCTTGAAAGTGTCCGACTCCGCCCGCGTATTGCTTTTTACGCACAGGTTTCCCCGGAGTTGGGTTTTCGCCTGCATTTGTTCCCAAATGCTGCTCTCGCTGAGGCGCCGGCCTCATTTTCGGGCCCCGCTCGTTCCGAATCGTGCTCCCGCTGCAGCGCTGGCCTCCTTTCCGTGCTTCCGCTCGTTCCGAATCGTGCTCCCGCTGCAGCGCTGGCCTCATTTCCGCGCTTCCGTTCGTTTCGACTCGTGCTCCCGCTGCAGCGTTGGCGTCATTCTCCGTGCCATGCCACGGCATGCAATGCAATGCTAGGTTGATATTACGCTTTGCGGTGCTCTTCTACGCCATGCCATGCCGTGCTCTACAATGCATCGCGTACCCTTTCGGGATCATTGCCCTGCTCGACATCCGACTGTGCGAGTAGAGAGGGGATCTGCGCCATGGTAAGGGATGGGAGGGAGGGGTAGGATGTCAGATATGACGCGAGCGCACCTAGCTTGTCCTCCCCCTCCTCCTCCTCCTCCTCCTCACTCCTCCTCCTCCTCCTCCTCCTCCTCCTCCTCCTCCATCCTTCATTTCCTCCTCCTCCATTCCTCCTCCTCCTCCTCCTCCTCCTCCTCCTCCTCCTCCCTCCTCCTCCTCTCCTCCTCCTCCTCCTCCTCCTCCTCCTCCTCCCCTCCTCCCCCTCCTCCCCCTCCTCCTCTCCTCCTCCTCCTCCTCCTCATCCTCCTCTCCTCCTCCCTCCTCCTCCTCCTCCTCCTCCTCCTCTCCTTTCCCCTCCTCCTCCTCTCCTCCTCCCTCCTCCTTCCTCCTCCTCCTCCTCCTCCTCCTCCTCCTCCTCTTCCTCTTCCTCTCCTCCTCCTCCTCCTCCTCCTCCTCCTCCTCCTCCTCCTCCTCTTCCTCTACGACCTCCTAGTCGGCGCCCACCACCTCCTCCTCTTCCTCCCCCTACTCCTTCCTCCTCCTCTTCCTTTTCTTCTTCCTCTTCCTCTCCCTCTCCCTCCCCTTGCAGGGATGCCAGTTTCGGATCGGGCTGGTTAGGTTACGAAGTGCCTCTCGTTCGGGTCGGGTCGGTTTCGTGTCGAACCCCTCTAGTTAGATTCGGTTCGGTTCGTCGTTGTGAATTTTGCCGCCCTGTTTGCCCCAGTTCGCTGTGTGTTCGTTTCCAGTTCGGTCCAGTTCGGATGTGGCGAGCTCGGCGACAGCGCGGTGCTTCGCGGAGGCCTGGTTCGGGCATTGCAGGCCCTGTTCAAGTCCGATTCGATCCGATTGCGAAGACCCTACGGCCAGTGCCGCCGACCCTGAATGGCGACGACGACGACGACAACGACGACGACGACGAGCGCTCTCGGGGGCCTTTTGGGGGTAGTTTGGGGGCCTCTTGGGCAGCTCTTGGGGGCCACTTGGAAGCCTCGTGGGGGCCTCTTGGGGTTTCCTGGGGGTCTCTTGGGGGCTTCTTGGGGCTTCTTGGGGGGCTGCTTAGGGACCTCTGGGGGCCTCCTGAGAGCTTCTCAGGCCGAGGGCCCGAGGGCTCGAAATGTTCGTTCGGGTCCCCGTCTGGGCTCCTCCTTAGAGCTTCTTGGGAGCCTCTTCGGCTGTCTTGGAGGCCTCTTAGTCGGTCTTGGGGCCCTCTTGGGTCATTTTGGGGCTCTCTTAAAGGCCTCTTGGGCCATCTTGGGGCGGTCTTGGGGGCTTCTTGGCCTTCTTGGAGCGTCGGGAAGCTGACAAGGCGAGAATGCCGAAATCTTTCAAATGATCACGGGAAATCTATGATTCTTGCCCCTTGGGACCCTCTTGGAAGTCCTCTTGGAAGCCTCTTGGGGCGTTTTGGAAACCGTTTGAGCCGTCTGGAGGCTACTTTGGCGACTTGGACCGATATTTCGGCGATTCGGGGCCCTCGAGGACAGTCTTGGGGGCATCTTGGGGCAGTTTTGCCGCGTCCTGCGGCTTTTCTTGGCCGCCCAACTGCCCGGAGAGAAAGCGACGGGCGCAGTGGAGGAGAAGGCTGTAGGGAAGGGACAGAAGCGACGCCGGGAGGGCGGCGTATCTGACCCAGGACCCCCCCCGGGCCCCCCCCTGGGATCCCCCCCCCTGGCGGGGAAGGGAAGAAAGGGAAGGGGCTTCCCTTTGACTCAGAGGCGACGTTGTTCCGTTTCGGTTTGTACCGACACGCTTCAGGAAAAGGTTTTAGGACAGGAGAGAAAGCGACGGGCGCAGTGGAGGAGAAGGCTGTAGGGAAGGGACAGAAGCGACGACGCTGCAGGGAAACGGGAAAAAGGAACGACGAGGAAGATGGGGCAAACAACAAAGCCTCTTCCACACGCCGAAAGGGTCGGCGGATTCGCCTCGAAATTCTGGTCAGAACGCACCCCAGGATTAGCGACGGGTCCCGTGGCCATGGGAAGTCGCGGACTTCCGCCGCCGAGCTGGGCGGCACCGGCGGCCGCACCTTGGGGAGGGCACCTTCCCCGATCCATGGATTTGGCGACCGCGCGCCAAATCCATGGATCTTATCCATGTCTGCGCGCCCCCGATGGTGGCGGCCGACGCGGAGGCCATCAGCACGGCGGCGGTGGCCGCCGCAGTGTGCTGCGGCCCTGACGGGCGGCGTCCCAGGCGGGCGGCGGCGAGGCGGGCGAGCCCCATCTGGCAGGGGCGCTCGCGGGCGACCCCGCTTCGTGGGCGGTGGCGCACGGATCGGGGCCGTCGCGGCCGCAGCAGTGAGATGCCTGTCGACATCTTTTTCGTCGTCGTCGTCGTCGTCGTCGTCGTCGTCGTCGTCGTCGTCGTCGTCGTCGTCGTCGTCGTCGTCGTCGTCGTCTCCTCCCTCCTCCCTCCTCCCTCCTCCCTCCTTCCTTGACGAGGCACTCCGCCAGCCTCCAGGGACCGCGGGGGGTCTGGGGGTGGCCGGCAGGGGGGTTATGTGAGTCGGTCGCCGTGGCGGGGGGTCCGTGCTGGTGGTCGCCCGCGGGCTTCACGGCACCGCAGCAGGCCCCGCCCCCTGCAGGAGGAGGAGGAGGAGGAGGAGGAGGAGGAGGAGGAGGAGGAGGGGGAGGAGGAGGAGGGGGAGGAGGAGGAGGAGGAGAGGAGGAGGAGGAGGGGGAGGAGGAGGAAGGCCCCCTCGGCGGGCTGGTCGGCCACGGTGGCAGGGCCAGGTGCGGCCGCGCCCTGCGTGGTCGGGATGACCTGGAGAGGCGCGGCGGCGTCCGGGGAGCCCGCGCAAGGTGGTCGGCCGTGGGCCTGGCCGCCGCAGCAGTGGCCGATCGCCTCCTCGGCGGGCTGGCCGGTCACGGTGGCAGGGCCGGGTGGAGCCACGCTCTCCGTGGTTGGGGTGGCCTGAAGAGACGCGGCGGCGTCGGGGGCTCTGGCAGTGCCGTGGCGTGGCCCCGCCAGGCCCGTCGGGGGGTCGTCGTCGCTGTCCGTGCTGCCGCCCAGGCCGAGAGGGCCGTCGTCGTCGTCGTGGGCCGGGAGGTCGCACGCAGGGGCGGCAGCGTGGGCGTTACCTGGGGGTTTCACAGGGCGCTAGCCCCGGCTTCTATAGAGGGCGCCACCTGGGCGCCCTCTATGGAAGCCGGGGTTAGCGCCGAGATATATCTCGGCGCTAACCCCGGCTTCCAGGCCCCCGTGGGGCCTGGAAGCAGGGGTCAGCACCGGGGCTCCCGCGCATGCGGGGAGCCGTTGCGCCAGTGTCGTCGTCGCCGTCGTCGTCGTCGTCGTCGTCGTGGTCGTCGTCGTCGTCGTCGTCGTCGCCGTCGCCGCCGTCGTCGTCGTCGTCGTCGTCGTCGTCGTCGCCGTCGTCGTCGTCGTCGTCGTCGTCGTCGTCGTCGTCGTCGCCGTCGTGGTCCAGGTTGCCCCCGGGACTGCGCGGGGCCTCGTCGTCCCTGTGTGGCCACCGCTCGGCCCAGCCGTCGTCTGGGCCGTCGGGGGGCCGCGGTGGCGGCGCCCGGGCCGAGGGCGGGGTGCCGCCGCGGTCGGGGCTGCGGGCCTCTGCGCCCCTGCGCGGTGCAGCCCGCCCAGCGGCGTGGCCGCGGGGCGGGGTGGCGTGCCGCCCGGCCGCGGGGCACGGGCGGCCACGGCCACGCCCGTGCAGGGCGGCGGCAGCTGCGTGCCGAGCCCTGGCCGCCTCCACGGCGTCGAGAGGCTAGCAGAAAGCGAGAGGGGGGGAGAAAGAGAGAGAGAGAGAGGGAGGGAGGAGGGAGGAGGGAGGAGGGAGGAAGAGGGACCCGCCCCCCCCTCCCCCCCAGGAGGGAGGAGGAGGGGGGGGGAGAAAGAGAGAGAGAGAGAGGGAGGGAGGGAGAGAGAGAGAGAGAGAGAGGGGGGGGAGGTGTGCAGGAGGGCCAGGGCGAGGGTGGGAAAAAAGGAGGAGAGGTCGCAGGGAGAGAGGGGCGGAGCGCGCGCGCGCGCCTCCGCCCGCCACACCCCGGGGCCCCCGGGAGGTCGTGCGCACCGCCCTGGCGGACGCGGCCTCCGTGGCCTCGCTGATGACCACGACGGAGGTCATCATCGCGGACGAGCTGGAGGAGTGAGGCGGCCCTCGGCGGGCGCGTGGCCGGGCACGAAGAGGGGGCAGCCGTCGGGGGGGGGGGGGCCCGCGCCTCCCGCGGCCCACCGGGGCCGTGCCGGCGGCTTCCGGAGAAGCTGCGAGCGGGTTCGGGGTGGGGGTGGGGGGGGGCGCGGCCGAGGCGAGCTTCTGCATGCAGAGAGCTGGTTTTGGGATGCGAGCACTGCTGGCTTGGTTTTTTTGACGAGGTACCTCAGGCGCCTGCGGTACCTCAGGCGCCTGCCAAACAAAAACCGGCGCCTGAGGTACCTCAGGCGCCGGTTTTTCTTTGGCCTGCCAGAGCGGGCCTGTGGAGGCTAGAGGCCCCAGCGGCGAGCCCGTGCAGGTCCAGGCCGGGGGGCAGCGGGGTCAGGAGCCACAAAAGGACGTACACGTACATGAATCTGCGCTGGTTTCGCGGGCACGCATTGCGCAAATGTTCGTGTAACGCGGCCGGTCTCGCGGACCAAGGGGCCGTGTTCATGTACACAGCTGGACGCGTACAGTCCGGGCCCTGAAAGAAGGAACCCTTTTCGTTGGGGAGTGGCTCCGCGTTCCTTGATTATTTTGCAGCTTGCCTTGGATGTTCCTTAGGCTTCCGATACGAAATCGAAGCTCAACTTATGGAAAATAGGGGCCTCGTGCCTTATTGAGGGTTCCTTAGGTCCACGTCTCGACTGTGCGTCCTTGCTGGGCTCCCTAGCGGGGGGGGGGGGGGGCGGCCCTGCGGCTGCCCCGCGCGGGCTCTCCCGGCGCGGCGCCCGGGCGAGGCGCGGCGCCGCCGGCCTCCGCGGTGGGCTCCTCGCGCTGCGGCCCTCGCGGCCGCGCGAGCGGCGGCCAGGAGAGGGGGGGGGGGGGCACGACGAGGAGAGGGGGAGGGGCGAGGAGGGGCGAGGAGGGACGAGGAGGGGGAGGCGAGAGGAGGGGGGCGAGAGGGGGAGGCGAGAGGAGGGGGGAGTGGAGCCAGAGGGAGGGAGGAGCGGCATATGGGGGAGGGGGGCGCGATGGACCACCGGCCACTGGGCGCGAGGGCCTTTTCATTATGCCCTTTCGTTCGTCACCCCCACCAGAGAGGAACGGAGAGGGAGGAGGGGGCAGCAGGGGAGAGGGGAGCGGGGCAGCGGCTTGGTAGCTGCAGCGTGGGGGCATCATGACATTCCGCGTGCTCCCCCACACACTCTGACACGATGCATTCCCATTCGCAGGCAGTGGAAGCGAAAAGGAGGAGAGGAACGAGAAGTTGGAGGAGGAGAAGGAGAAAACGACTGAGGAGGAGGAGGAGGAGGAGGAGGAGGAGGAGGACGAGGAGGACGAGGAGGAGGAGGAGTAAGGCGGACGAGCAGGATGGCGACGATTAGTTGGATGAAGATGATCACGCTGGAGGAGGAGGAATATGAGGAGGTGGGGAGAGAGGGGTAAGAAGCGGACAAGGAGAAGGAGGATCATGACGAGGACGCGGAGGATGAGGAGGCAAAGGAGGAAGGAGGAAGGGGGGTCCAGCGGAAACGAGGGAGGGCCGTGCAGAGGACGAGCACCAGGAGGAGGCGGCGGGAGGAGCAGGCAGAGGGGATGCTGAGGGTGGGCGGGGGGGAGGCTCGGAGTATGCGCGTCACCCCGTCCTCTCCGCGCCGAAGTTTTTGTTCGCGCGCCTGTGCGCCACAGAGACTGCTACAGGGGCCCTCTCGCGCCGGCGCCGCACGGCGCCCCGCTTCGGCCCGCTCCTCGGCGCAGCAGAAAACGGGGCAGGGAGCGCGGGCAGCGCTGGGCTGGGGCGGAGCGGGGTGCAGCGGCGAGGAGGCTGCGGCAGGGCGGTCGGCCACGGGTGGGTGGCCAGGGGGGGAGGGGGGAGGGGGGGGGAGGAGAGGAGGAGGAGGAGGAGGAGGAGGAGGAGGCGGAGGAGGAGGAGGAGGAGAGGAGGAGGAGGAGAGAGGGAGACGAGGACGAGGAGGGGGAGGAGGAGGAGGAGGAGGAGGAGGATGGGGAGGAGGAGGAGGAGGAGGAGGAGGAGGAGGAGGGGAGGAGGAGGAGGAGGAGGAGGAGGAGGAGGACAAGCTAGGTGCGCTCGCGTCATATCCGACATCCTACCCCTCCCTCCCCTCCCTTACCATGGCGCAGATCCCCTCTCTACTCGCACAGTCGGATGTGGAGCAGGGCAATGATCCCGAAAGGGTACGGGGTGCATTGTAGAGCACGGCATGGCATGGCGTAGAAGAGCACCGCAAAGCGTAGTTTCAACCTAGCATTGCATTGCATGCCATGGCATGGCACGGGAAATGACGCCAGCGCTGCAGCGGGAGCACGAGTCGAAACGAGCGGAAGCGCGGAAATGAGGCCAGCGCTGCAGCGGGAGCACGAGTCGGAACGAGCGGAAGCACGGAAATGAGGCCAGCGTTGCAGCGGGAGCACGATTCGGAACGAGCGGGGCCCGAAAATGAGACCAGCGCCTCAGCGAAAGCAGCATTTTCAAAAAAGTGCCGGCGAAAACCCAACTCCGGGGAAACTTGTGTGTAAAAAACAGTACGCGGGGGGGGGGGGTCGGACACTCCCAGGCCGTCATCAGGGGAAGAGGGAGAGTAGTATTCATACTGAGTAATTGTGGAGGAGGAGGAGCAGGAGGAAGAGGAGGAGGAGGTGGCGGAGGAGGAGGAGGAGGAGGAGGAGCAGGAGGAGGAAGAGGAGGAAGAGGAGGAGGACCAGTGGAAACCCAAGAGTCATCAACGATGTTGGAATTAACCCTCCCTCCATGTTCCCTCTTCACAGGCGCCCACAACGGTTCATTTCCATCGAGGAAACTGCCTCGTTGGAAGACAATGTATCAACCTGACTGCTGCGTCTTGACGATCCTGAATCGTGCCAGAACGCCGTTTTGGGGACTTTTAACGCAGCGAATCAACAGAACTATTGCGCCCGCATAATCCCGAATCCTTCCAACACACCATTTCTGATACGTCGACCATGGACATCCGTGATACTCGCTTTGTTGTGAAACAGACGAATGTGTGCAGCGCTAAGGCGAGAACCACATTTTGAAAACCACCCGCCCTCAACCCGTGAAGCTCTTGCACACTTCAAATCCGAAGGTGTGCGGCGCTCAGGCGAGAGCCACATTTTGAAAACGACCCGCCCTCAATCCGTGAAGCTCCTGCAACCTTTTAAAACGAATGTGCGCGGCGCTCAGGCGATAGTCACAGTTTGAAAACGACCCGCCCTCAATCCGTGAAGCTTCTGCCATGTTTTAAACCGAATGTGACGGCGCTAATGCGATAGCCACATTTTGAAAACCACCCGCCGTCAATCTTTGAAACTTCTGCAATGTTTTAAAACGACTGTGCGCGGCGCTAAGGCGAGAGCCACATTTTGAAAGCGGCCCGCCCTCCATCTGTCAAACTGTTGTCACTTTTTAAGCTTCAGAGTCATAGATGGTAAGGAAGTCTCAGGCGAAACGCCCAGCCCGTCCTAAAAACTGGCTTCGGGGTGCGACAGGGAGGAGTTATCTATACGGACAAGGAATGGGTGCAGGAGGAGGAGGACTACGAGGAAGCAGGAGGGGGAGGAGGAGGAGGAGGAGGAGGAGAAGGAGGAGGAGGAGGAGGAGGAGGAGGAGGAGGAGGACTGGAGGAGGACCAGGAGGAGGACGTGTGGAGGAGGAGGAGGAGGACGGAGGAGGGAGGAGGAGGAGGAGGAGCAGGAGCAGGAGAGGAGGAGGAGGAGGGAGGAGCAGGAGAGACGAGGACGAGGACGAGGAGGAGGAGGAGCAGCAGGAGGGGGACGAGGCAAGGACGCGTGGGAGGAGGAGGAGGAGGAGCAGCCAGCAGCAGGAGGAGTAGATGATGATGATGATGAGATGATGATGATGATGATGATGATGCTGATGATGAGAGATGATGATGAGGAGGAGGAGGAGGGGAGGAGAGGAGGAGGAGGAGGAGGTAGGAAGAGGAGGAACAGGAGGAGTAGGTGGAGGAGGAGCGAGGAGGAGGAGGACGAGGAGGAGAGCAGTAGGAGGAGGAGGAGGAGGAGGAGGAGGAGGAGGAACAGGGGAGGAGGAGAAGCAGGAGGAGGAGGAGGAAAAGGAGGAGGAGGAGGAGGAGGAGCAGGAGCAGGAGCAGCTGTCGTGGTGTGCCATAAGACGTTGGACGGAGGCACGGCGCGAATGGCCATGGTGGCCGACCATGCCCGACGGCGGTACTTCCGTCACTGGGAGTGCGCCCTAGAGGACATCCGCCGCAGGGATCAGCTAGCCTCCGAAGGGAACCCGACGATGACACAGCCTGCGCTGCAGACGCTGCAACAGTCGGCCGCTAGGCCTGCACCAGACGTTGAGGAACTCCGCGGAGGCGCAAACAAAGAAGGCGGCCGGGGAGCAGACGGAGGAATATGAGGTGGAGGAGGAGGAGGAGGAAGAGGAGGAGGAGGAGGAGGAGGAGGAGGAGGAGGAGGAGGAGGAGGAGGAGGAGGAGGTGGAGGAGGAGGAGGAGGAGGGAAAAGGAGGAAAAGGTGGAGGAGGAGGAGGAGGTGCAGCACCAGCAGGAGAGTCCGGCGACGGTGGGGGGCAGCGCCAGCACACACAGGACACGATACCTCCCTCAACGTCGGCGTGGCCGTGCCCAGACTTGAGCTGGTTTGACACCATGGGCGCAGACTCCTTGCTCGAGAGACAAATGTCGTGTATTCTTCGCGTGCCTGAGAGCATCCAGGTGCAATCTGGTGCCAAGCTGGTCCTCCTCAGAAAGTTGGCGGAGGCGGGGACGGCTGCCGAGCGGTTTCGCGCCTAGCAGGCCCTGCTGCTGCTGCTGCTGCTGCTGCTGCTGCTGCTGCTGCTGCTGCTGCTGCTGGACCGGCTCCTTGTGTGGCAAGGCTTCCGGAGAGGAGGTAAAGGCAGGTGAGGAATTCTGCAGAACGCGAACGAGCGCGCCACCTGCGAGAGGCCTGCCTTGTTCTGGGCCAGCCAGTGGGCAGCCCTGGCACGACCAGCGCACGACGCCACTCGACCGGCGACGACAGACGGCAGGGAGGCGCCGCGCCCAGCAGCGAGCAGCCCTTCATCCCCCAGACCAAGCACAGGGGCCGCGAGATCTGCGCGCATTACAGCAAGGCCAAGGGCTGCGGCGACAGGTCGTGCCAGAAGGTCCACCCTTGCAACTTCCCGGGCTGCGCAAAGACCCACCCGCAGCACATGCATCGCCCGATCCAACCCCCGACGAGGGATTTCTGAGGGCGTGAGCCGCCAGCCATGGGGGCCAGGGCGCCCAGAGGTGGCCCTCGGACTCCCCGGAGGCATGGCGAGGCCCAGCTGCGAATGACGCCACCGAGGGCAGCGCCCCCTTCTCCGGCATGATCCGAGGCAGCAGATAACAGCAATCTCGCCCGCCAGAGCCGGGAGTCGGAGCGACAAAAGGTGGGAAATTCAGACCGGCGGGTTTCGGCATGCCCCGCGGGCCTGGGAAGAGACATGCAGATCGACCCATCGCGGGGGCGCGACCCGGCGCGACTTGCGCGAGCAGTGGCCGCGGGGGACCAGCCCCTGGGCCGCGTCGGTCTGCCGCCGATAGCAGGAGGTGGCGGCCCCAGCGCGCTCCTCGAAGATGCGCGCAGGGTCAAGCACCCCCTCGAGACGGCGCCACAGTTGCCGTTGAGGCTGGTGGAGTTGATGGAGACCATCTGCTTTATGGATCGCGCCACCGTCGACTGCTGGGAGGGCGTTCCGAGAGGGCTCGCGGGTTGGCCGAGCTGCCCGGGCAGCCTGGCCGCGCCCGGTGCCCAGCGCGTCACTGGGCACCTGCAACTCCCGCTGCTGATCCGGCGACTGCGCGCGACTGAGCGCGAGGCCGACATGCACTACAGTCGGGGCCCTGAAGAAAGAACCCTTTTGTTTGGGGAGGGGCTCCGCGTTCCTGAAGTGTTTCGCAGCTTGCCTCAGGTTTTCCTCCTGCCTTCGATCGGAAATCAAAGCTTAACTTATGGAGAATAGGGGCCTCGTTCCTTATTTCGGGTTCCTCAGGTCAACGCCTCGGGCAGGGGAGGACGAGGAGGACGAGGAGGACGAGGAGGACGAGGAGGACGAGGAGGAGGAGGAGGAGGAGGAGGAGGAGGAGGAGGAGGAGGAGG
>CAUYUJ010001459.1:571167-596375 GCA_963575745.1 Prorocentrum cordatum | reverse complement strand
GCAGGAGCAGGAGCAGGAGCAGGAGCAGGAGCAGGAGCAGGAGCAGGAGCAGGAGCAGGAGCAGGAGCAGGAGCAGGAGCAGGAGCAGGAGCAGGAGCAGGAGGAGGAGCAGGAGGAGGAGGAGGAGGAGGAGGAGGAGGAGGAGGAGCTACCCCGCGCAGCTTCCCAGACCTCCTGGCGTCGGGGAAAATCACGACGGGAGGTTGTTCGCCATTTTCGGCCTCGGCGGCCTCACCGGGCCCGGGTACCGTCAAAAACCGACTCAGAATGAGAAACCGGTCCCAGGGAAGGGGTCCAGACCTCTGGGGGTCGACGTTGTAAAGAAATCACGACGTCGGAGGTTTGGGTTGGGCGAGTTCGACCCGGACCGAGCGCGCCTCACCCAGCATCTTCCCAAGTGGGAACCGAAGGAAACAGGGGGGTCGGCGGACAGGCCAACAAGCGATCTCAAGCGCCCTGGTGGACATGGCACGGTAGACTTCCGGCAGAGATACACGCCAGAGGATTTGGTTTTGGCCAGGGCAGTGGCCCGCAAGTGGGAGAAGATGCGCGGGGGAGAGCGGGCGCTGGAAGGGCGCCGCGCCGACTATGAGATGGCGTTCCGCCAGCGCCCCAAGGGCCCAGACCAGGCCGACGTTGCGCTGGAGATCGCTTGGGACCCAGATACCAGAAGGCGGTGGTCGTGGACGTCTATGGACAGCCGTTCGGCGTGGCCTTGAGCCAGTTCAACTGCGCGCGGGACCTGGCGTCCACGCTTGCAATCGCGCGCTCGCTCCTCAAGATACCCGCGGCACGCTGCGCGGACGACGCTTGGGGCGTGGGGCCGGCGCCGTGCGGGCAGCAGGCGCATCGGCCGTGGTTGGAGTTCAACGACCTCGTGGGCTGGCGGATCGGCCTCCAGAAGAGCCCCGCGCCCCAGCCGCGGTTCACGCTGCTCGGAGGCCTCCGCTGCGTCGGCAAGGGCGACCCGCGCAGCGCCCTCCACCCGTCGGAAAGTCCAGGCCATCCTGAAGGCCATCGACCAGGTCCTGCAGAGGGAGAAACTTATTGGAGGAGAGGCTGGGACGCCACGAGGTGGCGAAAGTTCACGGCCGATTTCGGTGGGCGGCCGGGTTCCCAGGTTCCCGGTTCCGGGCTCCCCAGTTCCACCTTGTTGTTTCCAGGTCGATTTCGGTGGGCGGCGGAGTTCCCAGGTTTGCGGGTTCCCGGTCGATCTCACGATCGATCTCTTGATCGATGCCACGATGGAACTCACTAAGTTATCGATCTAATGATCGATTTCACCATCCATCTCATTCAATCGGTCTCGCTGCCGATGTCATCTTCATTCTTCCAATCGATCTCATGATCGTTCTCATTATTGGTCGCGCTGTGGATCTCAATCAATCGACCTCACTATCGGTCTCCCTATGGACTTCACTATCGATATCGCTATCGATTTCACTATGGATTTAACTTTTGATCGCGCTATCGATCGAGCTGTCGACGTCGCAATCGATCTCCCCATAGATCGCACGATCGATCTCGCGGTCAGTCTCACTGTCGATTTCACTCAATCGTCTTCACTACCGGTTGCATTATCGACCTTACTATTGTCCTCACTATCGATCTCACGATCGATCTCACAGTCGATTTCATTATTTATCGGACGAGCGCACTCACTATCGATCTCAGTATTACTCCCACGATCGATCCCACTATCTGACCACGGGACACCGCGGGCCAATTTCGGGATACAGAACCACATCCATATATGCAGACGTAGAGAAGCCATAATTAGATATATCTGTGTATGTGTCGTTCCAACTATGTCATATGTACATGCGACCAGGGAGCACACAGTCAAGCTAATAAGAATGTTGTTTTACGGCGGCGTTGCAGGCATCTGGTTCCCGGGTGAGTGGTTTCCTGGTTTTGGGCGGGTGGGTTCCCAGGTTCCGGGTTCTTGGGTGCCTGGTTGCTGGTTCCGGACCGATGTCGGTGGGCGGCGGGGTTCCCAGGGTTCAAGTTTTTGGTTTCCTGGTTCCTGGGCCCCCGGCCGACCTCAGCATCGATCTCACTTACCGATCTCATCATCCATCTCTATCAATCGATCTCACTAGCGAGTTCATTATCGATCTCACTATCCATGTCACTAAATGGATATCACTGTCGATCGACAGGCTATCGCCACGCCCGCCGACCTCTTAATGTTATCCGCTCTGGTGGCCGTGGAAATCCTCTTGGAGGCAGCGGTGACGCCTTTGGGGGCCGTTTGGGCGCCTTGTTTGGGCCTTTGGGGGCCTTTGGGTTTCTTGGCGGCCTGCTCACCATCTCGGGAGTCTTTCTGGGGCGGAAGGCTCGAAATCTTTGTGCGGGCTCTCCATCTTGGGCCTGGAGTCTATTGGGCTATCTTGGGCGCCCCTTCGGCCGTTTTGAGGCCCTCTTGAGTCGTCTTGGGACCTTTTGAGAGGTCTTGTGGGTTGCTTTGGGACGATGCGCGGGGCCTTCTGAGCCGTCTTGGACGTCGTGGACAACCTAGAACCTAGAGGCTGAAAGTATACGTTTCCCAATAGGGGCGCGCTGAGGACCTTGGGGCGTCTTGTGAACTCTTTTGGGCCGTCTTCGGTCCACAGTGGGCTGCTTGAAGCTTTCTTGGGCCGCTTCAGGGGTCCGTGGCCATTTGAGTTTTTTTGGTTCAGACACTCTCCAGGGTCCCCGACAGCTCCCAGGAGCTCACAGAGGCTCCCAGGAGGTCCCTTCCGCCTCTCAGGGCTGCAACCCCTCTACCTTTCAGGGCTGCTTGAGCTTTGGGGCACTCCGCTAAGTGCTGAAAGCACGGTGGCGGATCTTGGCGAGCATTGAAAAATCGTAAGGAATCTGGTGCGAGCCCAAGAACCCACCGGAATCTTGGAGATCTGGAAATTTTGAATGGACAGACGCGAGGGGCCCAGACAAAGCTGGTTGACTTTCAAGAGCTGTGAGGAGCACTGCGGGACTCGGAGATTCAGATTCAGACTCGCCATCCTGGGGGTCTGCGCGGTGTGAAACTGTTGCCACTCTAGATGGCTGCTGTAGTCCCAGCGCGGTGACATCTTACGCAGAGTCATAGTAGACCTTACTATCATTAGAGGGTTGCGAAGTGGTGAACATTTCGCAGCTTTCGAAGGCTGCAGAGGTAGCCAGCGCACCGACGATCCCTGGGGGGCTGCGGAGCTTGAAGCTGTAGCCACTTTCAAGGGGTGCTGGGGCTTGCCGCGGTTTCCGCGTGACTTCGGCGCCGCGGGTTTCGGCGCGCAAGAGTTCGGCGCCGTTAGCATTGGATTTTAGCATTGGATTTTAGCATTGGATTTCAGCGTTGGCTTTTAGCATTGGATTTTAGCATTGGCTTTTAGCATTGGCTTTTAGCATTTGCTTTTAGCATTGGCTTTTGGCATTGGCTTTTGGCATTGGCTTTTAGCATTGACTTTTAGCATTGGCTTTTAGTATTGGCTTTTAGCATTGGATTTTAGCATTGGGTTTTAGCATTGGATCTCTGTCAAGGCAGCCCAAGAGGGCCCCAAGAACGCCTCAAGTGGGACCCCAGATGGGGGAGCACGAATCGACATTTCGAGCCGTCCGCCCGTCGAGGCCCCCGAGAGGTCCCAGGCTGCTCCCAAGAGGCCCCCAAGAGGCCCCAAGAGGTCCCCAAGAGGCCCCCATGAAGCCCCAGGAGGCCGCCAAGAGGCCCCCAGAAACTCCCCCCCTGACGTCCTGAGACACTCCTGCCGATCCTCAGCGCCGTCCCATCACCGAGTGCCAGATGCGTCCCACGTCCTGCTCACCCGCCCGACTATGCTTCTTTCGCGCGTCGTCGTCGTCATCATCGTCGTCGTCGTCGTCGTCGTCGTCGTCTGTGGTGAGGCCACCTGGAGGGCGGTAGACCCGGAATTCCAGGGGTGGAAACCCGGAACCCCGGGGTTCCGGGTTTCTCTTTTCGCACCGAGGGGGCCCCAGAGCAAAACCCGGAACTCTGGGGTTCCGGGTTCGGTTCTGGGGGTCGAGAAGCTTTGGAACCAGATGGGCCCTTTCGGAAGCCGTTTCGCTTCGGAGGCTGCTTCGGAAGCCGTGTCGGAGGCCGTTTCGGACGTCGTTTCGGACGCCGTGTCGGACGCCGTGTCGGAAGCCGTTTCGAAGGCCGTTTCGGAAGCCGTTTCGGGAACCGTTTCGGAGGCCGTGTCGGAAGCCGCGTCGGAAGCCGTTTCGGAAGCCGTGCTGGAGGCCTTGTCGCAGGCCGTGTCGAAGGCCGTCTCGGAAACCGGTTCGAAGGCCGTCTCCGACGCCGTTTCAGAGGCCGTCCCGGAGGCGGTTAGCTCGGAGGCCGTTTGGGAAGCCGTTTCGGAGGCCGCTTCGGAGGCAATTTCGGACGCTGTTTCGCGACGTCGTCTTCGTCGACGGCGGCGGCTGCGTCGGCGCCGTGGAAGTCGGCGGCGTCGTACGCGTCGCCGTCGGCGTCGTCCTGATCGCCGTTGTCGGCTTCGTCGGCTTCGGCTTCGGCGTCGTCTGTGTCTGCGTCGGCGTCGTCGGCGTCGCACTACTACTACTACTACTACTACTACTACTACTACTACTACTACTACTACTACTACTACTACCACTACTACTACTACTACTACTACTACTACTACTACTACTACTACTACTACTACTAGCACTACTACTAGTACTACGACTATTACTGCGACTGCTACTGCTACTGCTACTGCTACTACTACTACTACTACTACTACTACTACTACTTCTACTACTACTACTACTACTACTACTCATACTACGACTACTACTACTACTACTACTACTACTACTACTACTACTACTACTACTACTACTACTACTACTACTACTACTACTACTACTACTACTACTACTACTACTACTACTACTACTACTCTACGAACATATACAACACCCATACAAAACATTTACAACACATAAACAACAGCACATCTACAAGAGGCCCCCCCAGAAGGCCCGAAGAACCTTCCAATACCCCCCCGACAGGCAACCCAACAGACCCTGGCATCCATCCAATAGACCTTTGACCCACAGCCCAAATACGCTTGCGGAGCGGGCGGAAAGCCACTAAATATTTATCGTTACCAATAGAAGCTACCCCTCTACCCTTCTCATCCTCCTCCTCCAAGCCGGGCCCCCTTCCGCGAGTCCGCCGACGGCCACGGCGACGAGAGCTCCTCAAGAACTGTGGACACAAGGGCGTCACATGTGACAGCCTTCCTCCTCCTCCTCCTCCTCCTCCACCTCCGCCTCCTCCTCCGCATCACCATCACCATCATCACTAACACCATCACCATCATCATTCTCGTCGTCGTCATGTCTGTGGCAATCGTTGGCAACGTCATCGTCATCAATCAACCTCTTCGTCAACATAATATGCGTCATCGTCATCTCCATCATGTTCCTGACCCCTTCTCGCCCGCCTCAATCACCTGCCTTTTCATTTCATGTTCTGCCTCATCCTCATCCTCATCATCCTGCCCTCGCCCTGATCCTCGTTCTCCTCCTGACAGCCATCCTCGCCTTCCTCTTTCTCTGTTGCATCCTCCTCCTCCTCCTCCTCCGCATCGCCGTCAGCATCATCATCAGCATCGTAATCACCACCGTCATACTCGTCGTCCTTATCCTTGTGGTACTAGTCGGATACATCGTAATCCTCCTCCTCCTCCTCCTCCTCCTCCTCCTCCTCCTCCTCCTCCTCCTCCTCTTCCTCCTCCTCATCATCATCGTCATCGTCGCCATCCCCGTCATCGACATGTGGCTCATCCCTCCTCGCCCGCCTGAAGCATCCTCCCCATATTCCCCTCGTGCTCCTCCTCCTCCTCCTCCTCCTCCTCCTGCTCCGATCCTCATCCTGCTCCTCGTCACCGTCATCGCCATCCTCCTCCTCCTCCTCCTACTCCTCCTCCTCCTTCTCCTCCTACCCCTCCTCGCCCTCATCTCCCCAAGGGGCCGCGCGCGCGCGCGCGAGACAGCATCGAGGTGGCAGGGGCCGACGACCGCCGGCCGACGACCGAAGGACGGCGACGACGACGAAGACGACGACGACGACGACGACGAACACGAACAACGACGAACAACGACGACGACGAGAGACGCTTTCCATCCTCAACCTTCCCTCTCCTCCCTCGTCCCCCCCCCTTCGCTCCTCATCTACCCTCCTCCTCCTCCTCTCATCTCCCCCGCTCCTCGTCCTCCTTGTCCTCCTCCTCCTCCTCCTCCTCCTCCTCCTCCTCCTCCTCCTCCCCCTTCCGCTCCCGTCCGCAACGACGGCCTCGGGACTCAGGACAGCCCAAGAGGGCCCCTAGACGGCCCCAAAAGAGCCCCAAGCTGGCCCGAGAGGGCCTCCAGAAGGACCCTAGATGGCCTCAGAGGGCCTCTGGATGGCCCAAGACGGCCTCAGGAAACCCTCCAAAGGCGAACAGGGCACCAAGACGGCCCAAGAGACCCCCAAGATGGCCCTACAGGAGTCCAAGACGGCGCAAACGAGCTCCATGTCAGCTCCTCCGGACTTGGGGGCGATGGCGTCACATGTGATTGCCTCCCTCGCCTTCCTCTTCCTCCTCCTCATCCTCCTCCGCATCTCCATCAGCATCATCAGCACCGCAATCAACACCGTCATACTCGTCGTCGTCAGCCTTGTGGTTTGTCGTCGTCATCATCGTCATTATCCTCATCATCCTTGTCATCATCGTCATCCTCCTCCTCATCATCATTTTCGTCATCATCGTCATCGCCATCATCATCGTCATCATCGTCGTCATCATCATCATCGCCATCATTATCATCATCGGGTGTGAGCACGTCGGATTTGGCCCAAGATGGATCGAAGGGGGCCTCAGAGAGCCCAAGATGACCTCCAATATGGCTAGACTGCCTTAAGATGGCTCAAGATGGCTTCCAAGAAACGCCAAAAAATAATACGCTCCAAGAGGCCTCCAAGAAACCCACCAAGGTACATCCAACTAGACTCGGAGAGGCATGACTGGACCGGCCTCTGGTCCTTCTGCTCTTCTCCATCCGCCCCCGTTGGCCGATGAAGTATCCAATCCAATCCCTGCGCCGCCCCGCCTCCATTCGCGAGCGGCCTCGCCGTGCTAGAAAACCAGTACAGCGGAGTCCACAAGGCTTGGCATGACCAGTAGGAATGAGGTCTACTGGTGGAGGGTTGGGAGGCTTCTGGGTTGCCTCTTGGGGACCTCGTGGGTCCTCTTGGGGAGGGGGCTCGAAATTACAATTGGACAAGATGGCGCAAGGTGGCGCGAGGTGGCCTCACATATTGCACAAGATGGCACAAGTACAGGGCGCAAAGGAAACAACAAAGCAACAGCAAACTTGAACCAGCAGATTCCCCATTGTAACTTATCATAGTGCTGGGCCCAGCTTTAGGATATCCTACAAGGTGGCGCGCGATAGCCTAATGCAAGAACACAGGCAAAACAAGAAATCGCAAAAACTCTGAACCCGCACATTCCTTATGAAACTGTCCATCATTCTGGAAGCGGCGCGTCGCGCGCGAGTTGAAGCCAGCCTTCCTCGAGACAGCACCAGACCGAGACAGCACCGAGAGCAGGATGCTGGTGATAGAAATGCCGATCATGTGAAGGATGATGATAATGGTCTAATGGGCTGGGCACTCTGGGAACTTGAAAAATGCAGGGCCGAAATTTCTGGCGACGCTGCTGTGATCCAATAGATTTCGCTGGCCGTGGGCCCCACATGTTTTGTGCCGCTGCTGTAGGGAAGCAGCATATATGGTGCTACTTCGGCGTGCGTTTTTGGGCTGCGCCCGAAGCGCATGTCGGAAAAACTGCAACTTGAGATTTTCATGCCGAGGTCTCGGCGTTTTCCCTGATCTGGCGCGCCGAACGCAACAGGCGTTACTTCCTTTTGTTCGGGCCAGGCCGAGAAACATGAAGTAACACCAGTTGCGACCGGCGCGAAGGACACAAGAAAACGCCGAGACGTTTGCATGAACATATATGAACATTCGAACACTTCGTTTTCGGGAAAATGAGCCTTGGGACAAACCCGAAAATACGGGCGAGCAAATAGTAGAAGGGGCCATGTTCGAAGATTCGCGAGCGTTTCCTGCTTCAGAACGAAACAGACTTGACTTGGTATGTACATGCGGAGTCCCGTCGCTCCCCCCTCCCCCGTACCCCCCCCTCGCCCCCCCCCGCGGCCCCCAAGGAGACCATTTTTGAAATGTGCAGCGCCTCCTTTTTCAAAACACAGCCTGGTCCCCAGGAAGCCATGTTTGAAACATTGCGAGCGCTTCCTGTTTGAAAACATAAAGAAAAACTTTGGTCTCAGCGGTGCCCCGCGTCACTCGTTCACCCCCCCGATCCTTTGCCCCGCCAGCCCTGCACACCACGCCCCCAACCCCCGCAAAACCATTTCGAAAAATTGCGAGCGTTTCCTGCTTCATGAACACGAAGAAAATGCGTGATTATAGCGAGGCCCCCCGCCTTTCCTCCGCCCTCGCGATCTCTTGGCCAGCAAGCCCCCGCAAAACGCCTCCCAAACCGAGAAAACTTGGAAAAAACAAATGCGAGCATTTCCTGGTTCAGAATACAAAGAAAATCTTCGGTATTGGCGATGCCCCCCGTCGAACCCCTCTCTTCCCGACCTCTCGCCCCCCAGCCTCCGCAAAACCAATCTCGAACATGCGTGAAAGTTTCCCTTTTTTAAATGAGCAAGGGAAAATGCTGGTTGACGTAATGCTACAAAACGATATTACGTCGACCAGGCGTGCCTTGATCAGTGAGCCGGGACACAGCACCGCCGCACATCACAATACATTTGCGAAGACCGTCCAGCCGTGGCGACGAGGCTTGTCTCGAGAGCAACGAAACCATAGAATTATGTCTGTTTGACTGTGGCACGAATGCGCCCGACCGCGTTCCTGCCTCATTCCGTTGCATATCCATCACTTCCTCCTCCTCCTCCTCCTCATCATCATCCTCATCCTCCTCTTACTCGCCCTCCTCCTCCTCCTCCTCCTCCTCCTCCTCATCGTCGTCGTGATCACCATCATCATCATCATCATCATCATCATCATCATCATCATCATCACTATCACCATCATCGTCGTCGTCATCATCCTCCATATTATTCCTCCTGCTACTTCACCGCATCCTTGTAACCGCTGCCAGCATGCTCTGCTATAGGGTAGTCCAGAACCAAGAATACGTAAGACCCCGACCTGCCCCAAGTGGAGGTTCGCCACCCTCTTTTTGTTGCTGCATCCTTTATTCATTGGGCCAATGCAGTATACATGTGAACAAATCCCACCAACCCTCTGGGCGCAGGTGGTCTAAACGTTATCTCTTTTGTCCTCCTTCCTCCCTTTAGTCGAAGAGGTTTCCCTCCCCCCCTTCCAGGGTCTGGGCGGTGGCGCGCGAAGTGTGAGAGCGTCCTTTTTGGCCCAAGATTGCTCCAAGAGGGCAACAGAGAGCCCAAGATGGCCTCCACAATGGCCCACGATTCTTCAAAACGGCAAAAGATAGCCTCCGCCATGCCTCCAAAAGGCTGCAAGACGGCCCCGAGACGGTTCCCACCCCCAAGAGTCCGGCACAATCACCAAATACCTAAATAATCAAGTTGATTTGCCTTCTCCCCTTTTCGCTTCCGATAAGCTGTTGACCTCAAGATGGCCCCAAGATGGCCCAAAAGAGTCTCAAGAGGGGCCCGCGAGGGCTCCAAGACGGATCTCATAGCGCCTAAGAAAGGGCGGCCCAAGCAGGCCCCAAGACGCCCATTTGTGGTCGCCCATTAGTCTCCAAGGGGGGGGGGGGGGCTGAATATCCGACCCCCCATTATTTGAGCCATGGTGCCCAAGACGGCCCCAAGAGGCCTCAAAGACCTCCCCAAACAGCCCCAAGAGGGCCCCAATAACGCCCGAAGAGAGCCCAAGAGGGCCTCAAGAGTGCCCCAAGAGGCTCCGCGAGGACCCTAGGAGAGCACCAACATGGCTCCAAGAAGCCTCCGAGAAAACGCTGCCAAGGCGGCTGTTACACTGCATGCTTCTACACTTCCTTGATCAAGGCAACTCGCCTGGCGATATGTTTCTGGATGGGCTTGTGGGGACGCGCGAAGCGTGAATAATTAGGGACAAGCACCCGCACCCACCAGTGCTAATGGAAGCAAATTGACACGCGTAGGCTTTCATGGGCATATCTGCATATTACAAGAGACACAATGGTGCAACTGCGCACTGGCATGGGAGGCTCGCAAGCACACCGGGGAGGAACGCGGGTCTGAAGCATCTGGAACAATCACAAGACCACGTGCTCAACACTTCCAGCGTGCACATGTGGAGAAGGGCTGCGACGACGGCTTTCCCCCCAGGAGACGCGACCAAGAAGAGACGCGGCACGAAGGCGCCAGGCGTGCAGAAGAAACCCGCGAGGCCCGCGAGAGCACAGAGGTGTGCCGAACGAATGCAAAGTGTAACGCTCAGCAATCGAAAGGGCGCCGCTGAGACAGCTCAGCGCGACGTCCTCCCCAATGCCGAAAGCATCAGAAGTCACGTTGTTGCATGTTCTTTCGCCCCCCGCCCTGGGCTGTCAATGAGACCCTCTGGTGCAGCAGTAAGGAAACACAGGGACTCTCTTAAGAGGGCAGAGTGGGGACGCGGGGGGAAGATGCAAGGCTGGGGGGCGCATGGCCCAATCTTAACTCAGATGGGGCGGTTTCCTAAGTTCTTGGAGACCCCTGAAGATTTCAGGGCTCTCAGTATTCCTGCATATTCCTGGGAATTTCTAGACATTCCCAGAGGTTGCTGGAGATTCCTATATAG
This sequence comes from Prorocentrum cordatum, assembly GCA_963575745.1. Taxonomy (NCBI): domain Eukaryota; class Dinophyceae; order Prorocentrales; family Prorocentraceae; genus Prorocentrum; species Prorocentrum cordatum. Next base: position 585,538 of record CAUYUJ010001459.1, on the reverse strand, counting down.
TACTGCAGATTCCTGAAGATGTCTGGAGACTCCCAGAGATTCCCAGAGACTCCTTGAGACTCGTAAGCCGTCTGAAATATTCTCATAGATTCTGCAAGATTCTTGGAAATTCCTAGAGTTTCTTGGAGATCCCGAGATTCCTAGCGATCCCCGAAGATCCCTAGCGATTCCCAGAGATCCCCGAATATGCCGAAGGACTCCTAGGGATTCTTAGAGATGCCACGAGATTCTTACAATTGCTCCAAGATCCCTAGAACGATTCCACATGACTGCATATCCAGAAATATTCTTGACATTTTCCTAGAGATTCTCCCACATTCCCAATGTTTCTGAGAAATGCCTAGAGATTGTTGGAGAGACTTAGATTCCTAGAGAGCCGAAAGGTTCCCAGAACATCTTAAGAACTCCAGGAGATGCCACGACATTCCCAGAGATTCCTAGGGGGATTCTTAGAGATCCCCAGACATTCCTCGAGGTTCCTCGAAACTCTTTGACAGTCCTACAGAGCCCGAGTAGTCCTAAGGACTCCGCGAGATTCCCACATATTCCAACATATTTTTAGATCTCCGCAGAGGTCCCGAGGATATCCCCAAAGATCCGTAAAGATTCGGAGGGGCTCCCAGAGATCCCTGAAGATTCATCGGGATTCTGATCGACCCTTACAGTTGCCCAGAAGTTCCTGGAGTTTCCTGGCAATTATTCGAAAATCTTAGATATTCTTAGAGATGTCTGGAGATTCCCCGAGCTTCCTGGATATCAGAAAATCCAAGAGATTCGTTGAGATCCCCGAGCATTCCTGCATATTCCTACATATCTTTGAACATCCCCGGAGCTTTCTAGAGATTCGAAAGGCTTCCTAAACGTCCCTGGGTATTCGGAGAGATTTTGAGAAATCCCAAATGATCCCACGTGATGGTGAGACATTCCTGGAGTTTCTTGAAGATTCCTTGAGGTTCCAATCGGTTCCTAAAGATTCCCCGAGATTCTTGGAGCGCCCCGGAGATTTCTAAAGATTTCTAACGCGTCCTGACGACTCCTTAAGATTCCTAGCGTTCCCCAGAAATCCCCAGAGATTGTCAGGGATGCCTCGGGATTCTTCGAGATTCGTAGGGATCACAAGAGATCCCAAATACATTCAGATATTCCCAAAGAAACAATGGAAATCCTAAAGATTCTTAACGGTTGCCAAGAGCTTCCACGATATTCCTCAATATTATTAGGGATTCCTGGACACTCCTGAATATTCCTAAAGCTTCCGCAGGATTCCCGAGGGTGCCCCAAGATCCCCAGAGATTCGCATCGATCCCTAGGCATTCCAAGAAATCCTTAGATATGTCTAGGCATCTCTCGAAATTCATTCCCAGAGATTGCTTGCGATTCCTCCGGGTGCCCAGGGGCTCCTAAAAAGGTTCCTAGAGATGCCAGAGGAGTTTTCTGGAAAAGCCAAAAGGTTCCCAAGATATTCCTAGGGATTCTAAAAAAAGGTCCCTGCATATTCGAAGACGCCCTTAACAAATTCATTGAAATTCTGACAGATACCCAGAGATCCCTAGACATTCCTGATCATCCCAGGGATTCCTCGGATATTCCCAGGGATTCCTCGAGATTCCCACAGAATCCGAACGAGATTCCCAGATATTCATTTTCTCTCCTCCCCTTTTCTCTCCTCTTCTCATGTCTTCTCATCTCCTCCTTTTCTCTCTTCTCCTCCTTTTCTCTCTTCTCCTCCTCTTCGCTTCTCTCTTCCTCTTCGCTCCTCCCCTCCTTTTCGCCCCTCTCCTCCTTTTCGCCCCTCTCCTCCTTTTTTCTCTTCTCCTCATTTTCTTTCCTCTCCTCCAATTTCCTCCTCTCATCCTTTTCTCTCCTCTCCTCCTTTTCTCCTCTCCTCATTTCCTCTCCTCTCCTCTTCTTTCCTCTCCTCCTTTTCTCTCCTCTCCTCCTTTTCTCTCCACTTCTCCTTTTCTCTCCCCTCCTCCTTTTCTCTCCTCTCCTCCTTTCCTCTCCTCTCCTCCTTTTCTCTCCGCTCCTCCTTTTCTCCCCGCTCCTCCTTTTCTTCCTAAGTCCGTGCTGGAGTCCGTGCCGGAGGCCGCGTCGGAAACCGAATCGGAAACCGTTTCTGAAACCGTTTCGGGGGCCATTTCAGAGGCCGTTTCGGAAGACGCTTCGGAAGCCGATTCGGGGGCCGTGTCGAAAACCGTTCCGGAGGCCGTTTCGGACACCGTTTCGGAGGCTGTTTCGGAGGCCGTGTCGGAAGCCGATTCGGTGGCCGTGTCGGAAACCGTGTCGGAAACCGTTTCGGAAGCCGTTTCGGAAGCCGTTTCGGAAGCCGTGTCGGAGGCCGTGTCGGAGGGCCGTGTCGGAGGCCGTGTCGGAGGCCGTGTCGGAGGGCCGTGTCGGAGGGCCGTGTCGGAGGGCCGTGTCGGAGGCCGTGTCGGAGGCCGTATCGGAGGCCGTCCGAGGCCGCGTCGGGGCGTGTCCGAGGCCGTCCGAGGCCGCGTCGGAGCGCGTCCGAGGCCGCGTCTTCTCCTCTCCTTCTCCTCTCCCCCCTGGGAATTCCTGGAACCCGGAACCCTAGGGTTCCGGGTTTTCTCCTCCCGGGACTCTGTTTTGAAAAACCCGGAACCCTCGGGTTCCGGGTTTCCGCCCCTGGAATTCCGGGTTTTTCGTTCCCGGGGGGGATCCCGGCGAGCTTTCTGCAGGGCGGGTGGTCCCTAAAGAACAGAGCTCCAGAAGCTTGGGGAACGGTCTTGGGGGCCGATTCGCCCGGTGACCGATTCGCCCTGTGACTGATTCGCCCGGTGACCGATTCGCCCGGGACCGATTCGCCCGGTAAAGGAGGGTCGGAGGCGAGCATGGAGGGTCGGAGGCGAGCAATGCTCGGACAGAGACTTTCCCTCACACGCCTTCTGGGGTCGGCGGATTTACCAGGCGAGTATGCGCCAAGCGATGCGTCCCTACCAGTATACATATATACAAGTGGCACGTGTGTGCCCAGGCTCATACAAAAAACTGAAGGGGCGTTTGAAGCAGGAGTGAAATGCAACATCGAAGTCGCACTCGAGCGCAAGTGGGGTTGCCACACCTTGCGATGTGTGTACCAGGACCCCCCAGGAAGCCTCAGGAGGCCCGACTTGGATACCAGAAGAGGCTCCAGGAGGCCCCAGGATTGTGAGTGTTGTGCGTGTGTGTGTGTGTGTGTGTGTGTGTGATGTATGCTTTGTGTGGTGCGTGCTTTTTGTGTGTTGTAGGTGTTGTGTGTGTGTGTGTGTTATGTTTGTCTAGCGTGTGATGTGTTGGGCGTGATTTGTGTCTCTGTGTGCATGTAGTTCTGAAGCCCCAGGAGGCCCCAGGAAGCCCCAGGCGGCCTCAGGAGGCCCCAGGAGACCCCAGGAGGCTTCAGGAGGCCCCAAGAGGCTCCAGGAGGCCGCAGGAGGCCCCAGGAGGCCCAGGAGGTTTCAGGAGACCCCCAGGAGGCTCCGAGGCGGGGTCTGGGGTGCCAGAAGGTTCAGAAAGCCCCAGGAGGCCCCAGGAGGTTCCAGGAGGCCCCCAGGAGGCTCCGAGGCGGCGTCTGGGGCTCGATTTTGGAAGGATTTTTCAAGCGAAACCGCTATTCCCTGAGAATCGGGGTCACAATTATTGAAATTACCATGTGTTTTTGAAGGTGTTATGTTAAAATGTTGAAATTCCCATGTGTTTTTGAACCCTGACGTCACGATCTGCGTGAGGGGTGCCACCGATTTTCAGAATTCTTTACGCTTCGCGTATCCCCACCAGCCCATCTCACAGCAGCAACTCTCGCGAAGCATGCCGACAGTCGTGTTTTTCAGGCGTGTGTCCGCTTGGCCCCGCATATCTCCTCTGTTCCTCCCACCTCCCGCCTCCTTGTACATCCTCCTTGTGGGGAGAGCGGGAGAAGGACGAGGCGAAGGAGGAGGGAGAGAAAGCGCTCCTCGTGATTTGAGTCGTTTGGGGTTTCTCGTCCTGGTCTGAGTCGTTCGGGCCCTTCTTCCTGGTGTGAGTCGTTCGGGCTCTTCGTGGTGTGAGTCGTTCGGGCTCTTCGTCCTGGTGTGAGTCGTTCGGGCTTCTCGTGGTGTGAGTTGTTCGGGCCCCTCATCCTGGTGTGAGTCGTTCGGGCCCCTCCTCCTGGTGTGACTCGTTCGGGCTCCTCGTGGTGTGAGTCGTTCGGGGCCCGCGTCGTGGTGTGAGTCGTTCGGGCTCCTCGTGGTGTGAGTCGTTCGGGCGCCTCGTCCTGGTGTGAGTCGTTCGGGCCCCTCCTTTGGTGTGAGTCGTTCGGGCTCTTCGTGGTGTGAGTCGTTCGGGCCCCTCGTCCTGGTGTGAGTCGTTCGGGCTCCTCGTGGTGTGAGTCGTTCGGGCGCCTCGTCTTGGTGTGAGGCGTTCGGGCCCTTCCTTGTGGTGTGACTCGTTCGGGCTCCTCGTGGTGTGAGTCGTTGGGGTCTTTCGTCCTGGTGTGAGTCGTTCGGGCTCCTCGTTGGGCCTGTTGGGGGCCTCTTGGAGCTCTTGGGGCGTCTGGGGGGCCTCTTGGGGGCCTCTTGGGGGCGTCTTGGGGGCCTCTTGGAGCCTCTTGGGGCCTCTTGGGGGCCTCTTGGGGAGCCTCGAGGGGGCCTCTAGGGGCCTCTGGGGGGCCTCTTGGGGGCCTCCTGGAGGCCTCTTGGGAACCTCCTGGGGGCCTCTTGGGGCTATCTTGGGGTCTCTGGCGATCTCCTCAGAAGCGCTAATAAGCGCTGACCCCTGAGAAGGACAAAATCAGCCCAAAACCTTCGTAAAATCAATGATTTTGCTAAGAAGGACGAGGAACGCGGCCCCCTCAGAAGGCCAAAATGGGGCCAACACCGTAGTAAAATCAATGTTTTTTACTTCAACGACGAGTTCAGGGACCAAACTCCCCCCCCCCTCGGGGCCAGAATCCTCGTGAGGGTCGTCGTTGTTTGGCCCTCCCAGGAGTCGAAAAGACCACTCCAACGACCCGTGGGGCGCCCTCTCCAGGCCCAGGGGGAGGGGGTAGGGGGAGGGGTAAACCCCTCCCCGAAGGGGAAGAAGGGGGGTTGAGGACAGAGAGAGCTCTCTAAACCACTCACGCCCAAAGGGCTGGTGGGATTTCGAGGATGTCCCGAGCGAAACGCACAGAAAAATCGCGGACGCGTGCGCATTAATCGCCTCTGAGCTCTACTCCCTCGGAGAGGTGCGTATGAGAATATATATATATATATATATATATTATATATATATACATATATATATATATATATGCTCGCCCCCCCCTGTGATCATACATTTCGTTTTTTTCTCGTCGGCGTCGTCGTCGTCGTCCTCGTCGTCGTCGTCGTCCTCCTCCTCCTCCTCCTCCTCCTCTTCTCCTCATCTCCCTCCCCATCATCCCCCCTCATCCTTTCTCCTCCTTCTTCCTCCATTTTCTCTTTATTGTTTTCCTTCCACTCCTCCTCCTCCTCCTCCTCCTCCTCCTCCTCCTCCTCCTCCTCCTCCTCCTCCTTCCCCTCCCTCTCCTCCTGCCCCTCTCCCTCCTCCTCCTCATCCTCCTCCTCCCCCTGTGCCTCCTCCCTTTCCTCCTCTTCTTCCTCCTCCTCCTCTCCTTTCCCATCTTCTCCATTCGCCTTGTCTTCGCTACTTCCCACTTCTTTCTTTGTCAGCCCTCCCCCTCGTATGCTGCCCACTCTCCGTCCGCATCGGTGTCGTTCCTTCCCGCTGCATTTCTTTCTATGATTCGTTCCTTCTCCTTTTGATTATGTTCGTTATCCTCCCGATCCTCCCTCCTCCCTCACCCCTCGTCCCTCCTCCTTCCTCCCACCCTTCTCCGTTGCAGGGCCTCGTCATCTTCTTCCCCTTCGCAAGCTTCTTTACCGCCCTCGTTCCTTCTACTCTTTATTGTCCCTCCTACTCTTCATTATCATTGTCGTTCCTTCTACTCGTTTATCGCTGATCCGACTTCTCTGCATATGTTCGTCTTTCCAAGGGCCTTCAAACATCGACTCCTTATATGTAGGGGCCTCCACATATTGATTCCATTTGTGGAGGGACCTCCACATAATGATTCCATATGTGCAAGAGGCTTCCATAATGATATCTTGTGTGGAGGGGCCTCACACTCGTTGAATCCTTATGTGGAAAGGGCCTGATTCCTCTTGTGGGGGATCCTCCACATATTGTTTCCTTATGTGGAAGGGATCTCCACATGTTGATTCCGTCTGTGGAGGGACCTCCACATGTTGATTCCTTATGAGCAAGGATCTCCATATTGATTTCTTATGTGGAGGGGCCTCCAACTTGTTCATTCCTTATGTGGAAGGGGCCTTCACCTAATGATTCCTTATGTGAAAGGGCCTGCACATATGGATTCCTTATGTGGATGGGCCTTTGTCATGTCGACTCCTTATGCGGAGGGGCCTCCACAAATTGATTCCGTCTGTGGATGGACCTCCACATATTGATTCGTTCTGTGGCGGGCGATCTCCTTTTCCTCCTCCTCCTTCTGCTCCTCCTCCCCCTCCTTCTCTCACTCCGGCGCATTGGTTGAGGAGAAGAAGGATCAGAAGGAGTAGGAGGAGAAAGATGAGGAGGAGAAAGATGATATTGTTTCCTTTTGTGGGGGATCCTCCACATGTTGATTCCTTATGTGGAAGGGACCTCCACATGTTGATTCCGTCTGTGGAGGGACCTCCACATATTGATTCCCTATGTGCAAGGGGTCTCCATATTGATTTCTTTTTGTGGAGGGTCCTCCCACTTGTTGATTCCTTATGTTGGAAATGGTCTGCACATATTGATTCCTTATGTGGATGGGCCTTCAAATTATCGATTCCTTAAGTTGAGGGGCCTCCACATGTTGATTCCGTCTGTGGAGGGACCTCCACCACTTGAGTTCTTTTGCGGCGGGCGATTTCCTTTTCCTCCTCCTCCTCCTCCTGCTCCTCCCCCTCCTCCTCCCGCTCTGGCGCAGGGGTGGAGGATAAGAAGGAGCAGAAGAAGTAGGAGGAGAAAGATGAGGAGGAGAAAGATGAGATTGTTTCCTTTTGTGGAGGGGCCTCCCCCATATTTTTTCCTTATGTGCAAGGGGCCTCGCGCATATTGATTCCTCTTGTGGGGGGGGGTCCTCCACATATTGACTCCTCATGTGGAAGGGACCTCCACATGTTGATTTCGTTTGTGGAAGGACTTCCACATATTCATTTCTTAGGTCAAAGGGGTCTCCACATGGATTTCTTATGTGGATGGGCCTTCGAATATAGACTCGTTATGTGGAGGGGCCTCCACATATTGAGTTTGTCTGTGGAGGGACCGCCGCCTATTGATTCCTTATGTGCAAGGGGTCTCCATATTGATATCTTGTGTGGAGGGGCCTCCAACATGTTGAATCCTTATGTGGGAGGGGCCTTCATAGATGAGCTCCTTGTGTGAAGGAGCCTGTACACATTGATTCCTTATGTGGGCGGCCCTTCACATATCGATCCCTTATGTGGAGGGGCCTCCACATGGATTCCTTGTGTGGAGTAGGAGGAGAAAGATGATGAGGAGGAGGAGGAAGAGTAGGAGGCGGAGGTGGACACGGGGGAAGCGGATTTACATATCGATTCCCTTTGTGGCGGGGCGGGGTACATATAATGGGAGGAGAGGAGAGGGGGAGGAGGAGGATGTGAGGAGGAGGAGGAGAGGAGGTGGAGGAGGAGGAGGAGGAGGAGGAGGAGGAGGAGAGGAGGAGGAGGAGGAGGAGAGAGAGAGAGAGAGAGAGAAAGTGTCAAGAGAGGGAGGAGAGAGACAGAGGGAGGAGGAGAGAGAGAGGAAGGGAGAGGAGAGGAGGAGAGAGAGAGAGAGAGTCAAGAGAGGGAGGAGGATATATATATATATACAGAGAGAGAGAGAGAGAGTCAAGAGAGAGAGAGAGAGTGGGAGGAGAAGAGAGGAGAGATAACGAGAGAAAGAGAAACGGAATTCGGCAGAGAACGGGCGGGAACGTTGAGTCAAGGAGTCGACTAGGCGGAGGAGACGGAGGAGGGTGTTTTGTTTTCCTGTTGTTCCTCCTCCCCGCCCTCGGGGGCGGAGTTTTTTCCGCTTTTCCCATGTGAAAACACAAGTTGTTTCATAGTGTTCCTGTTTTTCGCTCTCCCTTTCGGCCCCTCGGGGTTTCCCCGCCGCCCCAGGGCCCGAAAAACAGGAAAAAAGGAAAATAGGAAAACCTTTGTTTTCACATGGAAAATGAGAAACACACACACACACACACACACACACACACACACACACACACACACACTCCTCCGAGGGCGGGGAAAGGGGAAAAAAGGAAAAAACACCCTCCCCCGTCTCCTCCGCTTACTCCTCCGCTTCCTCCTTTTTTTCTTTTTGTTCCTCCTCCTCGAAGGGGGAGTTAGTTTCTTATTTTTCCATGTGAAACACACAGGTTTTTTTTAAATATCTTTTTCCCTCTTTTTCTGTCTCCCGTTCGGCCCCTCAAGGTTTCCCCGCCGCCCCAGGGTGGGAGCGAAAAACAGGAGAAAAAGTAAAAATATGAAACAACCGGTGTTTTCACAGGGGAAAAAAAGGAAAAAAACTCCTCCTCCGAGGGCGGGGAAAGAGGAAAAAAGGAAAAAACACTCTCCTCCGTCTCCTCCGCTTACTCCTCCGCTTCCTCCCTTTTTTCCCCTTTTTTTCATGTTTGTTCCTCCTCCCCGCCCTCGAAGGGGGAGTTTTTTTCTTTTTTTTCCATGTGGAAACACATGTTTTTGTCTTTTTTTATTTTTTCCGGTTTTTCGGTCTCCAGTTCGGCCCCCGCGGACACCCTCCTCCGTCTCCTCCGCTTACTCCTCCCCCCCTACTCCCCTCCCCCGAGATGAGGAGAAGGAGGAGGAGGAGGAAGAGGAGGAGGAGGAGGAGGAGGAGGAGGAGGAGGAGGAGGAGGAAGAGGACGACGACGACGACGGCGACGACGACGACGACGACGACGACGAAATGTATGATCACGGGGGGGGGGCGACCATATTTATATATATATATATATATATATATATGTATGTATGTATGTGTATATATATATATATATATATATATATATATAATGCACCGGAGTTCCAGGTGCCTGGGGGGGCCCGGCCTCATGTCTCTATAGCGGGACTGGGGCTCCAGGACCTTCCGTTCCCAGCCCAAACGGCCTCGATGGCCTCCAAGACGGCCAAGATGGCCCATGATGGCTTCAGAAAGGCCTGCAAGAACGCTAAGATGGCCTCAAGAGAGCCCACGATGGCCCCAATATGGACTCACTCTACACGGCCCAACATGGGGTCAAGATAACTCCAAATAGCCTCCGAGGCGGCCAAGACGCCTCCAAGACGGAAATTCCGGAGAAGCTAAATTAATCGATTTCCCATTTTTTCTTTTTTTTATTTTTGGTTATTATTTTTTGTGAAGCAATGCATTTTTTTCTCGGCCTGCTGACGGTCCAGATAGCCCAAGAGGCTGCCAAGATCGCTCCCAGAGCACCCAAGAGGCCTCCATGGTAGCCCCGTGACGGCCCAAGAAACACCAAAGACGGCCCCAGGAGGGCCCCAAGACGGCCCAAGAGGATTGAACACGCCTGAGATTGCTTCCAAGACAGCCACGAAGTGCTCCAAGCGGGCTCGAAGACGGCGAAGACAGGCCTCGAAAACGACTTCCAGCAGCGTCTGACGGGCCAGGAACGCTTCAAGACAGCCAAAGAGGCAAGGGCAATGCGGAAAGATGGCTGCCGCGGGGCACGCGTGCACCGGTGCGCTGAACTCCTTTTTTGGGCACGAGCCGCGTGAAGGGTCGCGCGAACACGCCCACTGAGGCCGCAGGTGGACCTCCTCCGGGCACGCCCCGTGCCAAGCATGTTCCGAAATGAGCGCGGGGGCGCCATGCAAAGATACCCGTTCTGGAACATGATTCGCGTGACAGGTGTGCCGACATGGGCGGGGGGGGGGCGTTGTTCGAACCTTCCGGGCCTTTAATTCGGTGGTGCTCCTTGTGGGCAAGATCCACGTGATGGGGTGTACCGCCATGGCCGGAGGGGGGGGGCGCAGTGCGAACCTTGCTTTGGGGGCCTTTGGTTGGAGATCCTTGTGGGCCACGATCACGATCCGTGTGCGAGGTGTGCCGAAGTAGGCGGGACGGCAGGATGCGAACCTTGTCTTTGGGGCCGTCCGTGGATGTCCTTGTGGGCCACGATCCGCATGAGAGGTGTGCCGAAGTGATCTGGCCGATGTTTATGAAGCTCCCCTCTGGTGCCGCAGATGCATTTAGTTGTGGGGCACGGTCCTCGTGAGCGGCGTGCCACTGTGCGAACCTCGTCTCTGGGGATGGAATCACGTGGGTCTCCCTGTGGGACGCGATGCCTGTGAAGAGTGTGCTGGCATGGGCTTGGGGACCCAAGCCTGTCTGATGGGCCGCAGGTAGAGCCCCCTGAGGTGCACAATCCTTGTGACAATCAATGTCTTCCGATGCCGAACACTTTAAATCACAACTGGGGCTCGCTGGAAACTAAGCGTGCGCGAAGCGCGCGCGCGCGTGGTTCTATACAGATGTGTATATATATGTACATATGTCACGATCGATATCAATATTCATTCCCCGATGGATATCACACTCGATTTCACTATCGATCTTAATATCCATGCCAGTCAACCGATCTCACCATCGATTTCGCCACCGATCCCGATATCAGTCCCACGATCGATCTCATGCCGGGACTTCGTTGACCTCGCTGCCAACCTCACGATCGATATCACGACCGATCTCGCCTTCGATCTCCTCCCGTAGACCTCACCGTCGACATCGTTGGCGATCTCACGATCGACCTCGCCATCGCCAGCACCACAAAGCATGGCAGGCACCACGGCACGGGAGGCCCCCGCGCCACGGGAAGCCACGGGAGAGAGAGAGAGAGAGAGAAAGGGAGAAAGAGAGAAAGAGAGAATGAGAGAGACAGAGGGATAACTTAACAAGCAGGGGCAAAGAGAGAAAGAGAGCGGAACATCGCACAAGTAGATTGCTTTGCAACGTATATCCTAATTCGGTTACGGCGGGAGGAAGGCCGATTGAGGCACCTGCGAGATATTCAGAAATCCATTGATATCGGGTTTCCCTTGTGTAACTTGAAAAGCAACCGCTCTCAGTCAGTGAACCTCTTGCAATGTTTTAGAATAAATGTGCGCGGCGCTAGAGTCACAGTTTGAAGAGGACCCGCCTTCAGTCCGTGAAACTTGCGCAGTTGTTTGAAACGCATGTGCGCGGCGCTAAGGCGAGAGCCACATTTTGGAAGCGGCCCGTCCTCCATCTGTGAAGCTGTCGTCAGCTCTCAAGCTCGAGGCTCATAAATGTTAAGGAAATCTCAGACGAAACGCCCGGCCCGCCCGACTGGCCTCGGGGTGTGGCAGGGAGGAGTTACTCAGAAGGAAAAGGAATTGAGGAGGGGGAGGGGGAGGGGGAGGGGGAGGAGGAGGAGGAGGAGGAGGAGGAGGAGGAGGAGGAGGAGGAGGAGGAGGTGGAGGATGAGGAGGAGGAGGACCACGACAACGACGACGATGAGGAGGAGGAGGAGGAGGACGAGTAATAGGGGAAAAAGGAGGGGGAGGAGAAGGAGGAACTGCAGCGGAGAAGGATGAGGAGGAGTACGAGGTGCATCAGCCGCAGCATGAGAGGACCATGAGCAGGAGCAGGAGGCGCAGCGTGACAGCGGCAAAGGAAGAAATCACAAAAGGAGGAGAAGGTTCTGGTGGAGCAGGCGGAGCGCAGCACGAGGGTTGATTACTTTACTTCGTTCTTGGAAGGTTGAGATGCCGCGGGATGCGCAGCTGATGGGGCGCATAGCCTGCTTACCTCACTCATCAGATTCACCCCGCTCCCCCATTCTTTATCATGGCTCAGGATGGCTTGCGCATGGCCGGCTCACAAGCAGCCTGAGCAGCCTGGGGGAATTCTCGGTGGCGCGTGATCACACGCGATGTCCCACCCCGATCTGTATCCGAAGGAGGCGAGCTCTCGAGGTCTCGTCGAGCATCGCAGTCAGTCCCCCCTCTTGCTCGCAGACTCCATGGATTCGGTGGGGTTCACTGAGCTCCAGTTGGCGCAGCTTCGCGACGTGATGAAGCAGGCAATCGAGGAATCCGTGCGAGCTGCAGTCCGGTCGGAGCTCCAGGAGCTCCATCGAGGGCCAGGCCACGAGGCCAGCGACGCACGCAAGCAGGGTGCGCAGCCCGACCACGTGCCTGGTGGTGCTGAGGGCTCTGCAGGTGATGAAGAGGAGCAAGGACAGGGGAGCGCCACCATACGCACTCAGCTGGACGCACCACAGCATCCTTCAAGTCATTGCGTGCATTATTCGGACATCCTGAATCAATCATCCACGTCGGAGGTGAATCATGAAAGCATGGGAACCTTTGATCGGGTGCGGTTCAGGGCAAAGAAGCTCCTCCACGGTGGCACGCATTTTGATGCACTAATGGGTGTCATCATAGTTGCGAATTCTGTTGTCATAGCCATCGAAACGCAACTCAGGATGCTCGATGCTGTGCCAGAGTACCTGAAATGGGTCGAGTCGTCCTTTCTGGTAGTTTTCTTATTGGAGCTCGCCTTGCGCTGGCTGGCAGATGGACAGGATAATCTAAGGCAGGCATGGTTTTGGTTTGACTCGACGCTGGTAGCCCTCGGTGTCATTTCCGCCTGGATACTCGAACCTCTTAGCACTGTGGCTGACTTGCAAGACGTGCCAGTCATATCCCAGGTCCTCACCCTCCGTGTCCTCCGCTTAATGCGGCTTGTCAGGGCACTGAGGCTGATAGAGGCATTCCACGAGTTGTGGAGGCTTTGCTGCGGTCTCTCAAAGTCCCTACGAACCATGCTCTCCGTATGCCTATTGGTGGTGGTGGTCGTCTTTGTCTTCGCTTGCATGGGTGTTGAGACGATCTCCACCTCGGAAAGACTCAACCAGAACGAGGAGACCGCGGAGATTGTAAGAACTCACTTTTCGAGCTTGCCGGTGGCCATCATCACGCTGATGCAGGATCGACCCTCTCTCTCTCTCTACGGCCGGGAACTTTTTGGGATTTAGCGCGCTGCTCCGCCGGGTCTGGCCCACCACGCTTCGGCGCATGCTGCTCATTTCGGGGGCCCCCAAACGGTGTGGTGACCACACCGTGCGGTGAGTCGGTGGGGATTCGGGGTCACCGCACGGTTTTGGGACTCGGGTCGTTCTCCGAGGACGTCTCGGGCGACTGGGGCCTCCGAGGTCCCAAGACCGTGCGGTGACGGACCGTGCGGTGAGGTCTTGGGGGATTTCGAGGTCACCGCACGGTCTGTCACCGCACCGCTTCGGGACGCCAAATCATTTCCCGGTCCCCAACGTCAACGTCCCGAGCCTCTCCCAGCCTCCCGCCCCGCGGGCGTGCCGCCGGGGCCGCCGCCGCGGCGCGCGGAGCAGGAGCTCCCGGCCGTGCATAGCCAGCGCGCCCAGTGAGGGCGCGCGCCTCCGTCTGGGGTGCCCTTTTTGGTGTCCTTGCCTCTGCGGCCCGTCCTTTGCCGCTTCCAGTGGCCGCCCGCCGCCCCGAGAATCCCCAATTCGGCCTTCAGGGGCCCTGCATCCTTCCCGCCCGTCCCCAAGCTGAAGTGCACGCTTTGACCGCACTCTGGCTCCTGCGGCCGCTCTTCCCAGTCCCTCCTCTCCCGAAGTTCGCCAACGCAGACTCCATCGCGGCCATCTACCTGCCGATCTGCAGGGAGGAGCCGGCCTTCGTGGCGTTCTTTCTGGTGCTGTGGCTCGTGGTGACGGTGGCCCTCATGAACCTGGTCATCGAAGGCGCCTCCGGCGAGGCCCCGCCGCCCCGCGTGGTCTGTTGGCCGGCAAGGGCGGCAGCCAGTGCTTGGCCCTGCTCCGTGGCCGTCTTGGAGGCATCTCGGCCCGAAGAGCTTGGCGTGCGGATGCCACTGAGAGCTGCCCAGCTGTCTCAAACACCCGCTCCTCGTACTCAGCGTCGTTCTCCTCTTTCTTCTCCTTCGCCTCCTCGTTCCTCCAGCCTCTTGTCTCCCTCCTTCCTCCTCCTCCTCCTCCTCCCACTACTACTACACTACTACTACTACTACTACTACTACTACTACTACTACTACTACTACTACTACTACTACTACTACTACTACTACTACAACTTACTACTACCTACTACTACTACTACTACTACTACTACTACTACTACAACTACTATACTACTGCTACTACTACTACTACTACTACTACTACTACACTACTACACTACTACTACTACTACTACTACTACTACTAACTACTACTACTACTCCTCCTACTAACTCCTACTACTCCTACTACTCTACTACTACT
>CAUYUJ010001459.1:548667-563667 GCA_963575745.1 Prorocentrum cordatum | reverse complement strand
GCACCTTTTGTTTTTGCCGCTCGTTTGGTTTTCGGCGCGCCATTGTTTTTCTGCGCGTCCTTTGAGTGTGGCCACCGGTTGGTTGGCGGCGCCCTTTCGGTTTCCGGCGCGCCCTTGGTATTCGGCGCTTTCTTGGTTTTAAGTGCCCTTCTGGTTTCCGGCGCTCGTTTCGTTATTGGCTTTCTTTTCGGTGGCGCTTCTTTTGTTTTTCGTTCTCCTCCGGGTGTCTGTCATTTTTCGTCCGCGCTCTTTGATTTTTCGCGCTTTCTTAATTTTCGGGGCAGCGTTGGGTTTCGCAGTTCGTTCGGCCTTCGGCGCCCGTTGGAGGAGGAGGAGGGGAGCTTAGCTTCCGAGGAGCAGAAAAAGCAGGAGGGGGGGGGGCTTCCAGCAGGGGGGGGGCCCAGGAGAGGGGAGGTAGCTAAGTTCCCCCCCCCCCCCTTTGGGAAAGGTAGCGGGGAGGGGCAGCTTCCAAAGTGCGAGAGGAAGGGGGCGGGGGGTAGCTTCCGGGGGGGGGGGGGGGGAACTTCCGGCAGCTGGGGTCAGGGGGGGGGGGGCTAACCCCCCCTCCATTGGGAAATATTCTTTCCCAATGGAGGGGGGGGGGCTACCCCCCCCTCCATTGGGAAAGATTCTGCCCCCCTTGTCTTTCCGAAAGAAAAGGGGGGCAGCCTCCAGAGCGCGAGAGGGGGGGGGGTAGCTTCCGAGAGGCGAGAAAAAAGGAGGGGGGCGGGGGGGCTTCCGGCAGGGGAGGTTTAAGGGAAGGGGGGCGCAGCTCAGCCCCCCCCCTCCTTTTTGGAAATGGAGGAGGGTGTTTAGCTTCCGGAGCGCGAAAGGGAGGGGAGGTTAGCTTCCGAAGGGCAAAGAAGAGGAGGGAGGGGGGCTTCGGCAGGGCAGGTCGGGGGGGGGTCAACTATGGCCCCCCCCCAAGTGGGAGTGCGACACGAGCGCGCGCTCTCCAACGCCTGGGTCTCACTATCCATTTCGGTCTCACTACGTGTCGACTGACAACCGCGGGACAGCACCGGGACAATCGCGTGTCAATCATGGGACAACCATGGGGCACAACCGCAAAACAACCACGGGACAACCAAGGGACAACCGCGGGACAACCATCGTGACACCTATTGGGGCAATCATAGGGGCAAACATCGAGGCAACAAGCGGGACAACCATGGCACAACAGTCGGGACAACTATTTGGACAACCGTGGGGACGACCGCGCCACGGCCGCGTCTCGGCCGCGGCACAGCCACGGTCGGGCCCTGGCGCACGGGGGCCCGATTCATTCGGTCGTGACTTGGGCCTATGGAGCAGAAGTGGGGGCAGAAAAGAGAGAGACAGCATAAGAAAGGAGAAGGAGAAAAAGAGAGAAAGAGAGAGAGAGAGAGAGAGAGAGAGCGAGGCGCGCGCGACGACGACGAGCAGACGACGGTGACGCCGGCCCGCGCGCGCTCGGCTCAAACCAGCCAGCGCCGCCCCCCCTCCGTGCAGCGCGCAGGGCTGGCCAGGGGGGCGGGCTGCGCGAGCTCATTTTCTCCGATGCGTGCACGGTCCGCGGATGCAGTTCGTTGCAGTGTTTCGACGTCGGGCTGTGGCGCAGCGGAGGATGCCGGCGCTGCTGTGGGGCACCCTTTCGGCGGCCGCCTCGCGCCGCATGGGAACCTTGAGCACTTCGGGGTCATCGCAAGTCGAGGGTTCGACCCTCGAAGCATCCTCAGGAAACCGATGTTGGAAAGGGATGCGCCAGCCGAGCGAGATGGCCACGTCGTGGGCCGAGCTTCTCGTAGCGCTTACGAGGCACGGCAGCAGCGTGCGTTTTCCTCGCTGGTTACTGGGTTGGCGCCGCACGTTGAGCCGTTGGTCGAGAAGCAGAACACCATGACTGCGAAACGGACATGTCCCTTCGGAGGTGCAGGCTGCACAGGTAAGGCTGCGCTCCAAACCACCTGGCCATCCACCGAAGGTGTAGGAGATCGCGCGCCGCCTGTCCCTATCGTCGGGGCAAGACGGCTGCGTATGTTCTGCGATGAGTAACCTCTAGAGGTCTTTTGTTTTGGTACCCCCCCCTGTTTTACTCGGCGGTGAATAAACTGGTCGCTCCCCCCCCTCCCTCCCCCCCTCCTCCTCCTCCTCCTCCTCCTCCTCCTCCTCCTCCTCCTCCCCCTCCTCTTCCCCTCCTCCGTTACCCCGAGGAGTCGGCTGAGGGCATTCAGCGCACGGGGCGGCGCTGCCGAACCCTCAAGTGGAGCTGCTCGTGGCCCCGCGCGCGCGGCGTTCAGGGCGCTGCCGACATGGCGCCGAGCGGTCGGGCCCCGACACCGTGGTGGCGACTGCGGGCCCGGACGCGCCGCTGCGTAGAGGGCTCCCCTCCTCCCCCGCCTCCTCCTCCTCCTCTCCTCCTCTCCTCCTCCTCCTCCTCTCCTCCTCCTCCTCCTCATCCTCCTCCTCTTCCCCCTCCTCCCCCTCCTCCTCCCCTCCTCCTCCTCCCCCTCCTCCTCCTCCTCCTCTTCCGCACCTGGGCCCTATGCGAAAGAAGAGCTGTTCCCAGATATAGCGAGTGGGTTCGCCAAGGGGGGGTTCTCTGACCCGCAGGATGATGACGCCCCGAACGCCCTTCATAGGGCACGTGGAACAAAAATCGTCCTGTCGGCGAGTGCCCCGCTCAGACTTCTCCACCGACAGCCTGAAGGGGGGCACATTGTTTGGAGGCGTTAATAAGGTTGAAGGATCGACGACGGATGTACCCCCCAGATTTCTCACAGCAGAATTTCTCGTCGTCTGCGCCAGCTGTGTGGGAATGCCGTTGCAGGCGGCGCTTCCGAGAAATTCGCGCTACAAGGAGGAGGAAGCGTTGAGGTCTGCGATGGTTGACTCTTGCCTTTGCGGCGTCAGAGTTCGCCGCCCTTCCGAGCGAAGAAGAGGATATGGGTGTTCAGCGAGCCGCGCGACCCTCTTGCATCATTACCCTGCCGCCACCCCAGGCAACTGGATGGAGAGAAGCCGCGCATCGAGCTTGCGTTCAAGTGGGCCGCGCCAGGCCAGCAAACGAACAAGAGTTTTGCTGCAGTTTTGGAGAGGTCGCGGCTGGTGTTTGGCGCCATCTCTTGCCTCCCGGAGCTGTTTTTCTCATGGCCGAGGGTGCGGTGAGTGGCGGTGACGGGTCCCGTTGGGCAGCCGCTGGCGATCTTCGGTTGGTGTCGGTGTTTGCATTTCGTGCGTGTCAGTCGTCGCCACCGTGACTCTGATGCGTGACGTGGACAGGAACAAACCACGCATTGGTCATTCCGTCCGCTTGCGGCGACGCGCCAGGCGACGAGCGTAGCCCCATCATTCTCGGCCATCCACCAAACGTGCAGCAGACTTGCCGTGCAGAATGCCAACAGCCCAAGCAACGAGGTCGATGTTGCTTCAGACGAGTCGAACGCATCATCAGCCCACACCCTGATATCATCGTGAACCTTCGTGCATCCATGACCCGCAGAGGCTCCATATTGCCAAACGGCATGTTGTTCGCGACCAGCCGAGTTTCACAGTCTCCCGGGGCCTCGCGCGGCCAGGCTACCCTTCAAGTGTTGAAGAGCGGTTGCAAACTGCGGAATCCCAGGGCTTCACGCAGCCCAGCAATGTCGTGAACGTCCAAGGCCCCACGCAAAACGAGGCGTTATCACCATATGATTGTCTGGCAGCTTTAGTGCCCACGAACTGAGACCAGGACACGGTCCATCATCCTACTGCTCCTCCTCCCCGTTTTCGCCATCAGCGTCCTTGCCCTCCCCCTCTTCGTCCTCCTCCTCCTTCTCTTCGTCCTTCTCTTTCCCCCTCTTAGTCATTATCCTCTTCGTCCTTCTCATTCCTCATATTCGTCTTCCCCCCTCCTCCTCCTCTTCCTCCTCCTCCTTTTCTTCCTCTTCGTCGTCCTCCTCCTCCTCCTCCTCCTCCAAGGCCCTGACGATTGACGAGATCGAGCTCGCGGCGCGAACAGGGAAGCTGGCACTGCCAGACGGCATCAAAGAGTTCGTAGAGCCAGCCAAGCTCCTCGAGATGTTCGGCTTCTTGGACAACGACCAGTCTGGAACCCAGGAGGAGGAGGAGGAGGAGGAGGAGGAGGAGGAGGAGGAGGAGGAGGAGGAGGAGGAAGGAGCAGAACGGGGGAGAGAGGAGGACGAGGAAGGACAAGGAAACAGAGGAGGCGGTAAGCTTGAGTCTCGCCTTGGATTCTGTCCTCTGGAGGTATGGCAGGCCCCTTGAGGTCCCCAGTGCAGAAGCCCCGAGCGGGCGGAATGCGCGCAAATGGGCAGAGACACGCCCGAGAACCCTCCTCCTCGAGGGTTGAGGGCAAAGGTCGAGGAGGAGGAGGAGGAGGAGGAGGAGGAGGAGGAGGAGGAGGGGAGGAGGGGGAGGAGGAGGAGGAGGAGGGGTAGGAGGAGGAGGAGGGGGAGGAGGAGAGGAGAAGGAGAAGAAGGAGGAGGAGGAGGAGGAGGAACAGGAGGAGGGGGAGGGGGAGGAGGGGGAGGAGGAGAAGGAGAAAGGAGGAGGAGGAGGAGGAGGGGGAGGAGGAGGAGGAGGAGGAGGAGGAGGAGGAGGAGGAGGCGGAGGAGGGGGAGTAGGGGGATTTTTCAACATCAACCGCAGAGGGGGTGAATGCCTCCAGGATGAAACAGCACTGGGCGGAAACATCGCCTGGGGCAAAGGACCTGGGCGGTGGCCTACGCTAAACGACGGGCACCCCAGGACCGCAGGCTCAGTCGGAGTCGCCAGACCCCGCTGACCTTGCACGAGCAGCTCCAGAGGTAGACGGGTCCTCATCCACCGTAGGGAGCTCGTCGGACTCCACCGACCCCACCGCGTTGGGAGGGGTGGAGGAGGAGGAAGAAAGTCCCAGGACACCAGGCGGTCCAGCCTGTCCCGCCCCCCACCCGTCACGATCACGATCCGACGGCGGGACGACCAAGGTGGGGGGCGGCGCGGGCGCCTGGTGGTGGACCACGTCATCGTGGCCGAGGGGTGGCTCCGACGACGTGTCGTCGAGGCCAGAGGTGAGCGGCACTCCGCTTTTGGGGTGCCGTCCTTTCATGATCACATTCCACGCGTGCCTGCGGCCATGATCAGACTTGTTCTGCCTGTCGGGTGGGCCAGGGCACTGCTTGCCCAGGTTCCTGACCTGGCCGCCGCACGTATAATAGAAGCATCGGGTGCAGGCAACTAAGATGCCACCACCCTGGTTCACATCAAAGAAAACAGGTGTGTGCCCGTGGTCGACCAAGCCCTGCCCCGTGAGGCCCTTGATCGTGGCCGCGCCACGACATCGGCCAGGGGAGGGCTTCTGAGGATCACGAGCACAGCGAAAACACGAGGCACAAATCCAAAACCTGCCCTCCCAGGACCAGTCGTGAGGGGGAAGAGGGGGAGGCCTCGGAGCGGAGGGGGGCTTGGTCCAGGAGGCCTCTGAAAGATCCAACTTGGGCCACAGAGACATGATGCGTGCCGCCAGCTTGCACACTACACGAGAGATGCGGGCTGCCCGAGCAGCCCGCTCAGCATCATCTGGGTCTGGCGACGGGTGTCTCAGGGCGGCAAGGCGGGCAGCCTGCCTGGTCAGCACAATCGTTCCCGAACTTATGGGCACGCTCCTCAGGCGTGAGGTCAGCGCACTCGGGAACGTGCCCCTTCATCTTACTGACAGCGCTGGCTATAGGGCCCAGGGCCTGGAGCATAAACCCAGCGTTCGGGCGGCGAAAAGACAGGCGGGAGGGGATGGGGTCAAGAGCTGAGTTAACCACATTCTGGCAGTCGCTAAACTTGTGACTGCCTACATCTCCACACTGGGCGGCCGTAGTATAGGCCGCGTACTCGGCAGCTTGCGAGTTTGGGGGAAGTGCGGGGCAGTAGGGGGACGAGGAGGAGGAGGAGGAGGAGGAGGAGGAGGAGGAGGAGGAGGGGGAGGGGGGGGGTGGGGGTGGGGGGAGGAGGAGGAGGAGGAGGAGGAGGAGGAGGAGGAGGAGGAGGAGGAGGAGGAGAGGAGGAGGAGGAGGAGAGGAGGAGGAGGAGGAGGAGGGGAGGAGGAGGAGGAGGAGGGGGAGGAGGAGGGGAGGGGGAGGAGTGGGAGGAGGGGGGGAGGGGGAGGAGGAGGGGGAGGAGGGAGAGGAGGAGGAGGAGGAGGAGGAGGAGGAGGAGGAGGAGGAGGAGGAGGAGGAGGAGGAGGAGGAGGGGAGGGGGAGGAGGAGGGGGGGGAGGAGGAGGAGGAGGGGGAGGAGGAGGAGGAGGAGGAGGACGACGAGGAGGAGGAGGAGGAGGAGGAGGAGGAGGAGGAGGGGAGGAGGGGGACGAGGAGGAGGAGGGGGAGGAGGAGGAGGAGGAGGAGGAGGTCGATAGGAGAATTCGGGGAGGCCTCGACGCGTCGGCCCGGGCTTGGCCAGAGCACCGCCTCGGCCGCTCCCCGATCGGGGCTGGGCCGCCCGTGATCGAGCCCTCGATCCGATAGGTGCTCCGCGCGCGCTGGGACGACGACGACGACGAGGACGAGGACGACGACGACGACGACGACGACGACGACGACGACGACGACGACGACGACGAGGACGACGACGACGAGGACGACGACGACGACGACGACGACGACGACGACGACGACGACGACGACGACGACGACGACGACGAGGACGACGCCCAGGTGCTGGGGCGCTCGGTCCGAAGGGTGGCCGGCTCGAGACGGGGGTCAGCCCATCGATCGGCCTCGGCTTGCTGGGGCCGCGCAGGTCCGGGGACATCACGAGGGACGAGTTCGTCGACGGCGTGTGCAGCCTCGTGGTGTCCTCCGTGCCCATCGAGACGACTCAGATACTGCAGCTGATGCGGCAGACACACCGTGCAGCGATGGACACACTGCAGGCGGTTCAGGTGAGCCCTCCCCTCTTCCCCCCCCCCTTCCCTGCTCCCTTCCCGCTCCTCCCCCTCCCAAAGCTGCACGATCTGATCGCCATTCTCCTCTCTCCCCTGAGGATGGCCTGAGCGTAGCGCGCCGCCTTTCCGCGTTGGAGTTTTTTCACACACATACACACACTGGATTGGTCCGAGCCTGTTGTTCCGATGCCTTATTTCAATTCGAGCTTTTCGGTCCTTCCAGAATGACGGTCCCGCTGCAGCGCTGGCCTAATTTTAGGATCGGCGCCTTGCTCCCGTCGTTCATCATGGCGCTCTCGCGGCGAGAGCGCCAGGCCGCTTTACTGTATCCGGATGTTTAATCATCGTTGTCGGCCCGCTCGTTTTCCTTCCTCCGCCTTCTCCCCCTCCTGGTCCTCCCGCTCCAGCTTTTGCTGCTGCTGTTCCTCCTCGTCTTCCTCTTCCCTGATCCACCTCTGGAGTATGCTTTCTGCCACACGAGACTTGGGCGGTCTCGCGCCTCATGCTCATCCTCACCGTCTTCCCCCTTCTTCTTCCCCTTCTTCCAACCTCGTGACGCGGACGAGCGAATCCTGCAGGAGGGTACCTCGACAGTCTGAGGGTGTCTCGGATGACGGCCAATGGACAGGAAACATATGACCCCCGAGCATGGCCCCTGGAGTTCCAGCCACCTGCCACGAGGCGTGTAATTGGACTTTCGCGGACCATGCTCGGGGGCGGGAGGGCTCTCTTTTTTTCTGTTCTCTCTCCCTTTCTCTCTTTTGTTGTTCTCTCTCTCTCTCTCTCTCTCTCTCTCTCTTTCTTCCTCTCTCTCGATCTCTCTTTCTATGTTCCTCTCTCTCTCTCTCGCCCTTTGCCCTCGCCTCACGAAGGATCCACTCAGTGAGGATCCCTGTAGAAAGGATGCCTTAGGACCAATTCCTCGAATAAGGATCCGGAACCCTTTGAGAAGGAGCTCTTCGGCAGGAGGATATGGGTGGGACGCCTGGCTGCTCTCTCACGCACAGCCCACCACACAGAGGAGGGACGTGAAAGGACGAAATGTTTGCTTCCTCTCTTGCTCCCTCTCCCCCTCTCTCTCTCTCTCGTTCTTTCTCTCTCGCTCTCTCTCTCTCTCTGTCTCTCTCTCTCTCTCTCTCTGTTTCTCTCTCTCTCTCTCTATCCCTTCCTCCCGTTTCACATTCACGCAACGCCCAGCCAATGGGACCCCGATGGAACGCCATGCAAACGCTTCCGCTAGGGCCATCGCTAGAACTCCTCAATACGGACGCTTGTGACAAGGGCCCGTAGGAACTATTCCTTTCAGCGATTGTTCTTCAACATGAATGTGTAAGGCTGTCTGCATCAAGGGACCCTGAAGGAGGGTTCTTTTCTTGAGGGTTTTTAGTGCGGGTGCCTTTATAAGCATTCGTCAGCAAGGATGCCTTCAGCAAGGGGCCCTTGGTACAGGCCTCTGTAGTGAGGCATCCTTAGTGGGGGTGTCTCTGGTAAGGATCCCCTCAGTAAGGATCCTTGTGATACGGATTCATTGCTCGTGCTTCCTTATTCGTCTGCTGACACGGGTTACTTAGGAAGGCTGCTTTTCGTGATGGGGCCCGTAATAAGGATGCGTGCAGTGTGGCGCCCTTGGTGTGGATGCCGTTCCTGAAGGTGCCCTCAAGAAGGGTCCCTGCGGTAACAATTCCGTACTGCTACCCCTCTTCGCAGGGATTTCCTAAATACGGGTGTCTTCAGCTTAATCTGCGTTCATTGACATTGCTGCGTTTGTTTACCAAGGGGGGTCCTGCGTACGGGCGTTTTTAGTTTTGGAAGCCCATCGCGTGGACGCATGCATGAAGCAGTCTGATTGGGAGCCTTTACCACGAAACCCTAGCATATAATATCTTTAATGAGGGTCCTTAGTGATGTTGCTTGTCGTACGGGTCCCCTCTGTAAGGACCTCTGCAGTAAGGAGTCACTGTGCCTGGCTGCTTTAGTACGTGTTATGTGAGGAAGGATGTCTTTAGTATGGGATACTTAGTGTTGCGTATGTTGACTGTGTCTTTAATAAAGCCACCTTCCGCGAGGGTGCATGTAGTAAGGATCCCCACGTTAGGTAAATGCCCTTGCAGTAAGGAGTACATGCTGCTTCCTGTAGCATGGCCTATTTATGCGGTGCGCCTTCAGTGAGGCATCTGGAGTAAGGAGTCCTTTGGCGAGGAGCCCTTAGACAGGACGAACTGTGAGGGGGGTCGGGCTCCTCTCTCACACAAAACCCGCAACGCGGAGGGGGGAAGTGACAGGAGGAGTGGTTGCCCTCTCTCTCCCTCTCTCTTTCTTTCTTCCCCTCCCCCTTTTGCATTCACGCAGGGTCCAGCCAAAGCGCCCTTCTGGGACGCCGGGCGAAAGCCTCCACGGGGGCCATTGCTAGAGAACTTTAGTACGGATGCTTGTAGCAAGGGGCCCTTCGTGCGCATTCCGTCTGGTGCGTGGTCTTTGGTAAAGGGGACTTTAGTAAACATTCATTCGCACGGATGCCTGAATCAAGGGAACCTATGTAGTCAGGACGTCGTTTCAGTGAGGAGTCTTTGGCGAGGATGTTTTGGCCAAACATTTGTCAGTAAGGGTGACGTTAGCAAGGAATCCGTCGTAAAGACCCAGTGGGTGAGGACTCCTTGGTGAGAATGTCTTCAGCAAGGATCCCCTCAGAAAGGATCCCTGCGGTGACAAGGTGAGTACCCTGGAGTAGGGAGGGGACGGGGGGCGGGGGGTAAAGCGAGGAGGAGGGAGGAGGGAGGAGGAGGAGAAGGGGAGGGGTCAAGCTAGGCACGCTCGCGTCATATCTGACATCCTACCCCTCCCTCCCATCCCTTACCATGGCGTAGATCCCCTCTCTACTCGCACAGTCGGATGTCGAGCAGGGCAATGATCCCGAAAGGGTACGCGATGCATCGTAGAACACGGCATGGCATGCCGTAGAAGAGCACCGCAAAGCGTAGTATGTCACAGCATGGCGTGGCGTGGCGTAGTGAAGAATTGCATCACAAAGCTTTGCAACGCAAAGCATGGCATCGCACAGCGGCCCCGAACATAACATTGCATAGCATGGCGTTGAAGATCAAAACGTAGCATGGCATAGCACGACTTGGCACCTAAGCACTGCATATCACAGCTTCAGCTGAAGGCATGGCATCGCGCGGCGGAACGCAACCTAGCATTGCATTGCATGCCGTGGCATGGCACGGGAAATGACGCCACCGCTGCGGCGGGAGCACGATTCGGAACGAACGGAAGCGCGGAAATGAGGCCAGCGCTGCAGCGGGAGCACGATTCGGAACGAGCGGAAGCACGGAAATGAGGCCAGCGCTGCAGCGGGAGCACGATTCGGAACGAACGGGGCCCGAAAATGAGGCCGGCGCCTCAGCGAAAGCAGCATTTTGAAACAAATGCTGGCCAAAACCCAACTCCGGGGAATCCTGTGTTTTAAAAAACAGTACGCGGGGGGGGGGGGGGGGAGGGGCGGCGAACACTCCCAACCCGTCATCAGGGGAAGAAGAAGAGTAGTATTCATATTGAGTAATTGTATAGGGAGGGGGAGGTGATATAGCGAGGAGAGGGGAGGAGGGAGGAGGAGGAGGAGGAGGAGGAGGAGGAGGAGGAGGAGGAGGAGGAGGAGGAGGAGGAGGAGGAGGAGGGGGTAGAGGGAGGGGGAGGTGGTAGAGGAAGTAGGGAGGAGGGAGAGGAGGTAGTACGGTGTGTGTGTGTGTCTTCCCTACAATCATGCGCGCAGTCCGGTGCATGACAGCTTCGGCCGAGCCCACAATCTCGTGGACGCAAACTTCGGCAAAGTCCATGGACGCCTAGAGGCCTTCATCAAGGCATGCTCTCGGCTAGTTACCATGGCGCACCGCCATCCCACCTCGGACGCCCTGGCCCACCTCGTTTCCCGCGGACTTCTCTTGCCTGCAAGCCCACAGTTGCGCCGTTTGCGCTCTCTCGCAAGCCCGCCTCGGGTCCAGCGTTGGTCTTTTCCCAGAGGGGCCACCAGGCCACCAACCCGCAGTACCTGGGGGGCGGACTGTCGGGGGCTGGAAAAGACCTCTTCGCCATTTCCCCAACGAGCGTGCCGCCCGGGGCCGTTTCCTCCCCCCCAGCATCAGCCTGACAGACGACCGCCTCGAGTTGGGCATGGGTAACCCCCGCATCTTCTGCGGTCGGTGCGGGAAAAGGCCCTGTCAAGCCCCAAAAGGACAGTGGAGGGACGTGCGTGGACGAAGCGGTCAGGAACATGGTTGCTGCCAGCCGCCTGGATTTTTATCGCCGTAGAGTTGACTGTCGCTGGCACTGCTCCGGGTGCTGGCGCACCAACCTTTCAGTCAAGGGGTTGCCCGCACCAACCGACGGCAAAGTGGCAGCCCACCTAGCCACCCTCGGTCCACAGCGCACTGGCCTGCGCTGCCCCCCCGGCCCCCTGCCGGGTGATCCGCCCGCCCTCCCCGTCCAAGAGACCACCTCACTGGCAGACTTCCTGCTGGTCCTGACGGGCCCGCATGACCCTGTTCACACACGCACCACCATTCATGTATACCGCACCATAGACGAAAGGTTCGGCAGAAACCTCACTTGTGGCTTTTGAAAGTGCCAGTGCGATCGCTGCCCAAGGGACGCTCCAATGAAGCAGCGGCCATGCGGGGACGCCCCCCAGGGCATGTTTATCCTCCGTCCCGGGAAGGAAGTGCAGCCGGAGCTGCATGGCGGCATTCCTATCCCCAGTGAGCGCGCCCAAGCCTTCGCCAACATGCAGTGAGACGCCGCCTGGTTGTGCGAGTATTGCCTTATGCATGTGTGGGGTTCCCGCCCCAGCCAGGTCCAGATCGTCCTCGACAGGGGCGACCCCGACCTGTTCCCCAAAAGAGGCGAGGGACCGCCTCTTCCTGGGCCCGGGACCTCGCATGCACCCGGGCGGCCCAGCAGTCCGTTCCCGCCCACTGACTCCGACCCGCTGGGCGCCTGGGCCACCCTGCCGAAAGCTGGCATCCAGCGGGTCATTAGAAAGGGCAGCGGGCACCTCCGACCTCTGCACCTCCCCTCGGCAGCGCCCCTGCCCCCGGCCAGCCGCGCGGCGGCCGCGCACCCTGGTGGGGGCAGACAGACCTAGCAACGTCGACCCACCCAGGAGCAGGTCCACCACGGAATCACTATCCCCCCGCCCCCCCCCGACGGCCGCAGGGCGACCTCGCGCGCGCCCCCGACCGCCGGCAGCCGCGGCACCTCGCAGCAGGCCTCCGCGCGGCGGGGCAGGACACCACTCGGCGGCCGCCCCGCGGGTTCCCGCAGCCCCCTTCCCAGGGCGCGTCGCTAGCAGAGCAGGTCGGCCTCGGCGCCAACGGCGAGCGGCAGCTCGCGGGCGGGACAGGCCGACCCCGCCGCGCCCCCCCCCCCCCCCCCCAACCTCTTGGATGGCCTCCGCAGCTAAACCTCCGGGATACCCCCGCCCGAAGGCGATCGAGGGCCATTGCCGCCCCGCAGGCGGCCGGGCGCCTGACAAAGCGCCCGGGAGTGCTGACCGCCCGGGAGCGCTGACAACGCGATCGCGCACATCGTTGCGACGTCTGTCCGAGCAGTCTCTCCAGAGGTCGACAAGCGCTGCAGGACATGGACGGCGAGGAACGCCGACTCCTCGGCGCGCCAGCCCAAGAGAGGCATGGGCCCCCTCTCTGACTCCAGAGCTTGGCCCGAAGCACGCTGCCAGGAGCTCCATCCACGGCGGCTCCACCCCGCCAATGGGGCGGTGAGCGCGCTACCATGGCCCTCCTGGTAAACCGCCTGCGTCGGCGGATCTCCCATGCCCCCGCCAGCTCGCGCAAAGTGCCCGACGAATGGGGCGCGCGCCGCAGCGAGCACGACCCCGGAGCGCCCGAGAAGGGGCGAGACCTGTCACGGCACAGCCGGGGGGTCTTGCTCGGCCACTTGGATCCAATGGGGGCCGCGTCGCCGCAGCGCCCGCGCGCGCGGGACTTCCGCGCAACTGCCGGAAAGAAGCGGCCCACCCTCGCGGAAGCCCCCGCCCCCCCCCCCCCCCAGCGCCCCCCCGCGAGCAGCTGCTGCCGGCCTATCAGATTCGGTGCCCAAGGAAGAGTCGCCAGCCCCAGCGGCAGAGCGATCCAGACTGCCCCCCCCGCGCCGCCGAGGCCAGACGCGGAGCGGCGCGCCCCCGGCCAGTTCCCCACCACCTCCTCGAGGCGCGGAACTGCGCCAGTCCGCGCCAGCGGCAAGGATGGGCGCGCAGAGTCGGCCGATGCCTCCGTCGAGGCTCGGCGGGGCAGGGCAGGGGGGAGCTCCAGCTCCCGCTCTGCCTCTCGCGAGCCCCCCCGCAAATGTCCCCGCGACTGCAGTGGGCCCCCCCCGGCCCCCCCCCCCCCCCGGGCAGTCCTGCCAACGGGCGTTACGGGGAGGAGGCGCGGCCCCGGCAACCTCTCTCTCCAAGCAGCCGGCGGCCAGCGCGCCCCCCCCCCCCCAGCCCCGTTCGCGCTGAGGCCCGGCTGGCAGTGCTATCCCAGCGCCTTGCAGACCGCAGAGGAGGGGCCAGTGCGCAAAACGCCCAGGGCCAGCTAAAAGCGCAGCCCCGGCGCGCCCCGCAGGCGGCGCGGGCGAGGCTGAACGGAGGCCGCCCCGCCCCGGAGGCGGGGGCCGGCGCCGCGCCCCCCGCCCCCCTTCGCATTTGCCCGCGCCTCAGTCGGACAACAATGACAGGCTCTACAACATGCCAAATCGCCAGGCGACCCGGTGCCCCGCCCCGGGGGCCGCCGAGACCATGCAGGGGGGGACTGCGGGGCGGTGGCCAATCTCTCCATCCGGTGGAACGCCATCTGCGACCAGGAGTCCGGGCCCCACTCCGCCAAAGACCCACGGCGTCACAACCTCGAATTCTGCCAAGGTTCCGCACGTGACGTCAGCGAGGTCTATTTCACGCGCGCAGACTGTGCTGGAAGAGAGGCATGCAAGTCGATTGGCGCGCCGCGTGGCATCGCAAACTTGACGAGCGGAGGCGAAGCTCTAAGCTCGCGAAAGGCAGGGGGAGAGGCGCTCCGCCGCGCGGGAAATAGTCGCGGCCAGCGGACTCTTCTCGGCCTAGTAACGACCCCTCCCGCCAGCGCGGGTCAGCCTCCAGCAGCCACCGCCGGTGGAGTCCAGCCAGCCGCCCCATTACCTCGCCCTGCAGTGAGCGTGACATCCTCGCCCTGGCAGTGGCCTCTCTGGCCGCTGCTCTCCCCTCCTTGCCTTCGTGGCTTTCTCGCGTCGTGCACTTATTCGGTGCCCCCCCGCAGGCCCCCGGCCCTCGCTCGGGGCTCGCCCGCCGCCCCCCCCCCCTGCCCCCGCGGCTGCTTTTCATCGCGCGCCTGTTCGGCAGCCCCCCCGCAAGCCTCCAGCCGCTCGAGGTTCGCCTTCTTCTCGCGCCCATGCGTGGGGCCCGCCTGCGCTTGAGCCAGCGCTTGGCCGGTTCCCTTCGTCGCCGCCTTTTCCGGGTTTGCCCTGTCGCAGCTGGCTAGTCTTGCCGCCCGCTCGTGACCTTCGTGAAACTGCAGAGAGGGGCTGGGTATGGTTCAGCAACTCTGGTCCAAAACACACCGTCCTGACGTTTGCCAACTAACTGCTGATGGGCCTCGCCTGCGCGGGCGCGCATCCGGCGGCTGCCGAGGCACCTGCGAGCAGCAAGCCCAGAGAGATCGACAAGATCGGAGACGAACGTGGTGGATGTGGTAAAAGGCCCAGCCCGCATGCAGAAATCGGTGTACACAATACTCACATTCTTCTGCCTAGTAGATTGAATTACACACCCAAAGACGCGAGGTACGCGGATTCTCCAGGGACCAAGGGATCCGACGGATAATAGCCTCACGACACAGGCGGCAGGCGAAACGCGTGAGATTATTGGCAGGCGTCACTTTGCGCTGCAGGGCGGCCGGAAGGCCAGGCAGCCCCCAGGGCCAGGCGTCACTCCTCAGCGGCGGCGGTCCGTTTCCGCGATCGCGGACGCGGAGTAGGCCGCCCCTCCTGCCCGCCTTGGGGCGCCCTGCTCCGCCGCTGCCCCCTGCCTCTTGGGGCGCCGGCCTTCTGGGG
>CAUYUJ010001459.1:518667-541167 GCA_963575745.1 Prorocentrum cordatum | reverse complement strand
TCAGTTTCTATGTCATCGTCTCTGGCGCGATGCAGGGCGGCCACGCGAGCGGGAGCATGTGGGCCGTGGCCATAACCCCCCCTGATGCGGGACGTGCGCAAGAGGCTGCGCGAACATCTTGGGTCGGAGGGGGGAGTCTGCGAAGATGGCGCGGGGAGTGGCGGCGCAAGAGGTCAACGCCTTCTCCTCTGGAAGCTGTCACGCTGCACGGTTGATGGTGGGTCCCGCTGTAAGGGCCACCAAGTGCAGAATCATTCCAGTGGTTGAGCCAGCCAGCGTCAGAAGTTCTGCAGGCGCGAGTCCGTCGAGCACTCGTGTAATTCGCCTTCACGTGGCAAGACGTCCCAGTGGGGGATGCAGCGGAGTACCTAGGGGTGTGGATCGGCCTGGCAGCTCCGAGAGACAAGATGTGGCGCAGTGCGTTTCGAAGGTGGGTCGCTGTTTTCAGAGACAGAGCCGCGACGAAGGCCCCCCCCTCCATAGGCGCCACGTCATGCAATTCCTCAGCCGTCTCGAAGTTAGCGCATCCAGCCCAGCTGTCCCCCATGCCCCATGCTGTTCTACAGTAAGAGTTTTGGGCGTTCAATTCGGTCCTCCCCCCCCCCACCTTTTCGGCCCCTTCCAGCCAGCTTCTTCCCACCGACAGTGGTCGAGCATCCGCCTGCAGTCTACGCGGGCGCAAGCCCTGCCAGCGCCCATGGGAATTGGCAACCTGTTTTTCTTCGGCCCCAGAGGGTGGCTCTCGCCCGTCTCCCCATGGCCCAGCGGCTGCGACAGAAGTGGTTACCTGCGCATTGGCTCGGGCCTCCGCGTGTCGGGGCACTCCAGAAATCTCAGCAGGGATTCCCGCTCTGCTTGAGATCCAGCAGCCATGCGTCGAACGTGACCCAAGCTCTCGGAGGGGCACAGCAGGGGAACCCGCGCCCCCCCCCCCTTCCCGCGCAAAGGGTGATCTCGCGGTCCGTCGAACGGTCCCTTTTCTCGGAGAATTGAGGCGGCGCGATTTTAAACATGTTGGATAAGTAGGCCACGCGGCCCCCGCCGCACCAGAATGCCCGCAAGTTGGCGACCCAACGTTGGCCCAGACTGCGCGGCGTTTTGTCCTATATGCTCCCTTCTTGGCAGATTTCCACGATCGAGACTCTGGCGGGGGGCTCGACGACGGAACGGGGGATGATCCAGAAGAGTATGCCATGTCAGTTCGGTTGCGGGGCATGCCATGGCGCTCGGTCTCACTACCTGCGCTGCGAGCCTCCGGCGTGCGATTCAGGAAATGTGGGCCCCTGCGCAACCGATCGAGCAGCTATTGGATCGTCGCCTTGCCCCAGCCACAGAGATGCCCGATGAAGAGATGGCCCTTGCAGTCCAGATGGCGGGCATCGCGTTCTACATCTTCAACCGCGCCCGAGGACCGACCCGAACTGCCGCTCGTTCTCTCTGCGCCAGGGCAGCGATATCACAGTCATTGCAGCAGTTCAGCGAGCAGCAAGGTGACTTCTGGACCCGCCCCCGCAGCTACGCGCGAGGAGGAAGAGGGAGAATAGAGAGAGAGAGAGAGAGAGAGAGAGAGAGAGAGAGAGAGAGAGAGAGAGGAGGGGGAGGGGGAGGAGGAGGAGAAGGAGGAGGAGGAGGAAGAGGAGGAGGAGGAGGAGGAGGAGGAGGTGGAGGAGGAGGAGGAGGAGGAGGAGGGGAGGTGCACAGATCGGCGCGACAGTCAACGCGGTCGCCGCCCCGCGCTTTCTTCGTCCCCCGCCCGCCGGAAGAAGGCCCAAACAGCCCCCCGAAACCCCGCGCGTCCGCGGGTCGATTTTTTCCGTGGTCCGCGCGCAGTGCGGCATGCGCGTCGAGAAGGAATGCATCGCTTCATGTTGAGGCCCAGAGAGCGCGTGAAACACTTTTTGTCCGGGCCAGTTTTCTGGCGACCCGCCCGTTCGCGGGCCACCGTTCGCGGCGCGCGCGCCCCGCGGGGAACGCATTCGGCGGAAGTGCGGCGCTTGGCGCCTGGGCCCGGAATTAGTGCAAGCGCGACAACTGGACCCCTTTTGTGGCGCGCGCCGCGCGGGAAATCATACTGCTCGAGATTGCGTCGCCTCGCGATGAGGCCCATGATGCAAGAGAAACCGCTGAGTTTTCTGGTGACCTTCTCGCATGCGGGCCGCCTCTGGCGGCGCGCGGGGAACGCGTCGCGCGCGGGCGCGCGACTTCGCGACGTGGCCCAGCATGAATCTTAGACATTGAGCTTCTCGCGGCCAGTTTTCTGGCGACATCCAGCGACCCGCCCGCCCGTGGATCACTGCGCGCGGCGCGCGCGCCGCGCGGGAGACGCGCTGGGCGGGAATGCGCCGCCCCGCGTTCAGGCCCAGCATGCAAGCGAGACGATTGGCTATTCTCGACAAGTTGCTTGGTGACCCACCCATTCGCGGGCCGCCTTCTGCGGCGCGCTCGCCGCGCGGGCAACGCAGCGAGCTGGGATGCGCCACCTATTCTCGAGGCCACAAATGCAAGGGAAAAGGGCTCGCATTCCCCGGGCCGTTCCCCGGCGGCCAACCCTGCCGCGGGCCGCCGCGCGCGGCGCGCGCGCAGCGCGGAGAACGCGCGGAGTCTAAATGCGCGACCTCTCGCGGAGGCAACAAAAGCAAGTGCAACGTTTTCTTTTTCTCTGTTGACCAATATTCCGGCGGCCCGCCTGTCCAAGGCTCGCCTTCTTCAACTTTGCCGGCGCGTGCGCCCCGTGAGAAGCGCGCGGGTCGGGGGCGCGCCGCCTCGCGATGGGGCCCAGAACGCGCGCGTGACAGTTGGTTTTTCTCGGACAGTTCTGGCGACCCGCCCGTCAGTGGGCCACCTTTCTCTCGCGGTGCGCATCTCCTCTTGTTATAGGGCCCAGGGCGCCAGCGACGCAGGTGCTTCGGTGTTTCCGCCCCGCCCCGTTCCCTGGTGGCCCGCGCGCGCGGGCCACTTGTCGTCGCGCGCGCGCGCCGCGCAGAAAGGCGCGGCGAGCGGGAGCGCTCCGCCTCGCGTTAGGGCCCACGCTACAAGAGCATGCAAGCGACTTTTTTCCTCAACCAATTCTCTGGCGACCCGCCCGTCCGCGGGTCAGCGGGCGCGCGCGCGCCGCGCGGGAAACGCATGGGGCTGGGCTGCATTGCCTCGCGTGGAGGCCCTGAATGCAAGCGGCGGAGCTGGATGTTCTCAGGTAGCCATCGGGCGAGCCGCCCGGCCGCGGGCCACATGCTACGCGCGCGCCGCGTGGGGCGCGCGTTGAGCGGGAGTGCATCGCCTTGTGTTGAGGCTCAGATTGCAAGGGGCACTAATCGTTTGTCTCCACCAGTTCTCTGGCGACCCACCCGCCCGCATGCGCTCGTGCTTGCGCCCCGCGGGAAACGCGGCGAGCGGGGGTCCGCTGCCTCGCGCTGCGTCCCAGAATGCATGTGGAAAGATTGGTTATTCTCAACCTTTTCTCCGGTGACCTCGACTCCACGCCACTTGCGGCGCGGGGGCCGAACTGGAGACGCAGTCGCGGGGCGCGCGTTGCCCGACGCTGGCGCCTCGCGAACCAACTTGTCTTTTTTCGATTAGTCTCCCGGTGGCCCGCGCGTCGGCGAGTCGCTTGTTGCGCGCGCGCCGCGCGGCGATCTCAGAGGGCGGGGGCGCGTCGCCTCGCGCTGAGGCCCAGATGGCAAGTGAAGCAGTCGGTCTTCCTCCGCCAGTTGTCCGGCGACCCCCCCGCCCGCGGGCCAGCGGTTCCCCCGCGGGGCACTTGTCGCGCGCGCGCCGCGCGGGGAACGCGGCGAGCGCGGCTGCGTCGCCTCGCGCTGCGACCCGCGATGCAAGCGAAACAGCTGTTTTTCATTCGACCAGTTCCTCTAGCGACCCGCTCGTCCGCGGGCCACTTGTTCTGCGCGCGCCGCGCGGGGGGCGCGCTGAGCGGGGGCGCGCCGCCCCGCGTTGAGTCCCGGAACGCGGGTGGAGCGCGCGGTTCTTGCCGCCCCGTCCCCCGGCGGCCCGCCCGCCCGCGGGCCGCGCGCTGCGCGCGCGCCGTGCGGGGCGAGCGTTGAATTGGAGCGCGTCGCCTCGCATCGAAGCCCAGGCGGCAAGTGCAACATCTGGTTGTCTCGGAGTTGCCCGGTGACCCGCCCGCGCGCGGGCCACTCGTTGCGCGCGCGCCGTGCGGCGCGCGTCGAGCAGGAGTGGGGTGCGTCGCCGCGCGCTGCGGACCACAACGCAAGTTAAACATGTTTTTCTCAGCCATTTTTTTGATGGCCCATCTTCCCGCGGGCCGCCCGTCGCGCGCGCGCCGCGCGGGAAACGCATTGGGCGGAGGTGCGTCGCCTCATGTTGAGGCCTGGAACGCACGTGAACCGATGCGTTTTCTCGGCCAGTTCTTTGGCGGCGCGCCCGCCCGCGGGTCGCTCGCCCCGCTCGCGGCGCGCGGGAAAAGCAGCGGGCGGGGTTCGTCGCCTTGCGCTGCGGCCCAGGATGCGGGTGAAACGATAGGCGTTTCTCAACAAGTCTTCTCGTGACCCACTCGTTCGCGTGTCACTTGTTGAGCGCTCTCCGCGCGGGGCGCGTTATTAAAGGTGGGAATGCGTCGCCTCGCGTGGGTGCTCAGAATGCAAATGAAACCTATCGTTTGTGTTCAACCTGTCTCCGATGACCCGCCCGCCCGCGGGCAACTCGTTGCGCGCGCGCCGCGCGGAAGCGGAATTGGGCGGGAATGCGTCGCCCCGCGTTGAGACCGACCCATGCTGCAACTAAAACAATTCTTCCCAAAGTCGCGTTTTTTTTCGGTGGGCAGCCCGTCCGCGGGCTGCCCGCTGCCAGTCGCGCGCGCGCGCTGCGCGGGAAAAGTATGCATCGATGGGGGTATGCGTCGCATCGTGCTGAGGCCCAAGCTGCAAGTAAAACGCAGGCTTCCCCCCCGCCAGTTTTCCGGTGAGAAATCGCCCGCGGGCCAATAGTCGCGCGCGCGCCGAGCGGGGGGCCCGTCGAATGGGAATGCGTCGTGTCGCGTGGCTGCCCAGGATGTCATTGGCGCGAATGGTTTTCTCGGCGATTTTTCGGGTGGCCCACCCGTCCGCGGGTCACTTGCGGCGCGCGCGCCGCGCGGGGGGGCGCGTTGAGTGGGAGTGCGTCGCCTCGCGCCGCTGCCTAGCGCGCAGTGAAAATGTCTTCGCAATCAATGAATTTCTCCGTTGGCCCGCGCCCGTCCGCGGGCCATTTCTTTTTCGCGCGCCGCGCGGGGGGCGCGTCGGGAGGGGAGCGCGTTGCCTCTCATTGGCGCCCAGGACGCAAGCGGAACAATGGGTTTCTTGTCCAACTCATTCTTCTCGCGGCCCGCCCGCCCGCGACTCACTTGTCGCGCGCGCCGGCGGGGAACGCATTGGGCGGGGGCGAATCGCCCCATGCTGGCGGCCAGAATACTTGTTACAAGTGACAGCAGCATTTTTTCTGTGCCAGTTTTCCGGTGATCCACCCGTCCGCGTCTCGTTCTGCGAGCGCGCGCGTGCCTCGCGGGAAACGCGCCAGGGGGCAATGCGTCGCCTCGCGTTGAGGCCCAGGATGCAAGTGATATTGCTTGCTTTGCTCAGCTAGTGTTTTTTGGCCCACCCGTCCGCGGGCCACCCGTTGCTCGCGCGCCACGCGGGGGGCGAATCGAGCGGGGCTGCGCGTCTTCACGTGGGGGCCCAGGTGAAACAATTGTTTTTTGTCTCAGCCAGTTTTCTGGCGACCCACCCGTCGCTCGATAATTCGCAGCGCGCGAGCCGCGCGGGAAATGCGCCGAGTGGGATTGCGTCGCCCCGCGCGGGGGCCCAGGATGCATGTGAAACGGCGCGTTTGTCCCAGCAAGTTTTCTGGCGACGCGCCCGTCCGCAGGCCGCTCGGCGCGCGCGCGCGCGCGCGCCGCGCGGGGGGCGCATTGGCTGGGGATGCGTCGCTCTATGTCGAGGCCCAGGATGCAGGTGACACCATTGTTTTTCTCCGCTGGTTTTCCTCTGGCCCGCCGGGTCGCCATTGGTTCTGCGCGCGCCGTGCGTGGAACGAATTGAATGGGAATGCATCGCCTCGCGTTGCGGCCCAGGATGCAAGTGAATGAACTTGTTGCTCTCAGCTAGTTTTCCGGTGGCCCGCCCGCCCGTGGACTACTCGACCCGAGCGCGTCTCACGGGGGAACATATGCCGCGAAGGTTTCGCCGCCCGCCGCCAGCCCCCTCTCTCGGACAACGGGGCATGCGACAGCTATGTTGCGAGGCCTGGGCGCCGTCGCGAAGCAGCGTCGGGATCTTGAACGGGGGCCACTTGGGCTCGGGCCCCGCATCTCGGGTCACTTTGGGAGCAGTCTTCGGCCCTTTTTGGACCGTCTTGGGGGTCTCTTGAGCCGTCCTGGGGCTTTCGGGAGCCGCTTGGGCCGTCTTGGGGCGGTTTTGCGGGGCATGTTGGGCCGTCTTGGAGCGTCGGAAGCCCGAAAAGTCGAGCGCGCCAAAATCCATCAGCAACTGCAGTAACATCGCAGATGTTGGCCTCTTGGGACCCTCTTGGGGGTGTTTTGTGAGCGCTTTGGGGGCCTTTGGGGGGGCCTCTTGGGCCGTCATGGGGCCATTCTGGGCGCCTTGGAGCCCTTTTGGGCCGTCTCGGAGGCCTCTTGCGTCGTCTTGGGGGCCTCTGATGAAGGACTGTGGCTTCGAAAACGCGAATGTTGTATACTTTCTACACGGGTTAATGATATCGGGGGCGCAACGAACGCATAGTGTACCAGGGGCCGCGGCTTCGGGAACGCAGATATTCCATAATTTACGAGACAGCATTGCCCCGGATACGCGAACATTGTGTACACGGGGGTCTCGGGAGTTGTGAAAATCCACCCACGCAAAGGTAACGGGAACTCTTCTTGGGCACCCTCGCGCGGATTCCAGCCGTTCAAAGTAGCAAGCAGAACGCCGAAGTGTAATATCGGGGACTGGGAAAGGGAGCAGGTCTAATCCCCAGAGCCCGTTGGCGCCGCAAGCGGGCCAGCGGATTGAGTTGGAATGCGTCGCATCATTTGGGGGCCAAGAGTGCAAGTGAGACAACTGTTTTTTCTCAATCGGCCTTCTGGTGGCGCACCCGTCCGTGGGTCCTTTTGTGCGCGCGCCGCACAGGAAACGTATTGAGTGGGAGTGCGTCGCCTCATGCTGCGGCCCAGGCTAGCGAAACACACGTTTTTTCTCCACACGCTTGCTGTGTTGACCCACCTGTCCGTGGGTCACTTGTTGTACGGGCCGTCCGGAAAACAAAAAAAAACAGAGTGGGAAAAAGTCGCCTCGTGCTGCGGCCCAGAATTCAAGTGCCGGTGTCGGTTTTTCTCAGCTAATTCTTTGGTGACCCATCCGTCCGCGCGTCACTTGTTGCGCGAGCGCTGTGCGGGAATCGCATCAAGAGGGAATGCGCCGCCTCATGCTGCGCCCAGAATCCAAGTGTCACTGTCGGTTTTTCTCAGCTAACTCTCTGGTGGCCCATCCGTCCGTGCGTTATTTGTTGTGCTCGCGCCGTACGAGAATCGCATCAAACGGGAATGCTTCATGCTCAGGCCCACAACGCAAGTGACACAGCTTGTTTTTTTCAATCGGTGTTCTGGTGGCCCATCCGTCCGCGGGCTACCTGTTGTGCGCGCGCCGCGCAGGAAGCGTATTGAGGGGGCCTGCATCGCCTGATGATGCAGCCCAGAATGCAAGTGAAACAGTTTGCTTGTCTTATCTGGTTTTTCGGTGACCCATCCGTCCGTGCGTCACTTGTTACGCGCGTGTCGTACGGGAAATGTATTTACAGGGATTGCATCGCCTCGTGTGGAGGCCAAGAATACAAGTGACGCAAATTGGTTTCCTCAACCGGTTTCCTTTTGACCCACGCGTCCGTGAATCACTTGTTGTGCGCCTGCCGTGCGGGGAAAAGTATTCAGAGGGAATGCGTCGATTCATGACGAAATCCAGAATGCGAGTGACACAGTTGTTTTTTTCTCAACCAGTTTCTTGGTGGCCCACCCCCCTCCGTGGGGTTATTTGGTGTGCGTGCGCCGCAGGGTCAACGCATTTCCAGATGATGCGGCCCAGAATGCATGTGAAACGAGTGGTTTTTCTCACCCAGATTTCTGGTGACCCACCCGTCTGTGGATCACGCGTTGTGCGCGCCGCACGGGAAATTTATCGAGTGGAAATGCACAGCCTTATGTTGAGGCTCA
The DNA here is from genome assembly GCA_963575745.1 of Prorocentrum cordatum. Lineage (NCBI taxonomy): Eukaryota > Dinophyceae > Prorocentrales > Prorocentraceae > Prorocentrum > Prorocentrum cordatum. Next base: position 532,955 of record CAUYUJ010001459.1, on the reverse strand, counting down.
GAATGCAAGTGAAACGTTTGTTTTCTCTAAACAAGTTTTCTGGTGACCCACCCGTCCGTGTGTCACTTGTTGTGCGCACGCCGTACGGGAAACGTATTGAATGGGAACGCGTCGCCCCATGCGCAGGCCAAAATGCAAGCGACGTCTTCTGGTGACCCAGCCGTCCGCGGGTCACTTCTTGTGCGCGCGCCGCATGGGAAACGTATTGAGTGGTTTGCATCGCTTCATGTTGAGGCCCAGATTGCACTGGAAATGATTCGTTTTTCTCAGCTAGTTTTCTGATGACCCACCCGTCCGTGGGTCACTTGTTGTGCGCGGTCCGCATTGGAACCGTATTGAGTGGGAATGCATGGTTTCATGTCGAGCCCAGAGTGCAAGTGAAACAATGTGTTTTTCTCAGCCAGTTTTCTGGTGGGTCCCTTGTTGTGCGCGCGCCGTGCGGGAAACGTATTGAGTGGGCATGCCGGCTCACTGGAAGCGAGCCGCCATGCCCATTCGTCGGCGGCGGACCTTCGCAGCCCACCCCCTCCGTGGGGCATCCGCAGCGGCTTGCGTTGCGTTGTCGTCGTCGTCGTCGTCGTCGTCGTCGTCGTCGTCGTTCGGTGTAGTTGTCGTCGTCGTTTACCGCGGGCACCCGCAGTTATTCGTTTTGGAGGAACGGGGCATGGCGTGGAAGCGATGTCAGGGAATCGTCCGGGCCCGCCCCCGCGCGCAGTTTTATCGGACCCTCCTATCCTTGGCCAGGATGCGTCGGGAATCTCCGGTGACGTTTTTTTGCTTCAGTCACCCACCCCGTCGCAGACCGCCTCGCGCTCGGGCAATGCGCCCAAATCAGCGGGCCGTCCTATTTTCCCCAAACAGAGCTTGCCTCAGTAGGGGTCCTAGCGGATTCGTATGGTTAGGTGAGGTGTGTCACCGATTTCCGCGGGCCGCCCGGGTGCCCTGGTGCCCGCGTGCCTGGGTGCTTGGGTGCCCAGGTGCCCGGGTACCCGGGTGCCTTATAGCCCTGTAGTAGCTCTTATAGTCCTATAGTTCTATCCCTGTAGCCCTATAGCTCTATAGCTCTATAGCCTTATAGTCCTATAGCCCTATAGCCCTAAAGCCCAACAGCCCTACAGCCCTATAACCCTATAGTCTTATAGCTCCATAGCCCTAGAGCCCTAGAGCCCTATAGCGCTACAGCCCTATAGCCCTATAGCCCTATAGCCCTGTAGCCCTATAGCCCAATATGCCTATAGCATTGCCCTATAGCCATATATCCCTATAGCTCTTTAGCCCTATAGCCTTATAGCCTTATAGCCCTATAGCCCTATAGCCCTACAGCTCTATGTGCTCATAGCCCCATAGCCCCATAGCCCTATATCCCTACAGCCTATAGCCCTATGGTGATATAGCCCTGTAGTTCCATAGCCCTATAGACTCATAGCCCTATGGCCTTGTAGCCCTATGGCCCCATAGCCCCAGAGCCCCAGAGCCCCATAGCCCTGTAGCCCTACAGCCCTATAGCCCTATAGCCCCTATAGCCCTATGGCCCTATAGCCCTATAGATCCAGAGCCCTATAGCCCCATCGCCCTATAGCCCAATAGCCCCATAGCCCTATAGCCTTATAGCCTTATAGCCCTATAGCCCTATAGCCCTACAGCTCTATGTGCTCATAGCCCCATAGCCCCATAGCCCTATATCCCTACAGCCTATAGCCCTATGGTGATATAGCCCTGTAGTTCCATAGCCCTATAGACTCATAGCCCTATGGCCTTGTAGCCCTATGGCCCCATAGCCCCAGAGCCCCATAGCCCTGTAGCCCTACAGCCCTATAGCCCTATAGCCCCTATAGCCCTATGGCCCTATAGCCCTATAGATCCAGAGCCCTATAGCCCCATCGCCCTATAGCCCAATAGCCCCATAGCCCTATAGCCCTAAAAAGACTTTGATTGGGTTTTTCTCCGGTATCGCTTGATTTACCCAAGAGGTCCTTCTGTGTATTCTAATCGGGCTGGTTTCGAAAATGAAGTTTTCTTGGGGGGCGACCTTTTCTGGGGAACCGGGGTGGTTCTGAAGGATCGCCCCCTTATCGTTTCCAGTTCTCTCGTCCTCCTCGTCCTTCTCTTCGTTTATCATCCTCGTCTCCCCCTCCTTCCTCCACAGCATCATTGTTTTGCTGATTTCTTCTTCTTTTTTTTTTTCTCTCTCTCTCTCTCTCTATCCCCCGTATTCCCCTTCTCTCTCTGTCTCTCGCTCTCTCTGTCTTCCTCTCTCCCTCTCTCTCCTGGAGCAGTGCCGTCTCATGAGGCGGGCCCATCTGCTCCCGCCGCGGGAGATCCTCGCGACCACCGCGCTGCCCGACTTTCTCCCCTGCGACGGAGCCTTCGAGAAAACATGGCGCCGCCCTGGGAGGCCTACAGGAGGCTGGCCCGAAAGGATGGAACGGAAAAGGAGGGCGACGGCAAGGATGATGCGATGATGATGAGGGCGACGGCAAGTACAATGCTTAGCTATGCGTTCGCTTTGGGGTTTCGTTCGTGATTTAATCGCCGGTAGAGTGCCGGCTGGCATCCCCATATATGCCCCACGCAATGTGCAAGCGACGGAGATGTTTGGCAATACGCCATTTTTCCATGTAGTTGATTCTATCCTTGGGTATCACAGGCGAGACGTATGAGCTCAAAGCCGCTGCGAAATAAATGGCATGATAATGATGATGGTGTTGAGGAGGAGGAAGACCAATGTAAACCCAAGGCTCATAAAGGATGTTGGAATACACCCTCCCTCCAAGCTCTCCTGTTCATAGGCCCCTACACGGATTCGTTTCCATTGAAGTGCCCCGTTGGGAGACAACCGTTTGAAGATCCAGAGGCGCACCAAAACACCATTCTCGGGATCTCAACGCCGCGATTTGATTTGGTCGTTCCGTTTTGACGACCCTGAATCGTGCCAGAACACCTTTCCCGGTTAATCAATTCAACACCGCGGCCCCACGTAGCTGTTGCGCCGTGACAACCCTCGATCGCTCCAAAACGCCGTTCCTTGTACGTTAGCCATGGGATGCCGCGAAGCTTTTGCAATGTTTGAAATGAATGCGCGCGGCGCTGAGACGAGAGCCACAGGTTGAAAACGATCCGCCCTCGGTCCGCGAAGCTCTTACACGTGTGTAAGACGATTGTGCGCGGCGTCAAGGCGAGAACAACATCTTGAAAACGAGCCACCATCAATCCGCTTTTTTACCTAACAGCTTTTGCTGATAGGTTTCTAGTGGACTCAAAAGAGAGCATCTGATGACTCCACAGGGGGGTCTGGGCGGGTGCCGGGGAAAAGAACCGGGAACAGAGCCGGGCTCGTTTTAAACCAACAGTCACACACTTCGTGCTCTTCGACCTCCCAGAACTCCATTCCCGGGCCACATTTTGAATAACCGGAGCCAACAGTCACACACTTCGTGCTCTTCGACTTCCCAGAACTCCATTCCCGGGCCACATTTTGGATGCCCGGAGCCAACTGTAGGCCACTTCGTGCTCTTCGATTTCCCAGAACTCCATTCCCGGGCCACATTTTGGATGCCCGGAGCCAACTGTAGGCCACTTCGTGCTCTTCGAGTTCCCAGAACTCCATTCCTGGGCATGATTTTGAATGCCCGGAGCCAACTGTAGGCCACTTCGTGTTCTTCGAGTTCCCAGAACTCCATTCCCGGGCCACATTTTGAATGCTGAGGCAGGCTGAGGCTGAGGCTGAGGCTGCAGGCTGAGGCTGAGGCAGGCTGAGGCTGAGGCCGAGGCTGAAGGCAGACTGAGGCTGAGGCTGAAGCAGGCTGAGGCTGAGGCTGAGGCAGGCTGAGGCTGAGGCTGAGGCAGGCTGAGGCAGGCTGAGGCTGAGGCTGAGGCTGAGGCTGATGCTGCTGAGGCTGAGGCTGAAGGCAGGCTGAGGCTGAGGCTGAGGCTGAGGCTGAGGCTGAGGCAGGCTGAGGCTGAGGCTGAGGCAGGCTGAGGCTGAGGCTGCGACTGTGACTGCCGTTGCCACTGCGACTGTCATCGCGAATGCGACTACGACTGCGAGAACAGCAGAATTCTACAACTGGATTCTCATTTGAATCTTAAGGGGAATGCTTCCAGATATGCTCCTACGCATCGCTGTTAGGTTGCTTTGCCGGGATAATTGTAGAAAAGAGATGTGTGCGCGGCGCTAAAGCGGGAACCTAACTTTGAAAGTGACCGCCCTCAATCCGATAAGCTCTTGCATGTTTATTTGACGAGTGTGCGCGGCGCTGCGGCAAGAGCTACATTTTGACAACGACCCGCTTTCAATCCGTTGAGATTTTGCCATTTTTTGGAACGAGCGCGCGCGGCGCTAAGGCGGCGACCCGCCCTCAGTTGTTAAACTTCAGGGCCACTATTGTGAAGGCCTGACGGCTTGTGTCGCCGACCCAGACGGACGACGAAGACGATGACGACGACCACGACGACGACCACGACGACAAAACGACAACGGCGAGCTGATGACCTTGCCACAAGCTCGGGACATGGGGCGGACGGTGGGGGAGAAGGAGGAGGAGGAGGAGGTGGAGGAAGCGGAGGAGGAGGAGGAGGAGGAGGAGGAGGAGGAGGAGGAGGAGAGGAAGCGGAGGAGGAGGAGAAGGGGGAGGTGGAGGAAGCGGAGGAGGAGGAGGAGGAGGAGGAGGAGGCAGGAGGAGGAATGAGGAGGAGGAGGAGGAGGAGGAGGAGGAAGAGGAGGACGAGGAGGAGGAGGAGGAGAAGAGAAAAACATGGTGGAAAAAACAGCACCTTCTCTCTCTCTGTCTCTCGCCTCTCCCTTTTTAGTTTGGTCTTGAGCTGCGTTCGCTCGTAGTTGCGCGCTAGTGTGTCCTGTTCGGCTGGACCTCTTCATGCGATGCGAGGAGGAGGAGGAGGAGGAGGAGGAGGAGGAGGAGGAGGAGGAGGAGGAGGAGGAGAGCCGTGTGTCTCCTCGGGGGCGGGCTGTTGGGAGGCGACGGGGCTGGGGCCGGGGCCGCGGCCGGGGCCGCGGCCGGGACCGTGACCGGGGCCAGAGCCGGGGCCGAGGCCGGGGCCTGGGGGCTAAGGCCGTGGCCAACGGGACTGGGGGGCCAGGGCTGCGGCTGGGGCCGGGGCCGGGGCGGGGGGGCAGGGCCAGGGCCAGGCCGGGCCAGGAACGGGGCTGGAGCGGGGGCCAAGACGGGAGCAGGGGTCCTGAGGGAAACCACCGCTTTTGCCGCGTCCTGCTGCTTTTCCTGGCCGCCGAACCGCCCAAGGGGGAGTCGTATCTGCCCCAGGACCCCACCCGGGACCGCCGCCCCGCCGCCCAGGACCCCGCCCCCGGGACCCCCCCCCCTGGCGGGGAAGGAATCAAAGGGAAGGAGCGTCCTTTCGACTCGACTGCAACGTTGCTCAAGTACGAGTCAAACGGAACAGCCTCTTCCACACGGCGACAGGGTCGGCGGAATCGTAAGGAAGTCTGAAGCGAAACGCCTGGCCCGTCCTTCCGACTGACTTCGGGGTGCGACGGTGAGAATCTTCTGATACGGAAAAGAAATGGGTGATCAGTATAAATTCCAAGGCTCATCAACGATGTTGGAATACACCCTCCCTCCAAGCTCCCTCCCCGCGTGTCCCTACAAGGGCTCATGTCCATTGAGGGAAGTTCCTCCATTGGGAGATAACCCTTTGAACATCCAGAAGCGCGCTCAAACACCATTCTCAGGACTTCAACGCCGCGCGTCAGGCCGACGGTTGCGTTTTGGCGACCCTAAGCCGCTCCAGGACACCATTCTTCTGACTTCAACACCCCAGTTCAACGTAATTTATTGCTTCCTGGCAATCTTCTGTCGTTCCAGAAAGCCACAGCTGGTACGGTAACCATGTGGACCCGTGAACATGTTGCAGGTGATTGAAAAGAGCGCGCGCGGCTCGAAGGCGTGAGCCGCATTTTGAAAGTAGAGCCGCCTTCAACCCGCAAAGCCCTCGCACATGTTTAAGACGATTGTGTGCGGCGTGAAGGCGAAAACCTCATTTTGAAAACAACCCGCACTCAACCCGCTAAACTCTTGCATGTTTGAAAGACGATTGTGCGCTGCGCTGAGGCGAGAGCCACATTTTGACAACGGCCCGCCCTCAATCCGTGTAGCTTTTGCAACTGTTTGAAACGAGCGCGTGCGGCGCCAAGGCGAGAGCTACATTTTTTTGGAAACCATCCGCCCTCCATCTGTGAAGCTGTCATCAGTAGCTAAAATTGAGGATCATAATTGGCAAGGAAGTCTTAGGCGAAACGCCTGACCCGCCCTTCCGACTGGCCTCAAGGGCTTATTTCCATTGAGGGAAATTCTCCCGTTGGGAGACAACCTTTTGAACATCCGAAAGAGTCAGAGTGCGTTCTGTGGTCGCTTGGGGGGGGGGTGAAACCGCACCCCTCCCCCCCCTCCCCTGGGGGGGGGGGTCGGGAGGGGGCTTTTGGGGTGGAGAGGAGCCCCCCCTGGTTTTGATCGACGGCGCCGAGTGTTTTGGGGGGGCCCCCCCCCGGTTCGAAACGTGCCGCCGAATGTTCCCCAGGCGAGTGCCCGTGAAACGCGTTCTCTCGAACATCCAGAGGCGCGCCCAAACACCATTCTCAGGACTCCAGCGCCGTGCGCCAGTCTGATTGTTGCGTCTTGGCGACCCTAAACCGCTCCAGGACACCATTCTTCTGACTTCAACACTGCGGCTTAACGTAATTGTTGCGCTCTGACAGTCTCCAACCGTTCCAGAAAACCACACCTGGTACGGTAATCATGGGACCCCGTGAACATGTTGCAGGTGATTGAAACGAATGTGCCCGGCGCCTGGGCGAGAGCCGCATTTTGAAAATAGACCCGCCCTCAACCCGCGAAGCTCTTGCAAATGTTTAAGACGATGGTGTGCAGCGCTGTAACCTCATTTTGAAAACGACCCGCACTCAACCCGCTAGATTCTTCCATGCTTGAACGGCGAGTGTGCGCGGCGCTTAGGCGAGAGCTACATTTTGGAAGCGACCCGCCCTCCATCTGTGAAGCTGTTGTCAGTGGTTAAAGCTCAGGATCAAAATTGGTAAGGAAGTCTTAGGCGAAACGCCTGACCCGCCCTTCCGACTGGCCTCTGGATGCGACGGGGAGGAGTTCTTGATAAGGAAAAGACATGGGGGACCAGTATAATTCCAAGGTTCATCAACGATGTTGGAATACACCCTCCCTCCAATCATAGGTCCCTACAGTTCCCCCCGCTGGGAGACAACCCTTTGAACATCCAGAAGCGTGCCAAACACCATTTTCAGGACTTGCCGCGCGTCAGTCTGACTGTTGCGTCTTGGCGATACTCAATCGTGCCAGAACACCATTCTTCTCACGTCAACATCGCGGCTCAACGTAATTGCTGCGCCCTGACAGTCCTCAACCGTTCCAGAAAACTTTTTTCTGGTACGTTAACTATGGGCAACCGTGAGCATGTTGCAGCTTATTGAAACGAATGCGCCCGGGGCCTAGGCGAGAGCCGCATTTTGAAAATAGAGCCGCCTTCAACCCGCGAAGCCATTGTAAATTCTTGAGACGAATGAGCGCGGCGGTAAGGCGAGAGCCACATTTTGTAATCGACCCACCCTCGATCCATGTGGCGCAATAATCGTTTTTGCCATCTAGGGTGTGCAATCTACGTTGGGCAGTCCACGTGGCGCAATATATGTGGAGCTCCTTATGTGGTGCAAGCTATGTGGGGCAATCTGTCTTGCAACCTATGTGGTGCAGTAACTTTTGAGCAACGTATGTTGTGCAATCTATGTGGTGCAGTCTATGTGGCGCGCATTCTATGTTTTGCGCGAATTATGTGGTGCAGTCTATATGGTGCATTTAATTTCTGCTCGCAGTGAGTTGTCCACTCCACTGCTCGCGCAAACATCCCACCCACCCACCCGCAACTTGGTTTGCAAAATCTCTTAAGACCGTGACGGTGAGTACCAAATGGCACTTGGCAACAACAGCGACGCCGACGACGACGACGACGACAACGACGACGACGACAACGACTACGACGACACCGACGACGTCTCCAACGACTTCGCCGACGCCGACAACGACGACGACGACACCGACGACGACGACGACGACGCCGACGCCGACGACGACGACGATGACAACGACGACGACGATGACGCCGACGACGACGATGACGACGACACCGACGACGACGACGACGTCAACGACGCGACGACGACGACGACGACGACGACGACGGCGGCGACGACGACGACGCCGACGTCGACGACGACGAAGACGACAACGACGCCGACGCCGACAACGACGACGAAGACGACGACGACGTCGCCAACGCAGACGACGAGGGAGGAGGAAGGACGACGACGGCGACAACGACGACAACGACGACAACGACGAGGCAGGAGGGAGGACGGCGACGACGCGAACGACGAAGAAGGAGGAAGGACGGCGACGCCGACGACGGCAACGACGAGGGAGGAGGGAAGACGACGACGACGACAACGACGACGACGACGACGACGGCGGCGACCAAATAGGAGGGACGACGACGAGACGCCGACGACGGACGACGACGACGACGAGAGAGGAGGAGGAAGGACGACCACGGCGACAACGACGACGGAAACGACCACGACGCCAAAGAGGACGACGACGACGACGAACACGAGGAAAGACAGAGAACGACGTAGGCGACGACGACGACGACGCGGGAGGAGGGAGGACGGCGACGACGACGACGACGACGACGATGACGCAAGAGCGCGCGCGCACGGTTTTGTTGAAAATCCGTGTTGCGAAACCTTTTATTTTTGTAGGTTTCTTGGACGCACGATTTTGAAATCCTTCCGAAACCGATGGGTTTTGAAGGTTTTCGGCTACGCGCGCGGCGACGCGCGCGTCTGCACATCGTCCTGCTTTTGCAGGGGATTCTCGCGACGGCACACGCGCAAGGGCGTTCGACAGATTTCGACATGCGCGCGCGAAGCCCGTTTGGTAGCATTTTGTGAAAAACTTGAAAACCTATGCTTTTCTAAGATTTCGCAAGAGCTTGCGCGGAAGCTTTTTTAGCAAATCAGGGTTGCGAAACTTGGTATGTTTGTATGTTTTTTGGAAGCTCGATTGCGACATCCTTCCGGAACCGAAGGTTTGTGAAGGATTTCGGCATGCGCGCGCGCGACGACGGGCGCGTGTGCACTTCGTCCCATTTGTTGCAAGGGATTCGCGAAAAATACTATGTTAGAACAACAAATGTGACCGCATAGTGTTCTTAAAAAATAAGAAATAATAATAATAAAGGATCCTCAAAGGGGGGGATACGGGTTGGCATTTGACATTGCGATTTACGTGGTAGATCCTATCCTGTTTTAGAAAGGAGAATCTACGTGGTGCGCATTCCGTATGTTGTGCAATCTATGTGGTGCGCAACTTGCGTGGAGCAATCTATGTGTAGCAATACGTCGGTGGCAGGATATGTCGTGCAATAAATGTTGTGCAACATACGCTGTGCAATCTACGTGGACAATCTATGCGGTAGAATATGTGGTCGAGCCGCCTACGTGGTGCAATGGAGTCTGTAAAATTAAATTCTGTGCGCGGTGAGTTGTCAACTCCACTGCTCGCGCAACCATCCCACCCACCCGCCCGCAACTTGGTTTGCACAACAATGCGGCGGCGATTGTCGTGAGTGCTTGGCGTGACCTGGTGAATTTCTGCGGCCGCGCTAGCCCGCGCGACCGACGCGGTCGCGGTGGTGCTGCTTGTTGCGCATTTCCCAGCGGGCGTTTCATTGCGAGTCGGCGATTTGGGCGGGCGTAGTATCATGGCAGCGTCGACAACGGTAGACAAGATGATGGTGGTAGAGATGCTTGTGACGATCATGACAACGACGACAGCAAGGCCAATGACGGCGCCGATGCTGATCACGCCGGCGACGATGAAGGTGTCTTCGCGTCGTCGGTGATGAAGGTTTTGGAAGGAGTTCGCCATGCGCGCGCGGCCGACGCGCGACAATGGCCTGCATGGTATTATTTGAGACGGATCGTGCCCCCCCCCGGCAGGCGCGCAATTGGCGTTTGAATAGTGCCGACATGCGGCGCGAGAGGCCCGTTTGGCCGAATGTAATCAACATATTTATAAACATTGATGGTTTGCTGAAGAATTTGCATACGTGTGGTTTTCTTACGAATCTGCAAGAACGCGAGCGCAGGCACATCTTTCCTGTGTAAAGCATTTGTTGCGAATCCATGTGTGTTATATGTGCTCGGGCACTCGATTTTGAAATCCTTGCGAAGCCTATGGTTATATATATATATATATATATATATGCACATAGATGTACACATTCACAATCAAAAAACAAAAAAATAAACAAACACGCAACAAAAACAAAAAACAAAAACAACGAATCCTGCATGCCCGCGCGACGACCCGTGTTCGTGCGTGCGCCCCTCGCCGCCCGAGGCTCCAGCCTGCCCCCGCCCGGGCCCTCGCCCACCTCGTCTTCCCCGACGCTCTCCCCATTTTCGCAGGCCTAGAGGTTGACACCAACACCAATATCGGCGGTGCTCCTCCACCGAGGAAAGAAGATCCCGATCTTGGCGATGGTGGTAATGTTCTGGCTTCAAGGTGACCGAAATATTACCACCAACACCGAAATCTAGGATCATCTCTCCCCTGTGGAGGCAGCCACCTGTCTTGGTGTTGGTGCCTATTTCCAGGCCTCCAACATTTCTGTTTCTCCCAAAGGTTGGGGGCCTGGCTCCCTGAACTGCCCCTGGCCACTAAAGGAGACATGGCCCATCGTTGGGCCCTGCTCCGTGGTGTGCTCTCCCGGCCCAAGCCCGGCCGGGTTCGGGGCCGTGTCCAGCTTTTCGCAGGGGGATGGGCCGCTTCAGTCCGAATGCCCGCTCTGGGCTAACACCGCTGCCTATTGGGATGCGGGGGCGGCCTCGATCGGTGGCCTCACAGTACCTGGTGCGCCCAGTCTCCTCCGCCTTCTCACCCGTCCGAGGCTCCACTTCCAATTTGCCCTCTGGCCTGTCTCGGCCTCGGCTTCGGCGTTGGCCGGTAGAGTCACGACGACATCATCTGTTGCGTGCGTTCCTCCTCCTCCCCCCTCTCCACCACCTCCTCCTCATCCTCCTGCGCCCACACCTCCACAACCTTCTCATCCTGAGCGCCTTCTCCCCATTTTGTCTCAACGTCCCCCTTCCTCGTCCTCTTCGTGTCCCTTCCCTGTCCCCCTTCCGCCCCCCTCCTCCCCCCCGCCTTCTGCTCTTCCTCCGACTCTTTATCTTCCTATTCCTCTTATTCCTCCTCCTCCTTTTTTTCCCCTTATAGATGATTCCTCGTGTCTCACTCCGAGGCCGGGCGACATTGCGGGCTGGGCATTGGAGGGCGGGTCGCTTTCAAGGTGTGGTTCGCGCGCCGCGCATCTTCTTCTCAATATCGGAGGGCACCTACTATACCCGTACACCGATCCTGGTCAGGTCGATCCGAGGCCCAAAATCGGTGTATATGCATCCTGCGCAAGACAGGAGGGCGTATACTCCGATCCTGGACCCAGGGTGATCCTGGCCAGGATCGGTGTTGGTGTATAGTTGGTGCCTTCCTACAATAGCGTCCATGAGGTCCACGGAGTGAGGGCGGGACCTCTTCCACTGGCGGCTCTCGCCTGAGCTCCGGGCACGATCGTCTCAAAGTCTGCAGGAGTCTCACGGTCACCGCCGGGTCTGTCACCACACGGTTTTGGGACACCCAATTGCAAGAGTCTCACGGATGGAGGGCGGCTCCTTTTCAGCATGTGGCTCTCGCTTTAGCGCCGCGCACAGTCGTCTTGAGATTCTACAACAAATTCACGGATTCTTTTGGCTAGCATTCCCAAGTGGTGTTATTGCGTGATGTCGGGATGTCGGGGCGCAACGGTGACGGTGGTTCGCGGCATTGAAGCCACAGGAATGGTGTTCTGGCACGGCTGAGGACCTTGGAGACGCAACAGTCTTGGTGATTCGCGGCGTTGAAGTCCCAGGCATGGTGCTTTCGCACAGTTCCGGATTTTCAAACGGTTGACTTTAAACGGTGTACTTCCCGCAGTGAAAATGAATTGTTTGAACGGGCTTATGATGGGGTTGGAGGGAGGGTTTATTGCAATATCTTGAATGGGCCTTGGGTTTACACTGGTCTCTCCTCCTCCTCCTCCTCCTCCTCCTCCTCCTCCTCCTCCTCCTCCTCCTCCTCCTCCTCCTCCTCCTGCCCCGCCTCCGCCTCTTTTGGACGAGCCCTCCCGGCGCAGGCGGGGCGGGGCTCCCGCGCCCCCCCCCGCGCGCGCGCGGGCGCCCCGCCGGGCAGGCCGCGGCGATGAGCCGCCTCGCCGCTGCGCGTGCCCTGCCTCGGCGGCGGCGACCGGCGCGCCGCCTCCGCGCCGCGGCCCTGCCGCGCACCCCCGCATGGCGTGCCGCCCGCCGCCGAGGAGCCGTGGCCGCCGCGCCGGGCGTGGCCGCACGCGGCGGCCTCGGCGCCGTGCGCCGCGGGCGCGGTGGCCGCGCGCGGCGGCGCCGTCGCCGGCGGAGCCGCCGGCGAGGCCGGCGCTCGCCGGCGGGGCCGCGGCGCGGCCGTGGGCGGGGTGGCCCGCGCCGCCGTCGCCGGCGGCGCGGGCCGCGGGCGGGGGCGCGTCGTGCAGCCCCGCTCCCTCCGCTCCTCCTCCTCCTCCTCCTCCTTCCTCCTCCTCCTTCTCCTCCTCCTCGTCCTCCTCCTCCTCCTCCTCCTCCTCCTCTCCTCCCTCCTCCTCCTCGTCTTCCTCCTCCTCCTCCTCCTCCTCCTCGTCTTCCTCCTCCCCCTCGTCTTCCTCCTCCCCCTCCTCCTCCTCCGCCATTCTTTTTCCTGGTGAATAACTCCTTCCTGTCGCGCCCCGAGGCTGGTAGAAGGGCGGGCCAGGCGTGTCGCCTGAGACTGTCTTACCATTTACGATCCTGACGCTTCACAGATGGCAACAGCGTCACAGACGTCAGCAGGTACCATTCATGATCCTGACACTTCCTCACCATTTAGAGGCAACAGTTTCACAGATGGAGGGCGGGTGGCTTTCGAAATGTGGCTCTCGCTTTAGCGCTGCGCGCACTCTCTTGAAAAGTGATGCTAGAGCTTCACGGATTGAGGGTGGTTGAGGGTGGTTCCTTTTCAACATGTGGCTCGCGCCTTAGCGCTGGACGCATTCGTTTGTAAAAGCGTGCAAGAGCTTAACGGATGGAGATACGGCCGTTTTCAACATGTCGTTATCGCCTGAGCGCCGCGCACATTCGTGTTCGATATATCAGGAGTTTCACGAAATCCCGTGGTCAACGTATCAGAAATTGCGTGTTCAGGGCTTTCAGGGCGCAACAGTTACGCTGATTCGCGGTGTTGAAGTCTCAGGAATTGCATTTTGGCAAGATTTGGGATTGCCAAGGCGCAACAGTCAGTTTGATTCGTTTCGCTGGGGTCCCTTGAATAGTGTTGTGGCACGCTTCCGGATCTTCAACTGGTTGTCTCTCAATGGCACTCTCTTCAATGAAAATGAATCCTTGCAGGGGCCTATGAGGAGGGAGCTTCGAGGGAGGGTCTCTTCCAACATCGTTGGTGGGTCTGTGTTTACACTGGTCCTCCTCCTCTTTCTCCTCCTCCGCCTCTGGTTCCTGCTCCTCCTCCTCCTCCTCCTCCTCCTCCTACTCCTCCTTTTCCTCCCTGTCCTCCTCCCCCTCCCCCGCCTCCTGCTCCCGCTCCTGGGCTCTTGGGCGGCGCGCTGGGCCCGGCCGCCGCTGAGGGCGGCGCGGCCGCCCGGACGCGGCGGCCGCCGGCCGCAGAGCAGCTTCTGCGGCACCTGCCCGCCGCGCCTCGGGCACAGGAGCCGAGGGAGGCACGGTCTGCTGCTCTCCGCCCGAGAAAAGACGCGGGTTCCGAAGCCCGGGGCGGCTTCCATCAGCTGCGCCTCGCCGAGAGCGTTCCAGGGGTGCCCAGGTCGGCCCAGACGGCCGCTGGAGGCCCCAGTCATGGCCAAAACCCAGTCGGATCAGCGCCACAGATTTCCCACAACTCCGTCTCTCGATCCCTTCTCCTTCCCCTCCGCTCTCGCGCGTATGCGGTTGTCGTAGTCGTAGTCGCAGTCGTCGTCGTAGTAGTAGTAGTAGTGGTAGTAGTAGTAGTAGTCGTAGTAGTAGTAGTAGTAGTAGTAGTAGTAGTAGTAGTAGTAGTAGTAGTCGTAGTAGTAGTAGTAGTAGTAGTAGTAGTAGTAGTAGTAGTAGTAGTAGTAGT
>CAUYUJ010001459.1:499381-518567 GCA_963575745.1 Prorocentrum cordatum | reverse complement strand
CTGCCAAAAGCCGCCGTCCCCACGGGAAAGGAGCACGACGCGGACGGGGACCAAGCCCTACAAGCCGACCGACTACTTGGAGACCGAGCAACCTCTCCCAGACACAACGACTAAGGCCAGACAGCACCCCCAGCCCCAGAGGGACGTACATCCCCGACGAGCAATGCTGCCGTTCAGGAGCTACCACGGAGCTAGCGGGCAGCCGACGGGGCGGCAACAATCCATCTCTGCACCACAACGACGTACAACCTCAGCCATGCACCCCTTCCGTATTCCAACCAGGCGGAGCACAACGGCGGAAGACGCCCGAGACAACCAACGCACTAGCCAACACACCAGCACGGACAGCGAGTACAGCGACGACTACCGGCGCTGCGAGCGCAGAAGGAGACGACGACAAAGAACTAGACCAGCAACACACGGGCAAGCGCACAAAACCGACCAGCGCAGAGACAGCAACAGCACGCAGCGACGCTTTCTCAACATTGGATCCCCACAGTTCCTACCGACGCAATTTCAGCAACACATCCAGAAGCTGACATGGCATTATGACCTCGAAGAGCACGACCTGCACGAGCATACCAGGCTGGCGGTGAAGCACCTTGCTCCCTCGAGACCTTCGTCGGCTGTGAAGCGGCACTACTACTTCACCGACGCGTCCTACCGTGCCAAAGCACCTGGTACATCAGCATGGGCAGTGGTACACCTGAGAGAAGACGACCAGGGCATTGCCTACTACAGGCACATGTACTCCAACCACGCCCTGTCTGTCAGCGAGGAGATGGCCAACAACATCACCTCCAGCACCAGCCCCGAATTGGGAGCGCTACTCTGGGCAGGCATCGCATGTACACAGGAGGACGATGAGCAGGAAATCGCCATTATCGGCGACAACACCGCGGCTTTGGGAGCGGCAGCTGGAACATCGCGGATCAGATCGTGTAGGAACCGCCCTCTTGCGAGGTTTACACGCATATTATTCCAGCAATTACAGCTCACAAAGGACATTAGCTTCGAGCACACTCATGCGCATCGAGACGCACCCTGGAATGAAGCAGCAGATCTTCTATCAAAATATGCAGCACTCCAACCAGCGCCACCACCACCTGCGGAAGAGCTAGTCGATATAGTACGGTATACCAGCACACTCGAATGGGCTTGGATGGCTAATCCTGCGGGCAAGGACCTACATGCGTACCCACCGTGGAGGCATGGACAGCTCGAGGAGCACGTCTCGCCCCAGCTGGCGGACGCAGACCACATCCCCGACCTCACCGCAGATAGCTACAACAAGGGCACGCTGAAGCTCAACATCGCGCAGTACAACGCTCAGTCCATGGTGGGCGACTTCACCTCCACAGACCTGCACCTGGACATCTCCAGTAAAGGGGCTCTAGTCAGAGCCCAGCTTTTGGACCACCATGTCCACGTCGCGGGGCTGCAGGAGACACGCTGTAGAGAGGCCATATGGACAGGGCAAGGTTTTATCAACATCCAGAGCGATGCGCAGGACGGCAACTGGGGATGTGCACTACTACTCAACGTCGAGTTACCGTACGGGCAGCTCAAAGGGAAAGACCTGTACTTCAAGCAGTCCCAGCTTACAAAACTGTACTCGTCAGCCAGGATTCTCTTTGTCCGCGTGCAGGCTCCTTTGTTGCATCACGTCATCGCCGTTGCTCACGCCCCGTACCAGAAGGCCAAGGACATCAACGGCTGGTGGGAACACTTCAGGGAGCTGTGTGACACGTGGAAACCAGAGATCCTGCTCATCGACGCGAACGCCAAGCTAAGCCACAAGGACGGAGAGGACACTCAATGGTTGGGCCAGAAAGGTCCAAATCAGCTGACAGACAAGAATGGACACGAATTCCACGAGTCTGTCGCCAGCTGCCACCTGCACGTCGTCAACACATACTACGGGAGCAGCGACGATTACACATACCACAAGGACGGGATCTCCAACCGCATCGACTACGTCGCCATGGCTCCCTGCCTGTTCAAGTGCGTCGCGGCTTGCACTGTCTTGAGAGACTTTCAAAAGCCAACCGCCAAAAAGAAGAACGAGCACAACAAGCAGAGGAGGAACTACGCCCAGAACGGCTACGACACGACCACAGACCACATGCCCGTGCTAGTTGAAGCTGTGGGCGAAATCATCGGGCGCCACCGAAGTTCGAAGGGGAGCGACTGGATACTAACAAACTCAAGAACCCAGAGCGCATCACCGCATTCAAGCAGGACCTGAACAACATCAGCTTACCACCGTGGAAGGCAGACGTCAACGACCATTATCACGAGACAGCGGGACTCTTTGTCGAGAAGACGAAGCAGCATTTCGGACGGGACCCGCTTACCCCTTGCAACGTCACCATCTCAGAGGCCAGCATGCGCCTATTGAGGCTGCGCAGATACGCTGAGAGCTCCACGCGGACCTACACGAACAACGGGGACCCAGCACCTCTAGAAGTTTTCCGCAAGAGGCTCTGCCACGAGGCGCCTGTCTATGCCCGTGTGGAAGATAGCTGGTATTGCTCTGTGGCAGCCCTTGTTGGAGCGTGCCAGCTCAGCCACACCACCGACTGCCTCGGCAACGCGCATGACGCTGCGAGGCTCTTCATCGCCCACACCAAGGACATGTTCAGACACCAGCTGAGTACCGACCGCAACCAGTACTTTCACGAACTTGGCAGCAAATTGGCGGATAGCAGAACAGCAAGAGACGCCAGGACCGAGTGGCAGCTGACAAAGAAGATTCTGATCCACGGCGGCCGCAAACCAAAATATGTTAGCGCGCTGCCCACTATGCAGCAGCCCGACGGCACCGTCATGGGCAGCCAGGGCGAGATCAGCCGCGCCACCCTGCAGCACTTCGCCAAGATCGAGTCAGCCGACATCAGGGACAGGTACGTCCTTGCGGACCGCTACAATGTCAGCCGTACCCACAGATCGCCACCCGACGAGGTTTCACAGTACCTGCACATGACACTCAACGATCTGGTGGAGAGCTTTGCGGACGGCAAGAAGGGCCGAGCAGGAGGACCCGACGGCAATTTGGACGACATCCTCAAACTCGCACCTGAGGAGACGGCCCGCCACTGGTACCCAGTCGTCTTGAAGACGATACTGCGAGGCCGAGAACCGATCCAATTTAAAGCAGGTATTGCAGTGAAGCTGTACAAGGGTAGCGGCACGAGGGCCCTCCTGGAATATTACAGGTCGATCCTCCTCAACACCACCGTGGCCAAGCACTACCACAAGTGGCTCCGCGCAACTACGTTGAGGGTCTGCAGCAGCCTGCTGAGAGTCACCCAGCATGGCGGAATCCCGAAGAAGTCAGGCGCGTACTCCACCCATACTATCAAAGCGTTCTTCAGGATCTGCAGGCGGAGACGTCTCAGCGCAGTCGGCATCCTGTTGGATCTACGACAGGCCTTTTATTCGGTTATTCGAGAATTTGTGCTGGGACGGGAAGGGGAGAAGCCTTGGCTCCTAAAGGTGATGGCAGGAGGCGCCCCACCCGAATGGCTCATGCCGGCCATCCAGCAGCTGATCGCGTCACCAGGCTTCTTAGCACTCAACGATGTAGACGAGAACCTGCGATTCCAGCTAGAAGAAGCACACGACACGACATTCTTCCAAGTGCGGGGAGAGGAGCTTTGCGCGGAGAGCCGCAAGGGCACACGCCCAGGCAACGGCCTGGCCGACCTCATCTTCAACATCAGCTTCGCGCACGCCCTGGGCCCGCTGGAGCAGGAGCTACATTCAGGAGGGTACTTACTACAACTACCACCGGCGGGCGAACAAGCCATTGTCACGTCAGGCCAGCTCCAAGGGCTGGAGGGGACCCTGCCAGAAGTATCCTTCATGGACGACGCGACATTCCTGTGCGTACTTAACGACAACACGAAAATCGAGAGCAGCATCTTCGACATATTGTCCATCATTGCAAGGAGACTCAAGATCTTTGGGCATGACCTACACCCCAAGAAGACCAAAGTGTTGCTGCATATTGATGGGCACGCCAAACAGCATATCAAGGCGAAGATTTTCAAGACAAATCCCATCACGCTGCTGCGCGAGGATGGTCAGCCGCCAACCATCACTGAAGTTACAACGGCGGAGGTCACGACCCAGGGACTCACATTGGGCAATATTGTGACAAGTGATGGCGGGGAGGGGCCGAACCTTATGAGACGCATCATAGACCACAGATCCGCAGAGGGCCCCTTGAAGAAGTCCATCTTCCGCCTGCCGCACATCGACCTCAAGGCCAAGCTGTTGTATCTCACGGCACTGGCGCAAAGCAAGCTGACCTACGACTGCGAAGTATGGGGACCACTTACAGTACAGCAGAAGCAGATGCTGCAGAGCAGACACATGGCGAGCCTGCGGGCCGCCGCAAGACAGCAGCGACACAGCGCGGGACATGTACATACCTTGGATGACGAAATATACTTGATGTGCGACGAAGTACCGATCCATATGTACCTGCGCCGACGGCGCCTGATGTACCTGGCCAGAATGGCGCACGCAGACACGCCCATCCTCCACCGCCTCATTGACGAACTTTGGGAGGATGAGAAGGCCTGGAATGCTCTTATCGTCGAAGATCTGGACTGGATAAGAAGTTTCCTACTAGACGACGAGGACATTGGCAGCGACATCAGGGGCTTGATACGATGGCTACGCACGCAGCATGTGCGAGCCGCACAAGCCACGATCACCCGTGCGTGGCTCAGGTACAAAGCATGGCAGCACGACATATACCGTCATCGAGCATGGCAAAGGCAGCTACACCGTCTAGCGCAAGAGTTTGGAATGACCACGCCCAACTTCGAGGGGCTGCCGCCTGCACAGCACTGTGGCTACATATGCTATGAGTGTGGCAAGATATTAAAAACTCGGGGAGCATGGAAGCGCCATCGCACCATGGAACACATCGGCTACGACCTTCCCGAATTGCTTGCCCTTTCGACTACCTGCCCTGGGTGCGGGAAGAACTTCATAACGAGATCGCGCATACTCAAGCACCTGAGAAGGTGCCCCAAATGCCTGGCGGCCCTCCAAGCAATCGAAGTCCCAATGGATTTGCAGGAGGCAGCCGAACGCCGAGAAGAAGAACGAGAAGCTGTGGCGGCGAGGAAGGCAATGGGGCATGGAGCTACAAAGGCGCTGGTGCCCGCCCAACAGGTCACACAGCTCAAGCTGGCCGACTACATAGAGCAGCATCAGCTCCAACTCTCGCCGGCCCCGCCTGCAGCAGCGGACGTCCAGACAGCGACACCACCTGCAAACGTATTCTCACCGTGCAGGCCCATGGTTACTACGGCTATGTTCTTGCTGCACCTTTTCTCGGGCAGACGTCGAATCGAGGATTTCCAGTACCATTTCGAGATGAACATTCGGGAATGTAACTTGGTAGTACTATCGATCGACGTGCAGATAGACCCCGACAAAGGAGACCTGACGAAGCCAGACGTCGTCGAGTTTTGGTGCGCAGCGATACGACAGGGCAAAATATTTGGTATTGTGGCGGGCCCGCCCGGGGTGGGGGGGGGGGGGGGGGGGCGGGGGGGGGGGGGGGGGCGGGGGGGGGGGGGGGGGGGGGGGGGGGGGGGGGGGGGGAAGAGGGGGGGGGGGGGGG
Source organism: Prorocentrum cordatum (assembly GCA_963575745.1). Lineage (NCBI taxonomy): Eukaryota > Dinophyceae > Prorocentrales > Prorocentraceae > Prorocentrum > Prorocentrum cordatum. Next base: position 512,920 of record CAUYUJ010001459.1, on the reverse strand, counting down.
GGGGGGGGGGGGGGGGGGGGGGAGGGGGGGGGGGGGAGGGGGGGGGGGGGGGGGGGGGGGGGGGGGGGGGGGGGGGGGGGGGGGGGGGGGGGGGGGGGGGGGGGGGGGGGGCGAGACGCGGCGCCCATCGCGCTGGCATGCCGCCGAGGGGAATGCACCACGACCACTACGTACACATGAATCCCCCTGGGGCATACAGGCAGCTAGTCAAGCGGAGCATCAACAGATTGCACTAGCCAACGAGCTATACAGGACAGCTTTACTACTCATCACCACGGGCCTGCAGCACAACGTTTCAGCCGTACTCGAGCATCCCGCCCCAGCCACCTGGTGCCCTCAAGCGCCTAGCAGCTGGCAGCGAGCAGAGACACTCTGGCTCCTGGAGCAGACGGGCGTCGAACTTCACTACATAGACCAGTGCCAGTTTGGGCAGGCTGCGAGAAAACCAACATGTCTGATGGCGGCACACCTCGGTGAACTCGCACAGGAGCTAAGGGCGGTACCTGGGGGACAGCTATGCCGACATACGGGACATGCCAGAGCTTACGGACGAGACGGCCAAGACGGCTGGAGGACCGCCCCCCTCAAAGAGTATCCATCAAGGCTGTGCAAGGCAATGGCTACCGCTTTCGCAGCCCACTGGGGGCAGCTTGCTGACGAAGAGGCAATGTGTGCCGAAACGGATGAATGCTACCACAGGTTCTACGCCCCCTTGGATTACTACATTGAGCCAGAGCAGCTCGGCCATGATTGTCACAGGGCATGGGGCAACCATCGGCGCTAGCAGCTGGCACTGCAGCGGCACTACATTATTTGGTGCAGTTAGTCGAGTTAAGCGTTCAGTATTATATACTTCAGCCCCTGAAGGGAACATTGGTCTGCAGTTTGGCGCAGACCACCGGCCTGCTACAGATTTGAGGGCAGCTGGCTTGCAATATTGTATACAGAGTATTTCAGATTGGCAGCAGACGTGTCAGCATCAGCGCACCTACTGCATGGCCCAATACCCCGTTGCTACTGGGTTACTGGCACGGCTGCGACCTGGACAACGATTGCGTGCCGCACTCGAGGGGGGGGACCCGTAGCGCCCATACGGGTGGGCACGATCCCTCAATGGCGACGGAGCGTGCCCCCCCCTCGAGCACTTTCTGGATTTAGCGACTTTCCGAACATTGGCATTTATTTCTATGATTAGCTTGCGCCCTGGACAAGGCATTACGGTGTGCTGCTTAAGTCCTGAGGAAGCCCCGAATGCGTGGGAAGACCTCAGGCAGCGTCGCCAAGTTTTGCTATGGTTAGAACGCAAGTCCTGGGGAAGCCCCGAATGCGAGGGAACGCCCCAGGCACAAGTCGCCACGTTTTGTTGTGCACCCCGGCGGCGACTGGATATCTACAATTTGGATGGCGCCAGCTGGCTGGCAGCGGGCGGCCCATTGGCCGCCAGCGTACCACCGACCGACATCGACAGCATACCCAGCACGACCCCACACAACTCCTGCCAAGTCAACGCTGCCCTGGTGAGGATCAAACTTCGAGACGGGCTCGAAGGGCTGGGGGGGAAGGACGAGTACTTCCCGCGCCCGCCAGCGGGGATGGTGAGGGGCAGGGGGGGGGGGGTAGGACGGCCACTACCTGCGCCCCCGCGGTACCTGCGCCCCCGCGGTCCGCCCTAGCTCGCCACCCCCTCCATTCCCATGGAGAAGGAGGAGCTACCCGATCGCCCGAGGGCGAAGCTGGACAGCCGAGACACCCCACTCCGACGATAACAAGTACCAGGCCTGGGGTTCGCCCCCACCGAGGGCACCGTGACCCCTAGCCATAGCGGGACGAGGTGGGACAGCAACGACCCCCACTTGAAGTCGGTGCATGGAGGCCTTGGTAGCCCACAACCAACTCAACACCAGCAACGAACCGACCCCCAACGACCGTCCAACTCGCTCCACATCTTGCACTCAGCCCCCGTACATCGACATCTACAACATCCGTGATCAGCACCCCCCTGCACCTCAAAAGCAGGGGGGTCATGACTGACGACGGCAGCACCGCAGCTCTACATGGAGCCCTACAAGCGCAAGCTCTATATGGAGCAGCTCTGCAACGTCAGGCAGTACTGGAAGTATACAGCGTCAGTCACCATGGAGAATTACAAGCCATGGAGTACTCGACCAGAAGGGGCAGCCTGCCCCGCGGTGAGGGAGACACAGCGACTGGCGCCGAAGGGTGTCTCCCCACCGCCCTCGCGTGGCAGGCGAGGAGATTGCTGCAGAGCCGCCGGAGTCCAAGAGAGGCTCGGCGGGCCTCCACAGCGCTAAGCGCCGAAGGGTGGAGGCCGCCGCAGAGAAGGCGGCCATCCATCTGAGGACCTGGCGGCTGGGCTCAGCGCGAGGCGCCGAAGGGAGCCCAGCCGCCACACAAGAGGCCGACCGCCCACAAAGAGGCCGAAGGCCTGGCTGCGCGCCGAGCTGGCTGAGCTGGCACGGGCGAGCGCGGCGCCCGCTGAGGGCTCAGACGGGCCCTCATCTTTTTAGTTTTGCTGAAACCCGGCCCCCCTTCTCCCTTCTCTGTGATTATTTGGTCCCTGGCTCCCTGCTTTCCTCGGGGTCGGGTTCCCGGGGCCGCTGTCTGAATGCCCGCACGGCCCTGGAGGGCCGCTGCAGAGCGCTCCGCGCCCGCGGGGCGCGCGACAAGACGCTGCATAGCGAGAAACGTAGAAACGTAGGGAGGAGGAGGAGGAGGAGGAGGGAGGAGGAGGGGGAGGGAGAAGGAGGAGGAGGAGGGGGAGGAAGAGGAGGAGGTGGGAGGAGGAGGAGGCGGAGGCCGTCGTGCGACTCCGTTGGCACTGCCTGGGAGGGCGGGGGAGTCTGTTTGCGCGCGGGCTGGAGTCCCTGCGCTGACTCCGTCCACGCCCGAGCGAGAGAGGGCCCGGCGGGGCCGGGGCCGAGACGAGGGGCGGACCCAGGGACCCAGAGCAGAGCGAGCGAACGGGCCCGACCGAGTAGTCAGGACTGGGAGGAAGGAGGAGGAGGAGGGGGAGGGAGGTGGAGGGGGAGGGAGGAGAGAGGAGGAGGAGGGGAGGAGGTGGAGGGAGAGGAGGTGGGGGGAGGAGGAGGAGGAGGAGGAGGAGGAGGTGGAGGAGGAGGAGGAGGCGGGAAGAGGGGGAGGAGGGGGAGGAGGAGGAGGAGGAGGGGGAGGAGGTGGAGGGAGGAGGAGGGGGAGGGGGAGGAAGGAGGAGAGGTGTCCTGCAGGAAAGGAGTCCTGGACGTCTCTCGCCGTTTTCGGGCTCCCCGGCGACCTCTACGGGCCCCGGGACCGTCAAGCTCGTGCTCGGTTTGACGAGCTCGTCCTCGTGAGAGCCCTGGGGTCCACGACCCGTTTTCGTCAGGAAGTTCTCCCTCCTCGGCAAGGAGGAGGAGGGTTGCAGAGGCCGCCAGAGTTCTTCAGAGGTCCCAGGAGTCCCCAGGAGGCCCCCAGGGAGATTTCCTGAGGCCAAAACATGTCAGGTCAGATACGAAAAACATGCAACAACGTTCCAGGATGGGCGAGGAACGGAGGGAGGAGGATGGAGAGGGGAGGAGAGGAGGAGGGAGGCTGGAGGAGCAGGGGGATGACGACGAAAAGGAGGAGGACGAGGAAGAGGAGGCGGAGCGGGAGGAGGGATGATGGTCAGCAGAGGAGAATCGATGGCAGCGGTAGGTGCAGGTGCGACAGCAGGTGCGCGGACGGGGGATCTGAGGAGGAAGGGCGTATGCACATGTCATTGAAAGGATGTATTTTCCACTTCCCAGATTCCAGTCTACTTTGAGCACCTTCCTAATGGAATCATCGAGTGGCTGTGGCTGTCTCTTTGCCCTCGTCTTCAGGGTCCCCAGGGGGCGGGCGGAACCCGACCCACTTCCAACGCCGTTCTATTTCATGCTTCTACCCACTTTGGCACGCCGCCTGTCGGTCCACGTGCTCGGCGCATCGTGCAGTCGAGACGCCGAGGTACAACCCATGGTTTGAGTCGTTCCTCCGCCGTGCGTCGGTGGGCCTATTCTTCGCCGAAGCCCGCCGTGGCCAGAAAAGCCCCATGCGTTCCTGTGTGGCGTTCTCTGCGGCAGCACGGTGGCTGTATTACAGTAGTCTTAGTGTTAAGCCGGGCCTGTCCCTCTACAGGAAGAATACTCAGAAATAGTATTTGAAAAAGTATGGGGACGATGTTTTCACTATCTGTGACTATTGTTGAGCATGTGTTGACTATGTTCTATTCCTCGTTCAAAATCCGCCTGTAGGGGGGCATGCCCGACCTAATGTTAGTGTCTCCCCTCATCTTCCCCCTCCCCTTCTTCTCCCGCCCTCTCCCTGCTCCTGACTACGATGAGGGCTTGGCGGCGTAGTGCGAGATCATGGCGATTCGGATTACTCTGTGTCCCTCAATGGGGGTATATGTAGTGCGGGGTGGGTACCTGTAGTCCAGGGGGGGGGGGGGGGGTCAGTAGGTCCCGGGGGCGGTATCCCGTAGTCCTAGTCCGGGGGTACCTGTAGTCCGGGGGGGTACCTATAGTCTGGGGGTGGGGCCGCGCGGGGGGTACCTGTAGTCCGGGGGGGGGCACGCATGTTATTTGTCGAAGCACGCGTGGCTCCACGCGCACGGGTTTCGGCGCGCGGGTGTCTGCGCGCGCGGGACTGCACGCGCATCGTTGCACGCGTCACGCGCACGCGCACGCGCGCTGACACGCGCGAACACACGCTGCTGCAAATGGGGGTACCTGTAGTCCGGGGGGGGGGTACCTGTAGTCCGGGGAGGGGTACCTGTAGTCCGGGGGGGTACCTGTAGTCTGGGTGGGGGTACCTGTAGTCCGGGGGGGTGTACGGAAGGGGTACCTGTAGTCCAGGGGGTACCAGTAGTCCGGGGACCCAGAACTATTGAGGGACACAGAGTATCCCAAGAGAATTTCAAAATACGATGCGAGCGAATCGTAGCTTGATCACTTGCCAGGGCTTGTCCACATTCCGAAGCTCTGCCTCCGCTGCCTTTGACGGCTAGCCTCTTCCTCCCTTGTTCGGGTGCCAGACAGTGGTCGTCCCTGGTCCCCTCGTCGATGCGCTTCCATCTTAATCCCCGATGCTCAGGACTCCCCCTCCTCGATCATCCTCGGAGGGGCCCTGAGTCCCCTCCTCATCCACCTTCCTACTCATCAACCCTCTCATCAACCCCCATCCTCATCCACCCTCTTCATCCTCATCCGCTCTCCTCATCCACCTCTCGTTACACAATCGTTGGCGGGCGTGAGCCGTCGGGCCTGGATGGCCGCGAGCCCCGAGCAAAAAACAGATCGGAACGCAGAGCTCGAGCAACCCCCAGGATAGACCAGCAGTGTGCGTGTGTGAAAAACAGCAAGTGGAAGGGCGCAGAGTGTTGGACAAGGCGAGGAGCCTGTTGGGGCACAGAGGAGTGCACAACGGCAAGGATGCCACAGAGCCTCCCGCGCATCCTGCTGATGCTGATGGTCGGGGGTCAGAGTGGGCCCTGGGGGCGCGATGGTAGAAAGGCAGCCCTCGGGCTGGCTCGGGCGGGTGGGAGGGCAAAAGATCCTCCTGGATCCGGCGTCGTGTTCGGCCCCTGGGTCAGGCCAGGGTACCGTGAGCGCTTTCCCGTCCACGCACAGGCAGGACACCGCCGACACAGTAGCCGACTCTTACTCTGAGATCAGAAATCGCAGTGCAGCCAGGGTCGCCTCAGGAGCCCCTTGCGGCTTGCGGGCAGGGGTGGCGGCAATGGGGAATACGAGCAAGATTACGTTGGCCATTCTTCAAGCGCCTCAGGGGACAGCCTCCCAGCACCAGACCGGATGGTTGGGGTTCAAGGATCCTCGCACCCACCCAAACCACCCCACGCAACCGACGGATGTTGACCGCCGCCATGCAGGCCAACCAACGGGGCGGAGCCTCCCAAAGTCAATCTCCAGACCTCGAGGAGGAGGATGGGGGAGGAGAAGGGGGAGGAGGAGGAGGAGGAGGAGGAGGAGGAGGAGGAGGATGCGTAGGAGAGGGGGAGGAGGCGGAGGAGGAGGAGGAGGATGAGGAGGCAGGTAGGACGGGAGGAGGAGGAGGTAGGAGGAGGAGAGGAGGGAGGAGGAGGGGCGGAGCAGGAGCAGGCGCAGGAGGAGGAGGAGGAGGAGGGAGGATGAGGAGGAGGAGGAGGAGGAGGAGGAGCGAGGGAGGGAGGAGCGAAGGAGCGAAGGAGGGAGAGGGGCGGTTTGTTAGGGAGGAGGGAGGAGGGAGGAGGGAGGAGGGAGGAGGGAGGTGGGGAGGAGGGAGGGGGAGGAGGGAGGCGGGAGGAGGAGGAGGGAGGGAGGAGGAGGAGGCGGGGAAGGAGGGAGGTAGGAAGTAGGAGGGAAGAGGGAGGAGGGAGTTGGGAAGAGGGAGGAGGGCGGAGGGAGGAGGGAGGAGGGCGGATCCGAGGCGTGGAGAGAGGAGGGAGGGGAGGGGGAGGAGGGAGGAGGGAGGAGGGAGGAGGAGGAGGGAGGAGGGAGGGGAGGAGGGAGGAGGAGGAGGGAGGAGGGAGGAGGGAGGATGGAGGGGGGAGGAGGGAGGAGGCGGAGGATGGGAGGAGGAGAGGGAGGAGGGAGGAGGGAGGAGGGAGGAGGGTGGAGGGAGGAAGGCGAGGAGGAGGAGGGAGAGGGAGGAGAGGAAGGAGGAAGAGGAATGGAGGAGGAGGAGGAGGGAGGAGGAGGAGGAGGAGGAGGAGGAGGAGGGATTGAGAAGGAGGAGGAGGAGGAGGAGGAGGAGGAGGAGGTGAAGTAGGAGAAGGAAGAGGAGGAGGGATGGATGGAGGAGAATGGATGGAGGAGGGTCGAGAACGAGGCCGCACCCGAAGGGCGCCCGCGGCCCGCCGCTCCCTCCCCGGCGCCTCCTCGCGGCCTGCCCCCCTCCCCCCCCGCGCAGAGGCGGACCTGGCGCCAGGGGTGATCGGCCACCCCGAGGCTCGCCCAGCTCGGCTACACGTAAGAGTGACCCCACGCCGGAGTGACCTTTGGTGCGGGCTCAACGGGACCCCCCGATCGCCGAACGCGATGCAATAGTAGCCTTTTGCGCGCTAGTGTTTTGGTGCTCCGCGGCCCCAAAAGCTAAAAAAAGAAAAAGGAAAAAAAACAAAAACAATAAAAAAAAATAAAAAAAAAAAAACAAAAGAAAAAAAAAAAAAAAAAAAAAAAAAAAAAAAAAAAAAAAAAAAAAAAAAAAAAAAAAAAAAAATAAAAAAAAAAAAGAAAAAAGTAAAAAAAAAAAAAACAAAAAGAAAAAAAAAAAAAAAAAAAAAAAAAGAAAAAAAAAAAAAAAAAAAAAAAAAAAAAAAAAAAAAAAGAAAAGAAATAAAAAAAAAAATAATGAAAAAAAACAAACAAAAAAAAAACCAGCCGCCCCAAAGGTCACTCTTATCCAGGGTCGCTCTTGCGCGAGGCCCGCCCTTCCCGGGAAGGCCGCCTTCCATCACCGAGCGCGTTCACCTTCTGCGCGGGGGGCCCACCCTTCGCTCGAAGACGAAAAAATGCCACAAACAGAAACCTTCGGCGCTCCGCGCCGGCTTCTTGGATCCGCGCCGGGCCCCCCCTGGCGGCGCCTCGGGCGCCGCCCCTCGCAGATCCAAGAAATCCGCGCAGAGCGCCAAACGCTTCTGTTATGGCGTTTTTGACACTCCATTCGCGGGGGGTCGCCGTCCAGGCCTCCCCGAAAGGGGCCGAGCATCGCACAGTGCAGAAGCGGACCTGGCGCCGGGGGTGATCGGCCACCCCGAGGCCCGCCCTTCGCGGGGGGTCACCGTCCAGGCCTCCTATCAGAGGAGGAAAGGATGCCATCCCGCTACCATTCGCCCGTTTCCCCCTTGTTCGGCCTCCTGGGAGGTTCTCGTCGCCACCGCTGGAGTCGCCTCGAAGTTCTGGTCGAAACGCACCCCTGGAGAGGTCCGGGGAGTAGCGGTATCGGTACCTTTTGATTTCCCCAGTGTCGCCGCCGAGGGCGTCCCACAAGGGGTCCTTTCGCCGAGGGCGTTCCGATCGTCCCGGACGGCTGCCGGAGACCCGAATGATGACCCGAAAGCCAGAGAGACGACGACGACGACGACCACGACGACGACCGACGACGACGACGACGACGACGACGACGACGACCGACGACGACGACGACGACGACGACGACGACGACGACGACGACGAGGGGGGGATATGAAAAGAGGGGGATACGAAATCTGCTGCCTGCCGCTGGTTTCGGCTCCGCTGCCAGGCGCCTCACTCGGCGCACCGGCGCCAGGAGGCGCCGGGGAAGCCAGCTGCGTGGGCCGATTCCCCAACCCCCTCCCTTGGTCTATTCGGGGGCGGAAAAGAGGGGGCTGATGACTAGGGGGGAGTGGATATCATGGCGGGGGTCATGATATTTCCCCAGATTTCATGGCGCCTCTTCTTGTTTCATTACGTCCCTGGCCCCCCCGCTGGGCCGCGCACATGCCGTCGGTCATGATTTGCACCCCCCCCTCTTGGACACCCCCCTCTTGGCCGCTCCCTTGGTCTATGACATGTCCCAACCGACTTTACCCTTGAGCACCAGAGAGAATTTCGAGCACCGAGCAAGTACCGAAGCTTCAGGGTTTTCACGTGTCGGGCCCTGGGAGGCGATACGCGTTCGAAACTGTTTCAAAACGTTTCTGGGTGCTCGAACTTATTTCTGGGATGTGGTCCTTAAGTGCGACGGGAGCAACCTAACCCTTGGTACCCTCCGCTTCCGTCTGACCCGAGAGGAGGGCCAGTCTCAGGGCAACGACAGAGAAGGGCATCAGGAGGAACACATCGGCACAAGCACTGACACAAGCTCTGGCTTCTTTTTCAACTACCGGAGAATATTGTGCGTGCGTGCGTACGTTACGTGCGTGCGTGCGGGTGTGGGTGGGGGTTGGGGGTGTGGGGGTGTGGGGGTCCTTTGGGGTGTGGGTGGTTGTGGGGTTGTGTGGGTGTGGGGTGTGGGGGTATGGGGGTATGGGGGTATGGGGTTTGGGGGTGTGGCGGGTGCGGGGGTGCGGGTGGTGTGGGGGGTGTCGGGGTGTGTGGGGTGTATGGGTTGTGGGTGGTGTGTGGGTGTGTGGGTTACTGGGTGTTTGTGGGTTGTGAGGGTGGAGTGGGTGTGTGTGGGTGTGTGGATGTGTGTGGGTGTGTGTGGGTCATGTGTGGGTTGTGTGGGGTGTGTGTGTGTGTGCGTGTGGGTGTGTGGGTGTTGTGGATGTGTGTGGGTGCTTGTGTTGTTTCCCTTGTGGTGTGCGGGTGTGTGGGTGTGTGGGTGCGTGGGTGCGTGGGTGTGTGGATGTGAAACGTGTGGGTGTGTGTGGGTGTGTGGGTGTGTAGGTGGGCGGGTGTATGTGGGTGTGGGTGGGTGTGGGTGGGTGTAGGTGGGTGTGGGTGTGGGTGTGGGTGTGGGTGTGGGTGTGGGTGTTGGTGGTTGTATGGGTGGGTGTATGCGTCTGCGTGTATGCATATGCGTGTGCGTGTGCGTGTGCGTGTGGGTGCATGTGTGTGTGTGAGAGTGTGTCTGTGTGAGTGTGTGTGTGTGTGTTTGTGTGTGTTTGTGTGCGTTTGTGTGTGGTTGTGCGTGTTTGTGCGTGTTGTGTGTTGTGTGTGGTGTGTTGTGTCGGTGTGTGAGTGTGTGTGTGTGTGTGAGCTGGTGTGTGTTGTGTTGTTGTGTGTTGGTGTTTGTGTGTGTTGTTGTTGCTGTTGTTGTTGGTGTTGGTGTTGGTGTTGGTGTTGGTGTTGTTGTTGTTGTTGTTGTTGTTGTTGTTGGTTTTGTTGTTGTTCTTGTTGTTGTTGTTGTTGGTGTTGTTGTTGCTGCTGTTGTTGTTGTTGGTGGTGCTGTTGTTGTTGGTGCTGTTGTTGTTGGTGTTGTTGTTGTCGTTGTTGTTGCTGTTGTTGTTGTTGGTGTTGTTGTTGTTGGTATTGTTGTTGTTGTGTGTTGTTGTGTGTGTGTGTGTGGTGAGTGTTGTGTGTTGCGTGTGTTGTGGGTGTTGTGTGTGCGTGTGTGTGTATGTGCGTGTGTGTGTGTGTGTGCTCGTGCGTGCGTGCGTGCGTGCGTGCGCGTGTGCGTGTGCGTGCGATGCGCGTGCGCGTGCGCGTGGGTGTGGGTGTCGGTGTTCGTGTGCGTGTGCGTGTGCGTGTGCGTGTGCGTTTGCGTGTGGGCGTGGGCGTGTGGGCGTGTGCGTGTGCGTGCGTGCGTGCGTGTGTGTGTGAATGTGTGGTGATATGTGTGGGTGTGTGTGTGTTTTGTGTGGGGTGTTTGGTTATGTTTTGTGTGGGTGTGTGTGTGGCGTGGTGTGCGTTTGTATGTGCGCGTGCCGCGTGCGCGTGCGCGTGTGCGTAGTGCGTGCGCGTGGCGCGGTTGCGCTGTGCGCGTGCGTGTGGTGTGCGTGAGTGCGTGCGGCGTGGCGTGTTTTGCGTCATGCGTCTTTGTGTCTCGTGCGCGTGCGCGTGGCGCGTTGCGCGTGTGCGTGTTGCACATGCGCGGTGCGCGTAGCGCGTGCGCGCGTTTGCGTTGTGCGTGTGTGCGAGTTTGCGGATGCGTAAGGGGTGCGGGTGCGGTGAGTGGATGGGTGGGGGGTTGGGGGGGGTTGGAGGGCTGGGTGGGAGAGAGGGGGTGCATGGGTGTGTGTGGGGTGCGGTCCGGTGCGGTGCGGTGCGCGGTGGGGTGGGGGTTTTGGTGCGCGTGGGGTGCGTGGGGTGCTGTGGGGTGGGAGGGGGGCGGTTGGGGTGCGGTGGGGGTGGGGTGGGGTGGGGATGAGGTGGGAGGGGTGGGGAGGGGCTCAGGAAGTGGGGGTGGGGGCGGGTGGTGGGGGTTGGGGGCTGAGGGGTGGGGGTGGGGTGGGATAGGCTGGTTTGGGGTTTGGAGTGGAGCTGGGTGAGTTGGTGGGTGGGTGTGTGGGTGTGTGGGTGTGTGTGTGTGTGGGTATGTGGGTGGGTGGGCGGTTGGGTGGGTGAGTGAGTGAGTGGTGGGTGTGTTGGTGTGTGGGTGTGTGCGTGTGTGTGCGTGTGTGCGTTTGTGCGTGTGTGCGTTGGGGCGTGGCTACGTGGATTCGTGGGTGCGTGGGTTCGTGGGTGCGTGGGTCCGTGGGTGCATGCGTGCGTGGGTGCGTGGTTGCGTGGGTGCGTGGGTGCTTGGGTGCTTTGGTGCTGGGTGCGTGGACTCGTGGGTGCGTGGGTGCTTGGGTGCGTGGGTGGTGTGTGGTGTGTGGTGTGGTGTGTGGTTTGTGGTGTGTTTTGTGGTTTGTGTGTTGGGTGGTGTGTGGTGTGTGGTTTCTGGTGTGTGGTGTGTGCTGTGTGAGTACTGTGTGGTGTGTGGTGCGTGTTGTTAGCTGTGTGTTGTGTGTTATGTGCTGGGCGTTGTCTGTTGCGCTTGCGCGTGCGCGTGCGCGTGCGCGTGTGCGTTTGTGTCTGCGAGTGCGTGTGCGAGTGCGTGTGCGTGTGCGTGTGCGTGTGCGCGTGCGCGTGCGCGTGCGCGTGCGCGTGCGCGTGCGCGTGCGAGTGCGCGTGCGCGTGCGCGTGCGCGTGCGCGTGCGCGTGCGCGTGCGCGTGCGCGTTCGCGTGTGTGTGTGTGCGTGTGTGTGTGGGTGTGGGTGTGCGTGTATGTGTATGTGTATGTGAATGTGAATGTGAATGTGCATGTGTATGTGTAAGCGTATGTGTATGTGTATGTGTATGTGTATGTATGTGTTTGTGTTCGTGCGTGCGTGCGTGCGTGCGTGCGTGCGTGCGTGCGTGTTTGAGTGTTTGCGTGCGTGCGTGCGTGCGTGCGTGCGTGTGTGCGTGTTTTTGTGCGTGTGCATGTGTGCGTGTGTGTGTGTGTGCCTGGGTGTTTGGTGGGGGGGATCGGCACTCTGTCTCCGTGCAGGGAATGCTGACTTGGTGGGCAGTTCAGGGTTGCTTTTCAGCAGTGGGGAACTGGACTCGCAACATCGTTTTCCGACCGTGTGGTGGTAGAGAGCACCGGCCTCTACGTACGGCGCAGAGACCGATGGGCCGAGGTGTTCATGCCCTTCTCGAAGGTGATGGAGCCGCTCATCTTGAGTAACAACGTTCTCTCATTGCTCGCCATGTCCGTCTGGACTCCCACTCCGCCGCAGTTAGTGGGTTGGCAACGCAGGGTTCTTGTTCAGCCTCTTTCCCTTGCTCCCCGTGTGCATGCTAATCCTCATGTTCTCTCTTTCTCCCTCATCGGGGACATTCGCCCTCCCCATCGTCATTCCCAACCCTCCTGTGCTGGTCGGTCCTCGCTTTGAATCCGCAGCGCCGCGCGTCTCGCATAGGCCCCCTCTCACGCTCATCTTCCTCTCCATGACTCGTCTCGCCGTTCTCACCGGCCGTGCCCCCGTGTGAAGTCCCATCTGCGGTCCCAGTGAGGGCGGTCCGCTTAGCGGCGCCCCGCCCGAATCCTGCGCACCTCTCGCACGTGCCGTGCTCCCTACGGAGACCATTTGCGAACTCACAGAGGGTGTTTCCGTATGGGTGCCCCGACGCCGCGGCCCGGCAGTTGCCATGCATCCCGCCGACGGGGCCGGCCGCGCCAGCACATTCAGGTCAGAATTCTTCCATCTCTGAGTGTCCTCTTCTTCCCCCCCTTCCGCGGCCGATTTGTCTGTTTTTTCCCCGCCCCTGCACGCTGGTCAATCCGCTCTCGGTGCCACCGTTTAAGTCAGCTCTAGCGCTGGTGCAGCCAACTCTGCTTCGCCGCCGACGAACAAAAACAAATCCGCATGGTGGCATTGCCCTGGTGGCACCGCCCGGGATCCAGCGTACCCACCACCCCACAGGGAGTTTCACTTCTTGCGGCCCCAACGGGTGCGTCCGCGCGGTGGCACCTCGCCGAACGCGGCGCGCGCACCGCACGTTTCTTGCCCCGCGGAGAGTTCCCCTTCTGCGGCCCCAGCGGGTACGTCCGCATGGCGTGCACAGCGCACGCCAGGGAGTGCAGCAGATCACATTATGCGGTGCGTCCGTATGGTGGCAGCATGGCGGCACTACGCCGACATTGCCTCCCCCCTCACACATACACACATACATTTCTATGTGTATCCTCCGACACTCCAGGGAGTTCCACCTAGCGGGACCACCAACCACGGACAAAACAATTGCACACATTCTGTTGAAGCGTGGCATCGGCTGAAAATCCCAACGCGAGACGGGCATCGTCGATCGCAGGGCAGAAACTAACAGGCGTCTGCATGGCAGAAGGGGATACGAGGGAGCACGAGGAAGGGAGCCGCCAACCACCGAAGCCACCGCCGAAGATGTACACACACACACAAACACGCATACAGACACGCACGGTTTCGCGTCGCGGCCACGCGCGCGGCGACGAGTCGGTGTCAGGCAGAGATGTCTAGATCGAGGAGCACCCGACAGACACACACACAAACAAGCACACACACACACACCTGCACGCACACACATACACACACACACACACACACACACACACACACGCGCGTGCACGCACACGCGCGTGCACGCAAGCACGCACGCACGCACGCGC
>CAUYUJ010001459.1:476881-496881 GCA_963575745.1 Prorocentrum cordatum | reverse complement strand
TCTCCTCCTCCTCCTCCTCCTCCTCCTCCTCCTCCTCCTCCTCCTCTCATGCCCTCCGGACCACTTCCCTGGAGCTTTGGACCACTTCCCCGTCATTGCGATTTCGCCCCAGATCAGTGTTTGGCGGTCTTGGGACCCGGCGAGGACAACCAAACGCCGAAGAGGGTTAGGGATGTCCGTCTTGATTTGCTCCATACGTTGGACGTTTGGGTGCTCGTTCGACACAGGACAGCAGTGCGAGGCTTCCCCCCCATCAGTCTTTCTCGTCCCTCCCAGTGCCCACTACGATCTGATCGATCCGATTCGATTGGGTTTCTGGCCGAATCGATCCGATGTGATCCCGATGTTCCGACGAGCCGATGCGGGTCGATGTTTGTATGGCGCCGTTGAGCATCGCGGCGCAGCCGATCCGATGCGAGTTCGATTCCTCCCCGATGCAGCCCGATCCAACGCATGTTCCGATTCGATCCGATGTCCTAATGCGATGCCGACCGACGTTGGCTTCCTCGAGGGAGGCACTTCAAGTGCGGCCCTGGGGCCTGGCGTTGGGCCCCAAGACGCCGAAGAGGACCAGGAACCTCCGTCCTGGATGCTCGTTCGGCCAAAGACAGGAGCGCGAGGCCTCCCCTATCATCCTTCTCTCTATCTCTCTCCCTCTCTCGTCGGCGACGTCGTCTTACTTGTCCTCCTGCTCCTCCTCCTCGACCTCCTCCACCTCCTCCTCCTCCTCCTCCTCCTCCTCCTCCTCCTCCTACTCCTCCTCCTCCTCCCTCCCCCTCCAACTCCTCCTCTCGCCCTCCTCGCAGGCGAATCCGTATCCGCGGCCTCGCGGGCCCGGCCCCTGGGCCGCGACCCCGCGCATATAAGGCGTTTACTCGCGGACTCCGCGCGCTGGAAGTGTCCGTGCGACCGCGCATCCGCGGGATCGCTGTCTGGAAGCCAGACCGCGAGAGCGCGTCGGACGTTGCGTAATGGAGGGGCGCCGAATGGTGGGTGAAGAAAGGTGCACCTTTCGTGCACCGCAGGGGCTCCCTGGGGCCCACACCGGGCACGACAAGCTCGCGTGTCGCACGCGCCCTTGACAGTGGAGACCCATGCCGAGAAAAACACCCTGCTCGCCTCCAGGGTGCTCTGGGTGTCTCGGGTTTCGATGGCTCTGCGATGGAAAGCGCGACGCTACCACACCCAAAATCGATGGACCTCCTGGGGTCTCTGGGCTGGGCCTCCTGTGACAGGCTTCTCGTGGTCGAGCCCCTGCTGTGTGCGTCGCCCGAGCGTGGATACGGACGCCTTTGCCGCTCGTGGCCAGCCCGCGAGGGTGAAGCTCTTCAAGTACCTGTGCATGAGCAGCTACTTCCGGCGGCTCGTCCGCCTCATCGAGCGGTGCGCCGCCAGGCTGGAGTCCCGCCCCCCCCCTCCTCCTCGATCCTCCTCGATCCTCCTCCCCGATCCTCCTCGGTCCTCCTCCTCCTCCCTCCGCCTCCTCCTCCCTCCTCCTCCTCCTCCTCGATCTTTCTCCTCCTCGATCCTCCTCCTCCTCCTCCTCCTCCTCGATCAGATTCGATCGTTCTCCTCGATCCTCCTCCTCCTCCTCCTCCTCCTCCTCCTCGATCCTCCTCATCTTCCTCACCCTCCTCGATCCTCCCCCTCCTCAGTCATCGTCCTCCTCCTCCTCCTCGATCCTCCTTCTCCTCCTCCTCCTCGATCCTCCTCCTTCTTCTCTTCCTCCTCGGTCCTCCTCCCCCATCCTCCTCGATCCGCCTCCTCCTCTTCCTCCTCCTCCTCCTCCTCTTCTTCCTCCTTGTCCCCCCCCCTTTCCTTACAAATCAAAATTATCCCTGTCGCACCCCGAGGCCAGTTTTTAGGGCGGGCCAGGCGTTTCGCATGGGATTTCCTCATCACTTATGACCCTGAAGCTTCAACATTGACAACAGTTTCACATATGAAGGGTGGGTGGTTTTCAGCATGTGGTTTCCGCCTTCGCGCCACACACAATCGTGTTAGACATTGCAAGAATGTCACTGGTTGAGGGCGGGTCGTTTTCAACATGTAATTCTCGCTTTGGCACGTCGCACATTTGTTGTTAAAAAGTGTGAGAGGTTCAAGGATTGTGAGCGGGTCGTTTTCAAGATGTACCTCTCGCCTATGCGTTGCGCACCTTCGTTTAAAGAAGTTGCAAGAGTATCATGGATTGAGGGTGGGTCGCTTTCAAAATGTGGTGTTCGCCTTTTTGTCGCTGCGCACATTCGTTTTAAACATGCTCAAGCGTTTCACGGATTCCCATGATTAACGTACCAGAAATGTGTTTTTAATGCGATTCACGATTGTCAGGGCGCAACAGTTACACTGATTCGCGGTGTTGAAGTCCTAGGACTGGTGTTCTGGCACGATTCAGGACCGTCAGGACGCAACAGTCAGGTTGACCATCGTCGGCGAAGTTCCGAGAATGGTGTTTTGGCACGCTTCAGGATATTCAGACGGTTGTCTACCATCAAAGGCAGAAAAAAACGCCCCTACCCTGGTTTACGAGGCGCTGTGCTCTGAAACTCCTGTGGGCTGACAAGGTAAACCCTGCGTGGTGTGCCGCGTCCTGGCGGCTCTAGGCCCTGGGGGTTCCCAGGAGGTTTACAGACCACGCACTTGTAATCCAGGGTAGGGTCGTTTTTTCATCCCTCAATACCAACGGGGCACCTCCTCAGTGGAAATAGGGGAACGAACAATGACACAAACATAAAAACTCAGAGGTCCGCGCGGATTTCTCGGATCGGCGCTGGACCCCCCCTCCCTGGCGCACGGAGCGCGCAGGGGGCGGCGCGGGAGGCGCCGCCGGGGGGCCTCAGCGCCGATCCGGGACATCCGCGCGGACCTCCGAGTTGTCACGTTTGTGTCATTCTTCGTGCCCTTCAGGAAGCGAATCCCTGGAGAGGCCTCCGAGGCTGGGTTTTTTTTTGGGGGGGGAGGAGGGTGCTCCTCCTCCTCCTCCTCCTCCTCCTCCTCCTCCTCCTCCTCGCATTCCAGCATCGTTGCTGAGTCTCGGGTTTGCACTGGTCATCCCGTCGCTTCGACGGCGCGCCCCGCCCTCCTCGGGCGCGGGCGGGCACGCGGCGCGCGACGGTCAGGGGCAGCGTCGGGGGGGAATGGGGCTCCGGGCGGGGCTGCACCGAGCCCCACGCGTCGGGGGCCCCCAAACGGGGTGGTGACCACACCGTGTGGTGAGTCGGTGGGGGTTCGGGGTCACCGCACGGTTTTGGGACTTGGGTCGTTCTCCGAGGATGTCTCGGGCGGTTGGGACCTCCAGGGTCCCAAAACCGTGTGGTGACGGACCATGCGGTGAGGTCTTTGCGGATTTCGAGGTCGCCGCCGGGTCTGTCACCACACGGTTTTGGGACACCGCCGCGACGAGGCGGGGGTCGACGCAAAAATTGCTTGACCTGCAGGGCGAGAGCGAACCTCTTCCGCCGAAAGCTACGCGGGGCGCGCACAGCTTTCATTGGCGGAGAAAGGGTGGGAGAAGGCGGGGCCTCACGCGGCCAGGGGCGGGCGAAGCCCAGGGATCAGGCGGTGCCGAACGGGTCGACGCAAAAACAGGGGTCGGTCAGAGCGCCAGATCTCGCAGGGTCCTGCAGTAGCCAGGGCTGCGCTGACCCGGGCTCGGGTGCAGGATCCTGCAGGATCTTCGTGGGGGATTACACCTTGGGCTTCTGTGAATAAGCCTGGGGGGTCCCCCCCGACGAGGGTCAACCTCGCCTCGTCGCCGTGCCGCGACGGGGGTCGGGGCGCCTTCGGCGCGCGGTGGCTGCCCGCGACGGGGGTCGATGTGGGGCTGTCGGCGGGGGTGACGCCCCCCCGACGCTTATTACGAAACTCGGTGTAGGCTCAGACGGGACTGCATCGAACCCCAAGCGCCCACGCATCGCCGATGGGGCCCAGTAGCCCACCTCCTCGGGGTTGAGGTCGGAGGTTTTCGGGCGTTCTCGTCGGTCCTCCGATGCTGTCCCGCCTCGGGATGCGCTCCGGCGGCAGCGCTTCGCCATGGGGCCTTCGAGGGATGCCCAGATCGTCCCGAGCGGCCGCTGGAGGCCCGAACTGTGGCCCGAGAAGCAAGTGGGACGGGGGGGGGCCACAGTGGAGACCCATGCCAAGAAGCACCCTGCTCGCCTCCAGGGTGTCCTGGGGGTTCTCGGGCTTCGATGGTTTTGCTATGGGAAGCATGGCGTGGCCACGCCAAAAATCGATGGACGTCCTGGGGTCTCAAGATTGGGCTTCTTGTGGAAGGTGTCTTGTGGACTGGCCTCCTGGACGCATCGAGCCCCTATCGCCCATTCATCGCCGATGGGGCCCAACAGCCTGCCCCGCCCAGGAGCGTGCGGATTCGCTACCGTGGGCATATTGCGGATCTGTCGGCGACGTATCGCCGATTCCAGGTCGATGCTTATCCCCCTGAGCTGGCCCCCCCCGCCCTGGTGTCGGGTCGTCCTTCGGCTCTCCGGCAGCCCGTTCGGAGCGAGTCGGCGTGCGGGCAGCCCCGGCACCGCACTCGGCGAGGCGCAGCTTCTGCGAGGCATCCCGAGCCTGGAGAGCCGCCGAGGCCCGAGGAAACTCCGAGCACCTCGAGAAGACCTCGAGCCTCCAAATTCCGGCCTGGCGCTTCTACGAGGCATCCCGAGCCTGGAAAGCCGCCGAGGCCCGAGGAAACTCCGAGCACCTCGAGAAGGCCTCGAGCCTCCAAGTTCAGGCCTGGCGGTGTCTCTCCCCCCCAAAGCCAGGCCGCCCCGATCGTTGCCCCATGCGAGCCTGGAGAGCCGCCGAGGCCCGACGAAACTCC
This sequence comes from Prorocentrum cordatum, assembly GCA_963575745.1. Classification (NCBI taxonomy): domain Eukaryota; class Dinophyceae; order Prorocentrales; family Prorocentraceae; genus Prorocentrum; species Prorocentrum cordatum. The sequence continues at coordinate 492,056 of CAUYUJ010001459.1, read as the reverse complement.
GAGAGCCTCGAGAAGGCCTCGAGCCTCCACGCTCGGGCCTGGCGTTCTTCAGAGCGTGAATTGCCTACCCCGCTTTCGCTTCCAGGCAAAACCAAGTCATACCACGCGCCTCCTCGTCAAGCGGCCTGACCAGTACAGGCCGTAGTTTGGCATCGTTTGGTATCTCTTGGAAGCGAGGGTGGTCAAAAGCGAGGTAGGTTTGTTTGCCCCCTAGTTCTCTCCCCCCCGTCGAGCCAGGCCGCCCCGGTCGCTGCCCCCTCCGCAGCAGAGGGGCCGCCCGCGGCCGCGGGCCGAGGGCGGCGCTGGCGTACGCAGCGGAGTGGCGCGGTGGCGCCGGGATGGCGAGGATCGGGCGGGAGGTCCTCCTCCTCCTCCTCCTCCTCCTCCTCCTCCTCCTCCTCCTCCTCCTCCTCCTCCTCCTCCTCCTCCTCCGTATCGGTCGGGGCGGGAGCCCCCAGGAGGTTCACAGACCAGGCACTTGCCACCCAGGGTAGGGGCGTTTTTTCATGCCCCAATGTTCGGCCTCCCAGGGCCCTTGCCGGGCCTCGGGGCCGTCCCAGAATGACTCAGGATGGAGAAGCGGTCCCGCGGAATGGGCCGAGACCTCTGGCGTAGCGGAGTGGCGTGGTGGCGCTAGGATGGCGAGGATCGGGCGGGAAGTATCTAGGAGATATCTTCGGGTACAGTATGTCGAGGACGTCTCGAGCGAAACGGTCACTAGAGTTAGACTCGGAGTCCCCTCCGAGGCTTATTTGTCGAGGATGATGCCTGCACACGTTTGGCTTGTCCCTAGCCGCTTCCTGTAGGCCTCTGTCCTGGTACGTCTGTCCTGGCACGTCTGCGGGAGGTATCGGTCGGTGAACAAATCGAACGATTGTGGGTCGCCCGCGGCGTTCAAAATTGAACGCCGCTGGCGGGATCGCCGGCGGTCGACACGACACGAACCTACCGTACCGAGTCCGATCTAGGGGAACACAAAGTGAGTAGGAATAATCAAGTTGTCCATCTAATATATATATAAAAATCTATATAAAATAACCAAACAGTGATTCAAATAAATGACAGACACAAAAAAACTATACCAAAAATTAACAACTATAGTAACATAAAAAAACGCAACAATATAAAAACATCAATAATAGACAATAAAGCCAGGCATCGACGACATACAGTAGTGCTATCCATTACAGGCATCAGGAAGAGGACTAGAATAAACTAGACATAGACATAAAGGCTCGGAGGTCCGCCGGATTTCTCGGATCGGCGCTGGGGCCCCCCGGCGCCGCCTCCGGCGCCGCCCCTGGCGCGCTCCGCGCGCCAGGGAGGGGGCCCCAGCGCCGATCCGAGAAATCCGCGCGGACCTCCGAGTCTTTATGTTTATGTCACTTGTTGTTCCCATAATCGGGGAAGCGTAAGATTCGAGTACGCCAGAGCTCGGGTTTGCCGACGCTCGTTGACGAGCCCGTCCTGGATTTTGACCGTCCAGGTTTCGCGGGATGTTTGCAGCGGGAGTTCCCGTCAAATTTCGGATTGGGTTTCGTTGTTTTCATGATGGCCGCGTCAGGCCTACCCGAGTCGCACGTGCCCGAGTCTTACGTCTCCCCAATGGTGATGAGGGGTGGCCCAGAGGGGGCAATGAAGGAAGGCGTCCTGAATGGGCACTCTAGGATCCCTTTTGGGCCCAAAGGGGGGATGAAGGAAGGCGTCCTAAAGGGGCACTCCCCAGTGGTAATGAGGGGTGGCCCAAAGGGGGGATGAAGGAAGGCGTCCTGAAGGGGCACTCTAGGATCCCTCTTGGGCCCCTGCTGGCTCCAAGAGGTGTCCGAGAGTGCTCCTTCCGGGCCCTTCTCTTCGCCCCGAATTTGAACGACCCCACACTGCCACCCGCCCGAGAGGAGCGAAGGTGAAGAGGGACGTTCGCGACGCCAGGCAACGGGGTCGCCTCTGCTGCCCGCGTCAGCTCGCGCGTAATCGCCGTCGTCTCCAGTGTACCTGGCTGGCCGCGATGGCGGCCCGCGTAAGCTGCGGCGCAAGGCCGCTGGGCCATCTCGCGTAAGACCCGTGTCTGCTTGTCACTCACGTGGGTTCGTTCGGTAGCAAGGCGTGGGACCTTTGCATGTCCTCGCAATTCCGTTTTGAGAGTGCACTAGCGTGCTCCAGCGTCCAATAATAAATGAGAAAGAACAAATGCAGCGTATATGAGCGTCGATTCAGCGTCGAGTGACCGCTAAAGGTCTTTAGTTTTGGTCCCCCCTTTTCACTCGGCGGTGAATTGGACTGGTCTTAAACCCTCATCCTCTTCCCCCCTCTCCCCCTCCTCCTACTCCTGCTCCGTGTCATTCCTAAGGAGGAGGAGGAGGAGGAGGAGGAGGAGGACGAGGAGTCGTAGTCGTAGTCGAAATCTTAGTCGTAGCTGTCGTCGTCGTCGTTGCGCGGCGGGTGCCGCGGGACAAAAAAATAGCTACCCCCTATTGGTGGGACCCCAGTCCTTCACTAAGGCCGCCGAACACATGATTCGTTACCCCCTATTGGGGGGTTCTAAAGACGTGTCGCGATTACGTCCTCGGTAGCGTGCGCCAGCGTCTAATAGCCGATGAGAGCACCAATTCAGCGTAGACGTAGACGAGCTTCGATTTGTGTCGACTAGCGTCGATTAGCGCCAGTTAGTGTCGACTCGCACGAGCCAGCAAGGCAAGGTTTCATGGGAGGCTCCCATGAGTTGCCACCGAAGCTTTGTGCAGGAGCGCGCTCGCGGCTCACCCAAGGCCCATTTCGATACGATCGACCCGATTCAATATCGGCTCTGGCCGGCCCGATTCGATTCGATTCCGACGTTCGGGCGCTCCGACGCGGCCCGATGCTTGCATGGCGTTGTCGTGCATCCTGGCGCCGCCGAATCGATTCGATTCCAACTCCGAGCCGATGCGGTCCGATTCGACGCACATTCTGATCCGATCCGATTACCCTGTTCGATGTTGAAGGTTCCTGCCTGGACATGGACATGAGCGGCTCATTTTTTCAGAGCGGTGTTACTCCTTGGCTAAATTCGGGGATGATGATGATGCTGATGAGGGCGGGGGGAACCAGTTTTTAGCACAGGGAGTTTTCGCCCAGTCTTTCTGCCCGCGGGACCCGGGACCATCACAGATCGATCCGTCGTGAAACATGTCGCAGAAAGGTAAAGGTCGAGGGCTCCGGCCATGATTGTTCGCGATGTTGCAGTTCGTCTCGTAACGTCGGATCCCAGGGAAAGGGCAAAGTAGAACGAAGGGGGAGGGGGGTATGATCTGTCTACAGGAGGAGTGTTCAAAAGTAGTCCAGAAATAGTCTGGAGACGATGTTGTCGGTTATGTTTCGACCATGTTTAGACATATTTTTAGAGCGTCTTTGATTCTTCGTTGAAGCTCCCCCTGCAGGGTGACACGCTCGACCTGACGGTAGGCCGGCCAGCACAGCCTGAGCCAGCCCACCGTTGATCGCATGGCACCCCGTGCCCACCACTTTGGTGCCCATCAGCCTGCAGTGAGGCCCATGCCAAGAAGCAGCCTGCTCGCCTCCAGGGTGCCCTGGGTTGCTTGGGCTTCGGATGGTTCTGCGATGGAAAGCGTGACGTCCCCAAGCTACCCCACAGCCATGGACATCTTGGGTTCTCAGGGTCGGGTTTCTTGTGGAGGGTCTGCTGTGGACTAGCCTCAACTCTACACAGTAGCCCAGGGCTGGACCGAAACGCTGTTTTGCTGGACTTCGGTTGTGCTGTGTTTTTCGTTTTGGGAAGGAGGTGCAGGATAACAGGTGGAGCAACACGAAAAACAAAACGAACACAAAACGAACAACAACGTTTAGATCCAGCCCTGGGTCGTAGTGGTCGCAGTCGTAGCCGTCGCAAGCCGCGTTGCTGTGGTCCACCTGTGTCTCCGAGGGTGGATCGTTCAAGCGAAAAGACGCTCGTTCGAGCGAAAAGGTAATCCGTTCAAGCGAAAACCAACCGAGCGAAAACCAATCCAGAGCAGCAGAGAGCAGCAGAGAGCAGCAGAGAGCAGCAGAACAGCAGAGAGCAGCAGAACAGCAGAGAGGGGCAGGCCCAAAGGAACAGGAGAGAGCAAGCAGAGCAGAACAGCATGAGAGCAGCAGAACAGCAGAGAGCAGCAGAACAGCAGAGAGCAGCAGAACAGCATAGAGCAGCAGAACAGCAGAGAGCAGCAGAACAGCAGAGAGCAGCAGAACAGCAGAGAGCAGCAGAACAGCAGAGAGCAGCAGAACAGCAGAGAGCAGCAGAACAGCAGAGAGCAGCAGAACAGCAGAGAGCTGCAGAACAGCAGAGAGCAGCAGAACAGCAGAGAGCAGCAGAACAGCAGAGAGCAGCAGAACAGCAGAGAGCAGCAGAACAGCAGAGAGCAGCAGAACAGCAGAGAGCAGCAGAACAGCAGAGAGCAGCAGAACAGCAGAGAGCAGCAGAACAGCAGAGAGCAGCAGAACAGCTGAGAGCAGCAGAACAGCAGAGAGCAGCAGAACAGCAGAGAGCAGCAGAACAGCAGAGAGCAGCAGAACAGCAGAGAGCAGCAGAACAGCAGAGAGCAGCGGGATCTCTGGCAACTCTGCCATCCTCGGGGCCGCCGTGGGCCCCAGGGGCGCCAGCCAGAGCTGGGAACCACGATTTCGGGCTTTTCCGGCCTGGATCTGGTTCCCGCCATCCTCGGGGCCGCCATGGGTCCCAGGGGCGCTAGCCAGAGCTGGGAACCACGATTTCGGGTTTTTCCGGCCTGGATCTCTCCGAAATCGTGGTTCCCGCCATCCTCGGGGCCGCCGTGGGCCCCAGGGGCGCCAGCCAGAGCTGGGAACCACGATTTCGGGTTTTTCCGGCCTGGATCTCTCCAAAATCGTAGTTCCCGCCATCCTCGGGGCCGCCGTGGGCCCCAGGGGCGCCCTGGAGAGCTGAGGAACCATTGATGGCTGTAGTCCTTTTCCGGCATGGATCTCTCCCCCCCCACCAAAATCATGGTTCCTGCCATCCTCGGGGCCGCCGTGGGTCCCAGGGGCGCCAGCCAGAGCTGGGAACAACGATTTCGGGCTTTTCCGGCCTGGATCTCTCCAAAATCATGGTTCCCGCCATCCTCGGGGCCGCCGTGGGTCCCAGGGGCGCCAGCCAGAGTCGGGAACCATGATTTCGGGCTTTTCCGGTCTGGATCTCTCCAAAATCATGGTTCCCGCCATCCTCGGGGCCGCCGTGGGTCCCAGGGGGAGCCGGGAACCATGATTTCAGGTTTTTCCGGCCTGGATCTCTCCAAAATCCCCGTTTCCCGCCAATCCTGGGCTCCTGGGCCGCCGTGGGCCCCAGGGGCGCCAGCCAGAGCCGGGAACAATGATTTCGGGTTTTTCCGGCATGGATCTCTCCAAAATCATGGTTCCCGCCATCCTCGGGAACGCCGCAGGCCCCAGCCAGGGGCGCCAGCCAGAGCCGGGAACAATGATTTCGAGCTTTTCCGGCCTGGATCTTTCCAAAATCATGGTTCCCGCCATCCTCGGGGCCGCCGTGGGCCCCAGGGGCGCCAGCCAGAGCCGGGAACCATGATTTCGGGTTTTTCCGGCTTGGATCTTCCCAAAATCATGGCCCCCGCCATCCTCGGGGCCGCCGTGGGCTCCAGGGGCGCCAGCCAGAGCCGGGAACCATGATTTCGAGCTTTTCCGGCCTGGATCTTTCCAAAATCATGGTTCACGCCACCCTCTGGGCCGCCGTGGGCCCCAGGGGCGCCAGCCAGAGCCGGGAACCATGATTTCGGGTTTTTCCGGCTTGGATCTTCCCAAAATCATGGCCCCCGCCATCCTCGGGGCCGCCGTGGGCTCCAGGGGCGCCAGCCAGAGCCGGGAACCATGATTTCGAGCTTTTCCGGCCTGGATCTTTCCAAAATCATGGTTCACGCCACCCTCTGGGCCGCCGTGGGCCCCAGGGGCGCCAGCCAGAGCCGGGAACCATGATTTCGGGCTTTCAAGCGGGATCTCTCCCAAAATCTGGTCACGCAATCCTCTGGGCCGACGTAGGGTTCACAGGGGCGCCAAGAGAAAAAAAAACCATGATTTCGGGTCGGGCTTTACGGGCCTGGATCTCTCCAAAAAATCATGGTTCCCGCCATCTCGGGGCCGCCGGGGTCCCAGGAGCGCCCGCAGAGCGGGAACCATGATGGAGGAGCTCCGGCCTGGATTCTTTCAACACCGAGTTCCCGCCATCCTCGGGGCCGCGTGGGTTCCCAGGGGCGCCCATGATTTCGGGCTTTTCCGGCCTGGATCTCTACAAAATCATGGTTCCCGCCATCCCCTGGGCCGCCGTGGGCCCCAGGGGCGCCAGCCAGAGCCGGGAACCATGATTTCGAGTTTTTCCGGTCTGGATCTCTCCAAAATCATGGTTCCCGCCATCCTCTGGGCCGCCGTGGGTCCCAGGGGCGCCAGCCAGAGCCGGGAACCATGATTTCGAGCTTTTCCGGTCTGGATCTCTCCAAAATCATTGTTCCCGCCGTCCTCTGGGCCGCCGTGGGTCCCAGGGGCGCCAGCCAGAGCACGGAAACATGATTTCGAGCTTTTCCGGTCTGGATCTCTCCAAAATCATGTTCCCGCCGTCCTCTGGGCGCCGTGGGTTCCCAGGGGCGCAGCCAGAGCCGGGAACCATGATTTGGGCTTTCCAGCTGGATCTCTCAAAATTCATGGTTCCCGCCATCCTCGGGGCCGCCGTGGGTCCCAGGGGCGCCAGCCAGAGCCGGGAACCATGATTTCGGGCTTTTCCGGTCTGGATCTCTCCAAAATCATGGTTCCCGCCATCCTCGGGGCCGCCGTGGGTCCCAGGGGCGCCAGCCAGAGCCAGGAACCATGATTTCGGGCTTTTCCGGCCTGGATCTCTCCAAAATCATGGTTCCCGCCATCCTCTGGGCCGCCGTGGGTCCCAGGGGCGCCAGCCAGAGCCAGGAACTATGATTTCGAGTTTTTTCCGGCCTGGATCTCTCCAAAATCATGGTTCCCGCCCTCTCCAAAATCATGGTTCCCGCCATCCTCGAGGCCGCCGTGGGTCCCAGGGGCGCCAGACAGAGCCGGGAACCATGATTTCGGGCTTTGCCTGCCCTCCACAATCATGGTTCCCGCCATCCTCGGGGCCGCCGTGGGTCCCAGGGAGCCGGGAACCATGATTTCGGGCTTTTCCGGCCTGGATCTCTCCAAAATCATGGTTCCCGCCATCCTCGGGGCCGCCGTGAGTCCCAGGGGCGCCAGCCAGAGCCGGGAACCATGATTTCGGGTTTTTCCGGCCTGGATCTCTCCAAAATCATGGTTCCCGCCATCCTCGGGGCCGCCGTGGGTCCCAGGGGCTCCAGCCAGAGCCGGGAACCATGATTTCGGGCTTTTCCGGCCTGGATCTCTCCAAAATCATGGTTCCCGCCATCCTCGGGGCCGCTGTGGGTCCCAGGGGCGCCAGCCAGAGCCTGGAACCTACCGGGCTTTTCCGGCCTGGATCTCTCCCAAATCATGGTTCCCGCCATCCTCTGGGCCGCCGTGGGTCCCAGGGGCGCCAGCCAGAGCCGGGAACCATGATTTCGGGCTTTTCCGGCCTGGATCTCTCCAAAATCATGGTTCCCGCCATCCTCGGGGCCGCCGTGGGTCCCAGGGGCGCCAGCCAGAGCCGGGAACCATGATTTCGGGCTTTTCCGGCCTGGATCTCTCCAAAATCATGGTTCCCGCCATCCTCGGGGCCGCCGTGGGTCCCAGGGGCGCCAGCCAGAGCCGGGAACCATGATTTCGGGCTTTTCCGGCCTGGATCTCTCCAAAATCATGGTTCCCGCCATCCTCGGGGCCGCCGTGGGTCCCAGGGGCGCCAGCCAGAGCCGGGAACCATGATTTCGGGCTTTTCCGGCCTGGATCTCTCCAAAATCATGGTTCCCGCCATCCTCGGGGCCGCCGTGGGTCCCAGGGGCGCCAGCCAGAGCCGGGAACCATGATTTCGGGCTTTTCCGGCCTGGATCTCTCCAAAATCATGGTTCCCGCCATCCTCGGGGCCTCGGATCGCACCTGTGCCAGAAAGTGCATGAGGACTTGAGCTTTTCCAGCCTCGATCTCTCCAAAATCATGGTTCCCGCCATTCCAAGCCTCGGAGCGCATAGCAGCAGAGACCACAGAGCAGCAGAGAGCACAGAGCAGCAGAGAGCAAAGAGCAGCAAAAAGAGCACAGAGCAGCAGAGAGCACAGAGCAGCAGAGAGCACATAACAGCAGAGAGCACAGAGCAGCAGAGAGCACAGAGCAGCAGAGAGCACAGAGCAGCAGAGAGCACAGGGCAGCAGAGAGCACAGAGCACAGAGCCGGGAACCATGATTTCGGGTTTTTCCAGCTTCGATCTCTCCAAAATCATGGTTCCCGCCATCCTCTTGGCCGCCGTGAGTCCCTGGGGCGCCAGACAGAGCCGGGAACCATGATTTCGGGGGTTTTCCAGCCTCGACCTCTCCAAAATCATGGTTCCCGCCATCTTCTGGGCTGCCGTGGGTTCTTTTCGCGCGCACGCGCCCAGCGGATTTCTTTCGAACGGCCCGCAGTTTTCGCGCGAATCGATTTCGCGCGGACGGCGGACCCTCCTGTGTCTCCACGGCGATGCACTTTCTGTCATACTTGGTGTCGCGCTTTTTGTCGTACTTGCTGTCGTACCTGGCCGCCACCGCGAGGGCGGCCGTGGAAATGAATATGATACAGTGCCGTTTTTTTATACATGTTCCGCGTGCGGAGCATGTATTAAAATGCAGGGATTTTTGCATTAAAAACAACGATGAGTCCATGCATGAATCTTTATTTATAAATTAACCATGTATTCAAAATCAAACCCTATGCATTTTACAAATTGCCCTGTATCGTCGAATTGAGGCTTGCTTCCCATGTCCGGCACTGTGCCCCGCGCGTTCCGACTCCTGCCGGCTGCGCTGGTCACAACGCGGCGGTGCAGTGGCCAGCGTGGCCCTCGGCAGGGGGGGCAGGGCCCTCGGGCAGGCCACCGTGGTCCGGTCGAGCAGCACTCACAGCGTGGGCCCCAGACTGCACCACCCTTCTCCGCCGAAGGTGTTCAGTTCTCGTCCCCCGCCCCCTGTTTCTCTCGGCGGCGAACAAGACTGGTCCGAGAACCTCCTCCTCCTCCTCCTCCTCCTCCTCCTTTCTCCCTCCTCCTCCTCCTCCTACTCCTCCTCTTTCTCCCTCCTTCTCCTCCTCTTTCTCCCTCCTCCTCCTCTTTCTCCCTCCTCCTTCTCCCTCCTCCTCCTCCTCCTTCTCCCTCCTCCTCCTCCTCCTCCCATTTTTCATTCTCCTCCTCTTCCTCCTCCTTCTCCCCCTCCTCCTTCTCCTCCTCCCACTCCTCATAGATGGGGTCGATGTAGATGGGGTCGGAGGATCGCGCCGCATCGCCGATACATCGGCGATGCGGCTCGATGTGCAACCCGATTTGCGTCGCATCGACGTCGCCGATGCATCGCCGACGTCGACGATGCATCGCCAATGCATCGTCGATGCATCGCCGATGTATCGGCGGTGCCGCGCGATCCTCCGACCCCAGCTACTCCGACCCCATCTAGAAGGCCTCTACCTGAACCGCTCAAGGCCTTTAGTTCTGGTCCCCCCTTTCTCTCTCGGCGGTGACTAGGACTGGTCCTAGAACCGCCTCCTCCTTATCCCTCCTCCTTCTTCTCCTCTGTTTCCTCCTCCTCTTTTTCCTCTTCCTCCTCCTCCTCCTCTTCCTCCTCCTCATCCTCCTCCTCCTCTTGTTCCTCCTCCTCCTCGTTCTCCTCCTCCTCCTCGTCCTCCTCCTCCTCCTCCTCCTCCTCCTCCTCCTCCTCCTCCGTTGTTGCGCGACGGGTGCTGCGGAAAAAATGATGAGTTAGTTACCCCTTCTTGGTGGAACCCCAGTCTTTCAATAATATGGCCGCCAAGCAAATGTTAGTTACTCCCTATTTTGGGGGGGGTCTTAAGGGTTATAGTCAATTCACGGAAACATCAGCTGTCGATATCATAGTGTGCTCCAGTTTGTTTTAGGTTACCAGTGGTGTTCCCTACGGGTTGAGCGGTTCGTATTGTTTTGTCTCATCTACGGTCTTATCTCTCGCTTGCAGTGAGACGGTGCCAATGCTCAGGCCAGCTTGTACTGTGCCAGCCAATTCCAGATCGTGTCTTTTTGCCGACCAGTATACAGTCACGATGTCAGTATCGCCACGCACAGCTACCCACCTGAGCCAGCCTCATTCCAGCCCATTGTCGTTTTACGTAAGCCCGGTTACCGCGCCCGCATTGTTACTCCTCAATGTTGTTATTGTACCAGCTTGCCTAGCCTAATTATGGGACGTGGGGATTGTGCCCCCCACGCGTCTCTGTGCAGGAGACCTCCTCATACCTTGAGGACCTCTTGCCACCCGCGTCTGCACAGCAGCGCCACTTCCATTTCGTTTCAAACCACCCGCCAAGCACGGGCTGACCTGCCTCTCGTTTTTTTCATAATCCACTTTATCCCTTGTGGTGTGGTTCCAGCCCGCATACTTTAAGCACGCTCGACTCTCCGATCACAGTGGTGGGAGATGGGGGAACGCATATGGGGTGGGGGATGGCTTGAAGATTCGATCGCGCCAGCCCGCACTAACGGCCTTGTAGGATGCCCTGCCTTTACCGACAGCAGGGTTTTTTCTCCCCCACATGCTTCGTGGGGTTCTGGTTTTCTTCCCTGCCGCGCCGCACCCGCGACACACACCTCACTCTTCGTACAGCACAGCACAGCTCAGCACAGCACAGCACAGCACAGCACTGCACAGCACAGTACAGCACAGCACAGCACAGCACTGCTCAGCACAGTTCAGCACAGCTCAGCTCACCTCAGCACAGCTCAGCACAGCTCAGCTCAGCTCAGTTCAGCACAGCACAGCACAGCACAGCTCAGCTTGGCACAGCAAAGCACAGCTCGGCACAGCAGAGCACGCAGGGCTAGCGCGCAGGGCACACTTTCTCGACACCGTAGGGGGTGCGCAGGGGGTGGTCCCCTATCCGCGCCGGTCGTCCAGGGCATAGCAGGTGTGGCACTTTCTCGACGCCATAGGGGGTGCGCACGGGGTGGTCCCCCTATCCGCGCCGGTCGTCCAGGCCGTAGCAGGCGTGGCACTTTCTCGACACCATAGGGGGTTCGCAGGGGTAGTCCTAGGGGGTGCGCAGGGGGTGGTCCCCCTATCCGCGCCGGTCGTCCAGGCCGTAGCAGGCGTGGCAGTTTCTCGACGCCATAGTGGGTGCGCAGGGGGTGGTCCCCCTATCCGCGCCGGTCGTCCAGGCCGTAGCAGGCGTGGCAGTTTCTCGACACCATAGGGGGTGCGCACGGGGTGGTCCCCCTATCCGCGCCGGTCGTCCAGGCCGCAGCAGGCGTGGCAGTTTCTCGACGCCGTAGTGGGTGCGCACGGGGTGGTCCCCCTATCCGCGCCGGTCGTCCAGGCCGTAGCAGGCGTGGCACTTTCTCGACACCATAGGGGGTGCGCAGGGGGTGGTCCCCCTATCCGCGCCGGTCGTCCAGGGCCGCAGCAGGCGGCACTTTTCTCGATACCATAGGGGATGCGCAGGGGGTGGTCCCCCTATCCGCGCCGGTCGTCCAGGCCGTAGCAGGCGTGGCAGTTTCTCGACGCCATAGTGGGTGCGCGGGGGTGGTCCCCCTATCCGCGCCGGTTGTCCAGGCCGCAGCAGGCGTGGCAGTTTCGCGATACCATAGGGTGCGCAGGGGGTGGTCCCCCTATCCGCGCCGGTCGTCCAGCCGTAGCAGGCGTGGCAGTTTCTCGACACCATAGGGGGTGCGCACGGGTGGTCCCCCTATCCGCGCCGGTCGTCCAGGCCGTAGCAGGCGTGGCAGCTTCTCGACGCCATAGTGGGTGCGCACGGGGTGGTCCCCCTATCCGCGCCGGTCGTCCAGGCCGAAGCAGGCGTGGCAGTTTCTCGATACCATAGGGGGTGCGCACGGGGTGGTCCCCCTATCCGCGCCGGTCGTCCAGGGCAGAGCAGGCGTGGCACTTTCTCGACACATAGGGGGTGCGCAGGGGGTGGTCGCCCCAATCCGTGCGCTGTGTCGTTCCTATATGCGTAGCAGGCCGTGGCAGTTTTCTCCGCCGTAGTGGGTGCGCACGGGGTGGTCCCCCTATCCGCTGCCGGTCGTCCAGGCCGTAGCAGTGGGCGTGGCAGTTTCTCGACACACTAGGGGGTGCGCAGGGGGTGGTCCCCCTTTCCCGCCGGTCGCCCCGGCCGTATCAGGCGTGCCAGTTTTCTCGAGCCATAGTGGGTGCGCAGGGGGTGTCCCCCGATCAGCGCCGGTCGTCCCAGGCCGTAGCAGGCGTGGCAGTTTCTCGACGCCATAGGGGGTGCGCAGGGGGTGGTCCCCCTATCCGCGCCGGTCGTCCAGGCCGTAGCAGGCGTGGCAGTTTCTCGACGCCATAGTGGGTGCGCACGGGGTGGTCCCCCTATCCGCGCCGGTCGTCCAGGGCAGAGCAGGCGTGGCACTTTCTCGACACTTAGGGGGTGCGCAGGGGGTGGTCCCTGAGCGCGGCCGCTATCCGAGACGGTCGTCCAGGGCATAGCAGGCGTGGCCCTTTCTCGACACCATAGGGGGTGCGCAGGGGGTGGTCCCTGAACGCGGCCGCTATCCGAGACGGTCGTCCAGGGCATAGTAGGCGTGGCACTTTCTCGATTCCATAGGGGGTGCGCAGGGGGTGGTCCCTGAGCGCGGCCGCTATCCGAGACGGTCGTCCAGGGCATAGTAGGCGTGGCGCTTTCTCGATTCCATAGGGGTTGCGCAGGGGGTGGTCCCCGAGCGCGGCCGCTATTCGAGACGGTCGTCCAGGGCATAGCAGGTGTGGCACTTTCTCGACACCATAGGAGGTGCGCAGGGGTTGGTCCCTCACCGCGGCCGCTATGCACGACAGTCGTCCAGGGCATAGCAGGTGTGGCACTTTCTCGACACCATAGGGGGTGCGCAGGGGGTGGTCCCTCACCGCGGCCGCTATGCACGACGGTCGTCCAGGGCATAGCAGGCGTGGCACTTTCTGGACAAAATAGGGGGTGCGCAGGGTGTGGCAACGGCCACCAACATCATTCTTACATGCTTCACTTCAGCTATCATCACTCCAGCCATAATATAAGTATGTAGGGTTCCTCGGCAGCGTAATTTACATCTGACTACAGGTTTTGACGGCACAGCCCGCCAGAAGAGGGGCCAGCCAACACAAGGCCAGCCCGACCATGCATCATCTAAGATCTTGGGAGCAAACGAATTCACCTGCCATCATCTTGCGTCAGCCGCTGCCACTTGTTTGGCGCAATATGCTTGCCAATGAAATTGAACCAGCCTACATTGCAGCATCACTGTCTGTTCTATCTACTGAGTGGTGGGGGAGGTTATTATGGGGGGATTAGCGGGGGAGGTTGGTTCAGCTGCTTGATTGACCCGCGTGGTAGTAGCATGATTTTGACATTTACACCGGAGAGGCAGCAGGCATGCTCGAAAACTTGTATTGCTTGCACGTGTAGCCCGACCTCTCTCATAAAGTGGTATCCCTCGATGCTATGTTATGGTTATGTCACGGCGTATTTTTATTGTCCCCCTCAATTGACGGCTACGTTATTCTGTTCCCACCAGGGTTGTTCTATTATTATTCGACCTGTTTGCCTTTCATGTCCTGGACGTGCAATCAGCCCAATGTGTGTGACGCATTACTGCGTCTGTTTTTTTCCGCATGAGCGCATCAGGCCTCGCACATTCAGTTCACCCAGTGCTGAGATGATATGGGGCGCGAAGGTGGGGGAGGGAGGAGGGGTGAGGGACGAACGCGGGGAGAGGGACTGGCGCGAAGGAAACGGGTTCCGAAGTCGACGGGTCCGTCGTGAGTTCTCTTGTGACAGTCCCAGGGCTCGTGGAGGGCCCCGGGAGACCGAGAACGGAGCAACACTTGACGACCAGTTTCATTCAGAATACTTTATTTCATCTTGGCATCGCTCGGACGTGTGCATTTGTTCTCGGCGAGGACCATCCTGGACCATCGAGCAAAAAAAACACGCACGAAACCAAAGAAAACACGGGAAATGGACGTCCGAGCGATGGCAAGTCATGGCCAAGGGAGGAGGAACTAACCCATTGTATTGACTTCAGGCCGCCCGCTTAAATAGGGACCAAGCAGATGGATGGGGTCGCCGGATCGCGCCGCGTCGCCGGTGCATCGGCGGTGTGGGTCGATGCGGAACCCCGATTCTCTCCACGCTGGCGTCGCCGGTGTATCGACGATGCCTCGATGATGCGGTGAGATCTTCCGACCCCATCTGCTCGGGTCCCATTTGGGCGGCCGTCATTGTCGGGTGCGCCCACTTGGGGTAAGAGCTACGGGGAGTGGATGTCATGGCCAGGGCAGTGCTGTCTCACAGATTGCATGGCCCTCTCCTCCTATGTCGGCACGTCCGCCCACCCCCCGGCTCGTCCGCGCACACGCCGCGGGCCGCGCGCCGTCGTCCTGTCCGCCCTCCCCTGACCGAGGGCCCCGGTGCGAGTTCTCCGATTCGCTTCGATCTCGACGGCTTCCGATTCCGATTCGATTCGACACCGGAGTCCGATCTGGGCTCCGATTTCTCTCACCGGAGTCCCACGAGCTTGCCGATATCCGCCGATTCGACCTTCCCCGATCTGGTCGCCGATGTCCGTCGATCTGATTCATTTCGGTGGCCGATCCGACGTATCGATTCCGGGTTCTCCTGCCTCACCTCCGACGTCTCGAGTTGTTCACTACGGTGTCCGCGGAGCTCCGGACCACTCTGTCTCAATGTCTTCAATATGTTGGAGATTGGGGCTCCTGGACCGAAGGGCTTCGGCGACCCGTCCTCCGCCTCCTCCTCCTCCTCCTCCTCCTCTTTCATCTCCTCATCCTCCACCTCCTTCTCTTCCTCCTCCTCCTCGGGTCGCCTACGGCCCCGGGGGAAACCGTGCACCTGGACCCCCTCTTCGGCGCACCCCACATTGGCACTGGCAGGCACCGATGCGAGGCCGCCTGCGATCCAATTCGACGCGGGTGGTCGATGCGCCAACTGAGCGACGCCAACAAAAAACGGGGTTGTTTTCGCCGACATTGGCGCGTGAGTTGCCCGCGTGAAGTCGCGCGTAAGCGCCTTCGT
>CAUYUJ010001459.1:455561-471781 GCA_963575745.1 Prorocentrum cordatum | reverse complement strand
TGGTGTGCGTGGTGTGCGTGGTGTGCGTGGTGTGCGTGTTGTGCGTGTTGTGCGTGGTGTGCGTGTTGTGCGTGTTGTGCGTGGTGTGCGTGGTGTGCGTGGTGTGCGTGGTGTGCGTGGTGTGCGTGGTGTGCGTGTTGTGCGTGTTGTGCGTGTTGTGCGTGTTGCGCGTGTGCGCGTGTTGCGCGTGTGCGCGTGTGCGCGTGTGCGCGTGTGCGCGTGTGCGCGTGTGCGCGTGTGCGCGTGTGCGCGTGTGCGCGTGTGCGCGTGTGCGCGTGTGCGCGTGTGCGCGTATGCGCGTGTGCGCGTGCGCGCGTGTGCGCGTGCGCCTGCGCGTGCGCGTGTGCGTGTGCGCGCGTGCGCGTGCGCGTGCGCGTGCGCGTGCGCGTGTGCGCGTGCGCGTGCGCGTGCGCGTGCGCGTGCGCGTGCGCGTGCGCGTGCGCGTGCGCGTGCGCGTGCGCGTGCGCGTGCGCGTGCGCGTGCGCGTGCGTGCGCGTGCGCGTGCGCGTGCGCGTGCGCGTGCGCGTGCGCGTGCGCGTGCGCGTGTGCGTGTGCGTGTGTGGTGTGCGTGTGTCGTGCGTGCGCGCGCGCGCGCGGGCGCGGGCGCGGGCGGGCGGGCGGGCGGGCGGGCGGGCGGGCGGGCGGGCGGGCGGGCGTGCGGGCGTGCGGGCGTGCGGGCGCGTGCGTGCGTGCGTGCGTGTGCGTGCGTGCGTGCGTGCGTGCGTGCGTGCGTGCGTGCGTGCGTGCGTGCGTGCGTGTGTGCGTGTGCGTGTGCGTGTGCGTGTGCGTGTGCGTGTGCGTTGTGTGCGTTGTGTGCGTTGTGTGCGTTGTGTGCGCTGTGTGCGTTGTGTGTGTTGTGTGTGTTGTGTGTGTTGTGTGTGTGTTGTGTGTTGTGTGTGTTGTGTGTGTTGTGTGTGTTGTGTGTGTTGTGTGTGTGTGTGTTGTCTGTGTTGTCTGTGTTGTCTGTGTTGTCTGTGTTGTCTGTGTTGTCTGTGTTGTGTGTGTGTGTTGTCTGTGTTGCGTGTTGCGTGTGTGTGTTGTGTGTGTTGTGTGTGTTGTGTGTTGTGTGTGTTGTCTGTCTTGTCTGTGTTGTGTGTTGCGTGTGTGTGTTGTGTTGTGTGTGTGTGTGTTGTGTGTGTGTCGTGTGTGTGTGTGTGTTGTGTGTTGTGTGTTGTGTGTGTGTGTTGTGTGTTGTGTTGTGTGTGTTGTGTGTGTTGTGTGTGTTGTGGTTGTGTGTGTGTTGTGTGTGTTGTGTGTTGTGTGTTGTGTTGGGTGGGTGTGGTGGGTGGGTGGGTTTTGGGGCGGTGGGTGGGTGGGTGGGTGGGTGGGTGGGTGGGTGCGTGTGTGCGTGTGTGCGTGTGTGCGTGTGTCCGCGTGTACGTGTGTGCGTGTGTGCGTGTGTGCGTGTGTGCGTGTGTGCGCGTGTGCGCGCGTGCGCGCGTGCGCGTGTGCGCGTGTGCGCGTGTTCGCGTATGCTCGTGTGCGCGCGTGCGCGCGTGCGCGTGTGCGCGTGTGCGCGTGCGCGTGTGCGCGTGTGCGCCTGTGCGTGTGTGCGCGTGTGCGCGTGTGCGCGTGTGCGCGTGTGCGCGTGTGCGCTTGTGCGCCTGTGCGCCTGTGCTCCTGTGCGCCTGTGCGCCTGTGCGCCTGTGCGCCTGTCCGCGTGAGCGCGTGTGCGCGTGTTCGCGTGTGCACGTGTGCGCGTGTGTGCGCGTGTGTGCCTGTGTGCGCGCGTGCGTGTGTGCGTGTGTGCGTGTGCGCGTGTGTGCGTGTGTGCGTGTGTGCGTGTGTGCGTGTGTGCGTGTGTGCGTGTGTGCATGTGTGCGTGTGTGCGTGTGTGCGTGTGTGTGCGTGTGTGCGTGTTTGCGTGTGCGTGTGTGCGTGTGCGTGTGCGCGTGCGTGTGCGTGTGCGTGTGCGTGTGCATGATCATTTTGATTCCTCTTCTTTTTTTAATTTTTTCAATACGTCCCCTGAGCCCCCCCCACCGGGCCGCGCACATGCCTCGGGCATAATTGGCGAGCCCCCCTCTTGGACGCCCCCAGCTGGGCGCGCCCGAACGCTGGGGTCGTTGTGAACCGGTGGCCCCCACACTCTAGGCTTCCCAGATGTCGATCACAGGCTCTCGTTTCCAAGGTAGCGTGCCGCGCTGGCGGCCCGCGCAAGCCCCCGCGTAAGGTCGCTGCGCCATCTTGCGTAGGACCCGTTTCTTATCGTCGCTCACGCTGTGAAGAAATTTCGACGTCGGCGATGGCTCCCGCCGCGGTCAGGGGTAACGCTGGGGCCGCCACGAATCGGCGGCCCAAAAATTCTAGGCCTCCCAGATGTTGTCTAAGTAGATGCAGGGCTGGACCTAAACGTTGTTTTGCTGCACTTCGGCTGTGGTTTGCGTTTCGTTTTTGACAGAGGGGTACAGGAACACAGGTAGGGCAAAACGAGCAACAAAACGAAAAACAATGTTTAGGCCCAGCCCTGGAAGTAGATGGGTTCGAAGGATCGCGCATCGTCGATTCACCGGCGCAGCGCTGTGTCGCCGTGAATCGGCGGCGCCCACTGAGGAGGTGTCACCGGGGTAGGGGGCCCTGAAAGGCGGCGGGGCTTCTAAGAAGGCTCTTTAGTCTAGTACACGCCGGTCGCTGAAAGTAGGTATCTCTGGATTCTTCAATCCCAATCTACGTCTAGCGCCTTCCTACTTCAATGATCGACCTGCTTTCGCTGTGTGTGTTGTTCTTCTCTGGGAGGGACTGAACCCAACCTACTTGATCCGCCTGCCGACTTCATGTTTGTACCCACTGCCTCCGACCGACGCGTAAGCTTCTCAGAAGCCCCCGGGGCCCTCTCAGGAGGCCCCTCCTTTCTAAGAGGCTCCTCCGCCTCCTCGGACGCCCGACCCCCTTGCGCCACGCCTTCCCGGGCGCCGCCGGGCGAAGGTTAGACGAGTTCTGCAGGAAACGGGCCCTTCGGGGCCCTCGAAGAGGGTCCCAGGACCGTCAAACGACGCTTCCCGCGTGCTGGCCCGAAGACCACCAGGGACAAGGGGCTGGCGTAGGGGGAGCGCTGCGACCCCCGATCGCCCAAGGTTCGCCGATGCGGGCCCGATCGCCCAACCCGCCCAGGAGCGTGCGGATTCGGCATCGGCGGCCGATCATCGCAGATCTCTCGGCGATGGCTCGCCGATGCCAGCTCGATGTCTATCCCCCCTGAGCTGCCTCCCCTGACGTTGCTCCTTACGCTCAAGTCGGGCGTATCCCTCTACAGGAGGAATCTTCAAGAATGATTAAAACATAGTCTGGGACGTTTTTGTTGGTTAGGTTTGCGTATGTTAGAGAATGTGTTTGGCCATGTTTTCTTTGTCGTCCAAGATCCGCCTGTAGGAGGACATGCCCGACCTACCCTTACGCAGTTGTTCGGGAGGTGGGCAGTAGCGGCGTTTCGGGATCGCACGCGGGGGGGGTGAGGAACCAGTCGTTGGTTCTCTCAAAGGTCTTCTCGCGTCGGGATGTTTTCCGGCAGCTGTGGCTCGCCGACGGCGTTCGACGGGGTGCCCGAATCGTCCCGAACGGCCGCCAGAGGCCCAAGTGATGGGCAGAAGACCATCAGGCGGCGAAGAGGGGTGTGAGATCCGAGGGGGGGGGGGATCATGACCATATAGCCCTGGTCGCCTCCCACCACCTCCGACCGACGCCTCGGAGGCGCGTCTCTGGGCGTCAGAGGCGGAGGCGCGCCTCCGCTGTTAGACGCGGCTCGGGGCGTCGGAGGCGTCGGAAACGCGCCTCCGACACCTCCGACGACTCTGGCGCCTCCGACGCCTCCGACGCCTCCGGAGTTGGAGCAGCATGAGCCCATCATGGCTGGGGCCACTATCTCTCACGTGCCAAGGACCCCCCCCTGTTACCTCGACACACCACGTGGCCTTACGTCGGGCATGTCCCTCTACATGGGGGAGGTTCCAAAATGGTCCAAAAATAGTTGGAGAATATTTATTGATTTTTCGTATTTTTGTCGTATGTTTGATTTTTCGTCCAAAATCCCCCTGTAGGGGGACAGGCCCGACCTGAGCGTGGCCCCCGCTCGCCCCCGCACACGCCGCGGGCCCTGATGCACGCCCCCCCCCTCTGCCTGGCTGGCCCCCCTCGTCGACGCACCCGAGTCACACGGGGGAGCGGGGAGCGGGGGCGGCCAAAAGGGGGGCGGCTCCGGAGGAGCCCGCGCGAATGACCCTCAACGGCACCGCAACGGGTACTTACTAACGGGTACTTTGAATTGTTGCCGAAAGTTGCCACTTTAGGGCCTTTTTCTTGCATTGCAGCTTTGCCCACATCGGGAAGGGTTGGGTTCGCTGGGTCACTGGCCAAAGTACCCGTTAGTGGAGTCCCCGTTTGAGGGGCGCTGAGACCCAGGCCCGCGTCGGCGTGGATGGGCCTTTGCCCACCTTGCCGCCTGGCGTCAGGGCCCCGCTCGGGACCCAGTCGGGGCCGCGAGAGGCACCGCGGGAAGGCTCCCAGGGCCAGAGCAGCCCAGCCACCGCCCAGAGCTGCTCGCCCTCATCAGCTGGATAGAGGACTCAGTTGAGATTTGCGACCTACCAGCTGATGGCGACCTCAATCTCATCACCGACTCGGCGCACGCTGCGCATGGCGCGGAGCGGCACATCGCCCGTAAACCTTGAGCGAACCGTGATTTTTGGAAGAGATTTCTAGTCGCCCTTGCGGGGCGACGCGTCTTTTTGCCATGAAGCTGAGAGCCGCGTCGTTGCCGATAGAGCCGTAGATCGTGAGTTGCTTGACCCGTGGGTCGAGGCGAATAGTTAAGCTCCCCGATATCCGGGCGGCCCGGGCTAGAGGAGAAAGTTGCCATAGGCAGGAAACGATTCTGCATTGTCCTACAGTCGGGGCCCCGAAGAAGTAACCCTTTTCGTTGGGGAGGGGCTCCGTGTTCCTTGATTGCTTCACAGCTTGCCTTGGGTTTTCCTTTGGTTTTCGATGGGGAATCGAAGTTCAACTTGTGGATGAAAGGGGCCTCGTTCCTTATTTAGGGTTCCTTGGGTCAACGCTCCGACTGTAGAGCATGTTACGCCAGAAGCCAACCAGGCCAGGGCTCAAGCTGAGCGACTCCCACCCTGGACCGAGCTTGGCTCGCCCCGCCTCAGGTGCCCTTCGGAAAGCACTGGCCCCTGGCGTGCGCCGCCCGACCGCACCAGTGATTAGAAAGGGTAAGAGGAGGAGGAGGAGGAGGAGGAGGAGGAGGAGGAGGAGGAGGAGAAGGGAGGAGGAGGGAGGAGGAGGGAGGAGGAGGGGGTCCAAGCGTCATGTTCGGTGCGTTTGAGCCGCGTTGGGGGGGAGGGCGCGCGTCCTGCAGTGGCCGTCGGCCCCCTGCTGCCCCATGGCCGAGCCTGGGCAGGGCGGGGCTCTCTGGGACAGATCTCTGGAGCCCACGCGAGGCTCCGAGCGGGGGGGGCGCTTTCCTCGTCCGAGCCGGGGTATTGTGGCCCACGAGCGGATTCCTACAGTCGGGGCGCTGAACGAGGAACCCTTCTCGTTGGGGAGGGGCTCCGTGTTCCTTCTTTGTTTCGCAGCTTGCCTTAGGTTGTCCTTAGGTTTTCGATGGGGAATCGAAGTTTAATTGTTCACGCTTCGCGAATCCCCACCAGCCCATCCTAAAACAGCCACTTTAGCAAAGAGTACCGACTGTCGGGATTTGTTGATCATCTTTTCAGCAATGATGCCCAGAGGAGTTGCTTTGATTCGATCAGGGAAGTGTGGGAGCATACAGAGAAACGAAGGACAGGGGATGCCGCCATATCCCAAGAGGGGAGGATGGAGGAGGAATCGGAGGAGGAGGTGGGGTAGGGGAGGAGGGAGGAGGAAGAGGGGGAGGCGGACGAGAAGGGGAGGACTAGCAGAAGGGCCAGAGGCCTCTTGGATGCATCGCGGAGTCTCTTGGGATGTCTTTTGGGAGCCTCTTGGACGCCTTTTGGGGCGTCTTGGGGGCCTCTTTGCGGCCCCAGGGGCTTCTAGGAGCGTCTTGGGTGCCTTGGGGGAGCCTCTTCGGGCCTCTTGGGAACCTCTTGGAGGCCGTTTGGGGCGTCTTGGGGGCCTCTTGGCGGCCCCAGGGGCTTCCAGGAGCGTCTTGGGTGCCTCGGGGGAGCCTCTTGGGGCCTCTTGGGGGCATCTTGGGGGCATCTTGGTGGCCTCTTGGAGGCCTCTTGGGGCCTCTTGGGGCTCTTTGGGAGGGGTCTGGGAGGTATCTTGGGGCCATCTTTCGGGCGATCGATCACAGATGGGGCGAGCACTTTTCTCCCCCCCCCCGTCGGGGCCAGAATCCTCGTGAGGGGTGTCGAATTTTAGCCCTCCCAGGAGTCGAAAAAGACCCCTCCAACGACCCGCGGGACGCCCTCTCCAGGCCCAGGGGGAGGGGGTAGGGGGAGGGGTAAACCCCTCCCCGAAGGGGAAGAAGGGGGTTGAGAACAGAGCGGGCTCTCTAAACCACTCACGCCCAAAGGGCTGGTGGGACTTGTGAACAAAAGGGGCCTCGTTCCTTATTTAATCGCGTCGCTCATTCCGCCGGCCCATATTGTCGCACCGTTGTGGGCTAGCCGAGTTTTGGGGCCTCTTGGGGGCCGTTTTGGGGCCTCTTGGGGCCTCTTTTGGGCCTCTTGGGCGCCTCTTGGGGCGTCTTGGGGGCCTCTTGGGGGCCTCTTGGGGCCTTTTTGGGGCCTCCTGGGCGCCTTCTGGGGCGGAGGGCTCGATTTTTCAGTTCTCGGTTCCCCTCTTGAGCCCCTCTTGGGCCCGTCTTGGGGCCTCTTGGTCCGTCTTGGGCGGCACTTGGGCCGTCTTGGGGGCCCTCCTGGGCCGTTCCGGGGCCGTCTTGGGAGCCTCGTGGGCCGTCTTGGAGCGGTCTTGGGGGCCTCTTGGGCCGTCTTGGAGCGTCCGGAAGCCGAAAAAGCCAGAACGCAAAAAACATAGAAAAAAACAATGAAATCAACGATTTTGGCCTCTTGGGGCCCTCTTCGGAGGCCTCTTGGAAGGCCCTTGGGGCGTCTTGGAGGCCTCTTGGGCTGTCTTGGGGGCTGTTGGCGTCTTCGGGCGATCTTTGGCCGTCTCGGGGCCCTCTTGGACCGTCTTGGAGGCTTCTTGGGGGGCCTCTTGGCCCGTCCTGGGGCCCTGTAACAGAACTCCGGCATCTCTGACCCGACCTTGCCGGGGACTTGCCGGGGACCTTGACCGGGGTACTTTTCGTCTGGGGACCCCCAGGGGCCGCCCCGCGCGCGCGAACTAGAAATACTGTTAACCAGGTACAGGAGATCTTAGCACGCCCTGGCCCGTTGGGCCGGCGAATTTAGGGTTCCTTAGGTCAACGCCCCGACTGTACGTCTGCAGCAGTTGCGGCGACGTGCGTGCACGGGAGGGCACGGCCCTCGGGAACCTGGCCAGCCCGTGCAAGCCTCGGACCAATGACGGGCCAAAGGTATA
This sequence comes from Prorocentrum cordatum, assembly GCA_963575745.1. NCBI lineage: Eukaryota > Dinophyceae > Prorocentrales > Prorocentraceae > Prorocentrum > Prorocentrum cordatum. Next base: position 464,314 of record CAUYUJ010001459.1, on the reverse strand, counting down.
TATGGTCAGGGAGCTCCCGTGCCGCCGCAGAGTGCCAACGATTGGGCAGGCCTCCGTTCACATCGGCGGGGGAGCAAAGGCAAAACCATGCCTGTCGTCGACGACCCCGGGCAATGCGCAGCAGCGCAATCCAAAAAAAATCGTCGTCGTCGTCGTAGTCGTCGTCGTCGTCGTCCTCGTCGTCGTCGTCGTCGTCGTCCTCGTCCTCGTCGTCGTCGTCGTCGTCGTCCTCATCGTCTGCGTCGTCTTCGCCGTCGTCGGTTTGGCATTGGGTAACCTATAGGAAGCCTGCGCGCAGGCCGCCGCGGCCACGAGCCTGCCTCGGGAAGCTGCCAGGGGGATGGCCGCCGCAGGTGGCCTTCTTCATGGGCTTCGGCGGCACGGTCCAGAACTTCTCCACGCTGTCGGGCCAGCCCCGCCGGCCGCCGGCGGGCATGCGCAGCCGCCGCCTCCTCCCTGAGATCTTGGCGCTTCACTTTTGCGAGCCAGACGTCGTCTCCTCGTTTCGAGCCTCGGGGCCCTCACAGGTCGATCCGGCCGGAGACACAGCGAGGCCACGCGGGGTTTGGGGCTCTGGTCTGGATGGTTTACGACGCTGCGGTTTTGTGCGAACGGGTCCTGATGGGAAGCGGGCCCTCAGGTGTTTCGCCGTTGTGGGCTTCCCTGGGCCATCCAGGGGCCCAGAAGTCCCGGTGATCCTGACCACCGCCCCCTTGGCACCTCGTGGCGCCGGCTCCTCGCATCCAAGACTTCTATCGGAACGGGGCGGACCCCCGCCGGGGAGAACGGAGAGCGGACAACGTTCTGGCCCACAGGTGCGGCTGTACGTTTCGGTTTACGAAGGAGTCCCCGCTTACGGGGCCCTGGGTAGCGTCGGATCTCGGGAGGAGGAGGAGGAGGAGGAGGAGGAGGAGGAGGAGGAGGAGGAGAAGGAGGAGGAGGAGGAGTTGGAGGAGGAGGAGGAGGCGGAGGAGGAGGAGAGCCACCCCCGCGGGGGAACAGGCTGAGGGTTTGCCCCCTTTTGCTTCCCTCCTCGGCGCGCCGCCGATGCGTTTTATATGTTCAAAACGTTGACCTCTTCTGCCAAAAGCAAACCTCTAAATAGTAACAGCAATGTCATAACACATGTAAGGTTTGAGGCCTTTGGTCAAGTGTGCCTCTAGAGGTAAAGTGGGCTATCCCACATGCAGGCCGAAGATGAACTCATCCCGCGCCGCCTCCCTGACGGCCCTGGGCCTGGGAAGCGGCACCCACAGGGCCGAATGACGACACCACTGATCGCCGATAGGCCCAAGTCGGGCGTGCCCCTCTACAGGAGGAACATCAAAGAATAGTCAGAGAATTAGTCAGGGGCCGACTTCTCGACGAGTCTTGAATATTTCTGAATATTCTGTGCTGTGGCTACTTTGTTAGTTTTTCCTTCAAGGTCCGCCTGTAGGAGGACACGCCAGACCCAACGATGGGCGGGAGCGTGTGGTCTCTCTGTCGGGGGCCCTTCGCCGGTCTGCTGGCGAGGTATCGCCGATTCCGGCTCGGCGTCGCCCCCCCCCGCCGAGCCAGTCCCCCCCTGACCTCAGACCCCCGACGTCGTGATTTTTGTTCGACGTGGACCCCCAGAGTCGCCTTTTGCTCCCCCACGCGTTCCCCGAAGGCTCTCCAAACCGACTCGGGGAACAACTGGCCCGCTAGCTTGGCCAGGCTCTAGCCCAGCTGTCAGCCACATAGGCGCTTCCACAAGGGCAGGGGGCGGCGGTGATTCGCCGTAGGCGTCTTCGATCCGCCGCCCCCTGTCGATTCATCGCAGGGGTGTCTGGCGTGCTAGACCCTTTCGGTTTTGGCTTTGGTTTTTTTCCAGAAGAACGGCGGCAAGAGAGGGGGGGACGAGAATGAGAAGGCCTTCTCAGAAGGCGGCGGGATTTCTCAGAAGCCCTCGCGCCTTACCTTCTGAGAAGTCTTTTTATGTCTTCGGGGAAGGCTTGGAAAACTTCTTAGAAGGCCGTGGGACGTCCGAGCCTTCTGAGAAGGCCCGCCCCTTCTCACTTACCCCCTCGCTCGCCGCCTACAGAGGTCTGGACCCCGTCCTGGGGACCGGCTCTTCATCGCCATCGCCAGCGGCACGAAAGTGTTTGAACTATCACGGGGCGCCTTCACACCTCGTGGCAAGCATCTGGACGCTTGCTGTTGAAAGCTGTGGCCGAAAAAGTTTGGTTTCATAATGGTTAAATCCATGAGTTGACGCTCTGGCCGAGAGGCTCTGCAGCAGCACTCACGATGCCGCGTGGCCGGCGCCCTCGTCCCCCGAGCGGCTCGCGGCCTGCTTCGGTGGGAGAGGGCCTCAAGGCACCCTCACCATCATTTAAAGAGTTGATTGGAACAACTTCCGCCGGACATCAGCGATGACCTGCTCGTCGTAGTAGTGGGCCAGTTGCTCCGCGGTAGTAATGTGCCAGCCCCGAAATGTTGTTCGTCCTGTGAGAAAGAACTGGCATGCTACATTTACCACGCTGTAAATACCCTTTTGGATAATCCACCTCAATCGCTTCGACCAGTGATTGCTCAGGCACTTCGATGGAGCTGGCCGCGTCCGACTCGAGTGAAGAGTCGGACACCCTCGCCTCCACCTCCATCGATGTCGTCTTTTGAACGTGCTGGGGACTTGGGACCCCAGTCCACAACAGAAGAAGCAACGATATAATCATCCATGGGGTACAAACATGCTGGTGCGGATGGAAGATGAAATTCAGTATCAATGGTGAAACTTGGGTGGAGAGGCTTACCGGCTCTTCATCCCGAGTCGTGTTTTGATGGCGCCGAGGCTTGGAGCGGACCCTTGATGGCAGAACTCAGCGAAACAGCACCGTCGTTATGTGTGTGCCCGCTCACGACGCGAGGGGGCCTGTCGGTGGCGGGCCCCCCGGGGGAACGTGAGAAGTGGCGGGCCTTCTCGGCAGGCTCGGAAGGCCTCTGGCCTGCTGATCACCACCACGAAACCACCCCAACCCAACCCCAAGGCCCCGATTTGCCCTCCATTTCCAGTGGGGGGGGGTCGGGGAGCATCGGAAAAAGAAACATCTGAAGCCCGTGCCCCCCCCCCCTCCAACCCGAAACTTGGTCTTCGGATTGGGTTGGGGTGTTTTGGTAGGTAGTCATCTGAGAAGTTGCACAGGCCTTTGAGAAGAAGCAGAGCACTTTTCTCAGACAGTCGGCAACTTCGAGACTTCGAGACGTCGAGTTGGAGGAGGAGGAGGAGGAGGAGGAGGAGAAGGAGTTGCAGCAGTAGGAGGAGGAGGAGGAGGAGGAGGAGGAGCAGGAGGAGGAGGAGGAGGGGACGCTGGATAGGAAGACCAGGAGGAGAAGTATGGGAGGAAGGAGTGAGGAGAAAGGGGGAGGATGAGGCCAGGAGGGAAGGAGGAGTAGGGAAGGGGAGTAGGAGAGAGGAGGAGGAGGAGGAGGAGGAGGAGGAGGAGGAGGGGGGAGTTGGAGGAGGAGGAGGAGGAGGAGGGGGAGTTGGAGGAGGAGGAGGAGGAGGAGGAGGAGAAGGTTGACGACCAGTAACAAGAATCCGACTCTGCCTCGCTCTACCCATCAAAGAGCGATGGCAGGCGGCCGCGCATTCGCAAGAGGGAGGCCCCGCCTCTACCCCTCTGCTCCCGCTGCTGCTGCTGCTGCTACTGCTGCTGCTGCTGCTGCTGCCTTCCATTGCGTTACACTGCTGGCGGGCTGCCCTCTGGAGGCACTCTATGGACTCAGGGGGGCCCAATCAAAATGCTCTTCCCCTTCTCAGTCCGTGGACGCTGCCCCTTCAACATCCAGCTCCAGCGGTGCTGCTGGACATCCGACGAGAAACCTCCATGGCAACTCCTAGCCAAGCAACGCAAATCGCTCGAAATGTGGGCCCCGCACCTCGCACATCCGAGGTTGAAGGCCTCCTCATCAGCTAAGAAAGGAAACATCAAGAGCCTGTGCCCCCTAGGCGGCCCTAGGCTCTTGAACTAAGCATGACAGTGGATTGTTGTGGCCTGGGCAGGCGAGCCTGCTCTTGCGAGCCTTGGTGCACACACCCACTTAGTCTGCCTTCAAAACCAGCCGTGGGCTAGCTCCTGTCCCTCTCCCTCCCGGGGGGGAGAAATACGACGAGGCTCCGACGGAGGATTTGGAGGATGGCGGCCTCCCCCTCGACAGGCTGCGCCACTATTTTTCGAGCAGCCTGCACACCTCTTTGGATTTTAGTCCTGGGCCTCGGGCCCCTCTTAAACTTGTGTTTGCTGCCGCGTGTGGTTGCCAGCTGGGGCCACAGGGTGAGGGCTTCACCTACACATATCAAGAAAACGGTCAGCAATCTGGTTTCCCGTGCAAAATCGTCCACTTCCGCACTGGCAGGGCGGCAATGCATTTGGGCCCCCTGCTTGGCCCCATCTGTCGGCATGGGAATTCCCGAGGGCTCCGAAGTGTTCGTCCGTGCCGGCGCACAACGAGTCTACATTGTGGTGGCCTTATACATCTTGGTGGCCGTCCTCCTTCCTCCTCTGTAGGTACGAACGCTGTCTGGATCACTTCAGGCATACAATTTTTCCTTCTGACCGCTTGACACGTTCACCACCTCCAAGAGGTATCCCGTGACATCCTCATTCTGCTTGGGTAGTCGAAGGCCAGATTGTCAGACTGGAGTGGGCCCCAAGGGCCAATCTGGCCTGGCCATATAGGAGGATTTGGGTTATTCGCCAGACTGGATTCGCGTTGGCTCCCTCGCCAGATAGCCCCCGTTTGCCAGATTGGGCCTGCCAGATTGGCGCCAGATTGGCTTCGACTACCCAGCGAGAAGGTTGTTTGAGTTCTCCGTGAAAAAATGGTGGCCTGCTCATTTTGCTGGCGTGGCAGGTCGGAGTCCACGCTGGGCCTCCGGTAGTGAGTTTCCTGAGGCCTGCGTAGCGCGACTTCCTGTCCGAGGAGGAGGAGGAGGAGGAGGAGGAGGAGGAGGAGCAGGACCAGGAGCAGGAGGAGGAGCAGGAGGAGGAGGAGTTGGAGGAGGAGCAGGAGGAGGAGGAATAGGAGCAGGAGTAGGAGTAGGAGGAGGAGCATATTAGGAGGAGGAGGATGAGGAGGAGGAGGATGAGGAGGATCGGGAGGAGGAGGATGAGGAGGGAGGATGAGGAGGAGGATTATGAGTGAGGTAGGAGGATGATGAGGGAGTTGGAGGAGGAGGGGGAGGAGGATGAGGGAGGTGAGCAGGAGGAGGAGGAACAGGAGGAGGAGGAGGAGGATTTTGGAGGAGGAGGAGGAGTAGTATGAAGGAGGATGAGGAGGGAAGAGGAGTTGGAGGGGTAGGAGGGTTGGAGGAGGAGGAGGAGGAGGAGGAGGAGAAGAAGAAGCAGAACACCTCTCGCAGAAAAAGCCTGGCCCTCCTCGCTGCCCCCCGGCAGCGCGCCGCCGGGTCTCCGGGGCGGTGCCCCCGCGGCCGCGGGGCCGGGCGGCGGCGGGAGTGCAGCGGGGGCCCAGGCCAAGAGCCACCCTGCTCGCCTCCAGGGTGCCCTGGGCTTCCTGGGTGCCCTGGGCCTCTCGGGCCTCGAGGGTTTCTCTCTTGGGTGTTGTCTGTCTTCTTGCTCTTCCCCCTATCCTGAGATGGGGTTCTTGTTATCTCTTGGGCGCCGCCAACCTCTCCTCCTTCTCCTCCCCTCTCCTCTTCATGCCCAGACTTGCCCATACACAGACTGACTGGCACTCAGACTTCCTCATACCCAGACTTACTCACACACAAAGTTGAATGTTTTTGTCTTCTTGTTTTGTTGTCTGTCGTCTTGGGCTTTTGGGGCTTCGAGGGTGTTTGTGCTGTCTTCTCGAGTTGTTTCTGTTCGAGGGCGTGTTCTGTCTTCGCATCCGCGGGGCCGAGCGGCGGCAGAAGTTACGGTGGGGGGCCCATGCCAAGAGACACCCTGCTCGCCTCCACCGAAAAAGAACAAACGCCATACACATAAATTGTCGACGCTCCGCGCGGAGCGTCAGAAGTTTATGTCTATGCCGTGCTCTTCTTCCACTCAAGGGTGCCCTGGGTTTCTTGAGTCTCGAGGGTTTTGCTGCGGAAGGCGCGACATACCCACGCCAAAGAACAAGGGAAGCCCTGGGGCCTCGGGGTGGGGTTGCTTGTGGAGGCTTCTTGCGGTCGAGTCCCTACTGTCGGACGGTGCCCCTCATCCACGCGGCCCAGCTGCGGCAGGAACACGCGGCCGGGCGCCACGCCACGATTGCGAAGGCCCTTACGGCCGGTGCCGCCGACCCTGAAGACGACGGCGCTGGCCGCGACGAGGTAGGAGGAGGAGGAGGAGGAGGAGGACGAGGAGGAGGAGGAGGAGGAGCCGCATGAGGAGGAGGCGGAAGACTCCAGGGTGCCCTTTTCCGTGCCCCTGGGCCGCCAGGAGTGGCCCGGGACGGCCAGCTGGCCCCGCGGAGGTGCGGGGGGGGGCCCACGTCGCGAGGGGAGTCGCGGCGTCGGGGGTCTGGGCCGAGGGGGCCCCCCCCCCTCTCGCCCCCGTCGGGACCCTTGGCATCGCTCGGACGTGTGCATTTCTCTGGACGCCCGAGATGGGCACGGAAAGAATGGGTACGATGCCCAACAGCAGTTCTTGCTCATTCTGAACAGGAGTCGCTGTCCACGCCGCCGCGGCCTGTGTCCATTCGAGACAGAAGGCCGCCTGCCCAACAGCGGCCGCTGTTGGTTTGGGACAACATTTGTTGTTGGGCATTGTACCCATTCTTTCGGTACCCATTTCGGGTGTCCAAAATTTCGTTCCCGGCGAGAACCATCGAGGAGCATCCTGGATCATTTGGCGGAAAATCCACGCACGGAACCGAAAAAGAACACAGGGAAGGGATGTTCGAGCGATGGCCAGGTGACCCTCCCCCCCAGGGGACTCCACGGGGCCGAGCGGCGGCATGACTAGGCTTATGTCGGGCCTGTCCCCCTACAGGGGGATTTTCGACGAAAACTTAAAAATACCCCAACAATATTCCAAAAAGGTCAAACAATACTCGAAAAATAGTCCCAGACTTTTTTTTGATTATTTGGGGGGTATTTGTTATTTTTCGTCGAAAATCCCCCTGTAGGGGGACAGGCCCGACATAAGCCTAGGCGGCCGGGCGCCACGCCACGAGTTTTGTGCCGGTGCTTTCTGCGGCGGGCGGCGGCGAGCGCAGCAGGGCGGCAGCGGCCAGCGGCGGCAGGCGTCGCGTCGAGGTCTGCGTTCTGGGGGGTTTTTCGCCAGGTGTACGTCGGTTCTCGTCGGTTGTCCAGCCTCGGGATGCGTGCCAGCGGCTGCGCCTCGCCGAGATCGGGGGCGGAAAAGAGGGGGGTGATGACTAGGGGGGGTGGATATCATGGCGTGGGCCATGGTATTTCCCCAGATTTCCTGGCGCCTCTTCTTATTTCATTGCGTTCCCGGCCCCCCCGCTGGGCCGCACGCATGCCGCCGGTCATGATGAGAGAGATGGCCCGAAGAGCCAGGCTTTGATCGGGGCAAAGTGGAGGGGGGAATGGGCTCAGCCCTCCGTCGGGTGCAGGTGCTGGGTGCTTTTCACAGGGCCCCCGCCACGCGCCACGGCGGCGACACCAGGGTACGGCTGAAGGACGTACACGTTGGCTGCGCCGAGGGGCGGTCCTTGAGACCTTCCGAGCCCAGCGCGAGGGAATGGGCTCAGGGTCACCACCCACCAAACCACCCCAACCCAACCCGAAGGCCCAAATTTACCCGCGATTTCCAGTGGGGGGGGGGGGGGGTCGGGGAACATCGAAAAAACACGTGTGGAGTCAATCCCCCCCCAACCCGAAATTCGGGTCTTCGGGTTGGGTTGGGGTGGTCTGGTAGGTAGTCAAACCCGATCGTTTCGTCTTACGTCTCACGTCTCCGAGGAGGAGGAGGAGGAGGAGGAGGAGGAGGAGGAGGGGCAGGAGGAGGAAGAGGAGGAGGAGGAAGGAGGAGGAGGAGGAGGAGGAGGTTGGGTAGGAGGAGGAGGGAGGAGGAGGAGGAGGAGGGGGGGGGGGATGCATCGACCTCCCTTCGCCCACGGATCGCCGACCGATAGGGGTCTGAGGGCCCGCCCCGCCCGGCAGCGTGCAGATCCGAGAGCGGAGACTTATCGCCGACTTGTCGGCGATACGTCGAAGGATTGCAACAAAAAAGACAAGGATTGCAAAAAAATAAGGATTGCAAAAAAGACAAGGTTTTTTTGCAAACCAAGGATTGCAAAAAAACAAGGTTTTTTGCAATCCTTCGCTCGATGTTGACCACCCCCGGCCGGTTGCCCCCCAACGTTCCCGCTTCGAGGCTTACGAGACGGGGGCCACTGCAAACGGTGGTCAGCCAGAGCGCCAGATCTGACAAGATCTTGCAGGGCCAGGGTTGCATTGACCTGGGCTTGGGTGCAGGAGATCCTGCAGGATCTCGCAAGATCCTGCAAAGCCCGACCGACCCCGGTTGGATTGACCCGGGTCAGAAGATCCCCGACCCTTTGCCCATCGGTCGTTGACAGTAGGTATTGTTGGATTCCCATATTCAAATCTACTTTAAGCGCCTTCCTACTTCAACGATCGAGTGGCGTCACCTCTTCTGTCCTCCTCAGGGGGCGGACGGAACCCAATCTGCGGTCAACGCCTTCCTACTTCGTGTTTCTACCTACTCCTTCCGACCGATGGGTATCTCGGCCTCGAGGGGGTGCGAGGGGGCCCTCAATTTGGAGCCCTCCCTCGTCGGAGGCGCAATGCA
>CAUYUJ010001459.1:401748-455461 GCA_963575745.1 Prorocentrum cordatum | reverse complement strand
TTGGGCGCCGCGGCCGCTCCAGAGCGTTCCGGAACGCTCTGAGAGCGCTCCGGAACGCTCTGGAGCGATTTATCCCGATCCTGGCCCTGTTTTATGTGGTTGGGAGGCCTCAAGGGAGGAAAAGCCGCAACGCGCAGAGGGGGGTAGGGGGAGGGGGGAAGGCTTTTTAGAAGCACCCCTGCTTCTTAGAGGGCGCGGGCCTTATCTACAGATGCAAGGCCCGCGCCTTCTGAGAAGCAGCCTTCTTCCAAGAAGCCCTCCCCCCTCCCCCCACCCCCTTCTGCGCGCCGCCAAGAAAAACCGCTTGGACCCGACAACTGGCGTTTGCGAAAGCGGCCTTGGGCGGCTACTAAGGATCTCTGCCCGCCCTGTTCGACTCCCTCTCTGCGTGCGTTGATTGAACGGCGTCGCGCGTCGGGGTGATTCTTATGACCGTGGGTTTTCTGCCCTCTGATGTCGAGGGCCCGTGTCTCGAAAAAATCGAGACGTCGGATGTCTGGGAACGTTGGGTCTCTCGGGGCGAGGCGCGTGGGGACGGGGGCCCTCGGGTACGGAGGCGTCGCGCAGCAGTGAGAGCCACTGCTCCTTGTGGACTGCTGCGTAATTTCGTGCGCGGCCCAGGCGATGAAGGTGGAGGAAGAGTTCAAGTAACAAGCAATATCATAAACACTAAACTACGGAGGTCCACGCGGACTTTTCGGATCTGCGCTGGAGCCCCCCAGCGGCGCCTCTGGCGCCGCCCTCCCTGTGATCGACATCCGCGGGGACCGTCGGAAGTTTATGTTTGTGCAGTTTGTTTGATCTTCTGGCGGTGAGGGAAGAGAAGCAGCAGCGGCAGCGGCGGGAGGAAATCAAATCTAGGAGGTCTGGTCGACGAGGTCCGAAACCGTTTCGAAACGGAGGTGGTCTTCGACCATGATTTCGAGGAACACGTCCCAGCTTGCTGACGGTCGTCCCTCCATCCCTCCACATCCCTATTATGGTTTCGCCTCCCTCCCATGCCGTCCCTCGCTCTGCAGGGTCGTTCCTGGTGCTGTTCTTCCTTCTCATGGACGGCTTCAACCTCGAGCAAGAGTGGTTCCAGCCTGGGAAGGACTGCTGATTAGCAGCCACGTTGGCCGTAATGTCTGTGCCGTCGGTTCCGCCATCGGATAGTGAGACAAGAGCAGGACAGGAGCAGAGGAGAGGACGAGGAGCAGGGTGTGCGTGGAGGTGGAGGTGGAGGAAGGCGGCGGAGGACGGAGGAGGAGGAGGAGGAGGAGGAGGAGGAGGAGGAGGAAGACGACAGCAAGCCCAGTTTCGGGAAGGTCGCCGGGGCCCTCTGATGCCGTCGCGTCGCGGGCCGCGGTCCCGCGCGGTGGACAGGGGATCGAGCGGCGTCCGCTGGTGTCGTGCTGGCGGCCGCCCACAGGAGTCATCGGAGCTACCACAGCGACCCCAGAATGCATCAACGATGCTGCAGTACTCAGGGGGGATAAAAACGCACAGACACAATCAATCGTCGAGTCCCAGGGATATATGAGAAAATATAGGAAGTGGGGGGGGAAGACAACAAAAATAAACATATTGGAGAAGATGGGGATCCTGGGATTTGCGTGTATGTATTGCGAAGGCCTTACGGCCGTTGCCGCCGACCCTGAAGATGACGAAAGACAACACGAGGGGGGGGGCAGGAGGAGGAGGAGGAGGAGGAGGAGGAGGAGGAGGCGGAAGGGAGTAGGAGGAGGAAGGGTGAAGGGGGAGGAGGAGGAGGCCTTATGGATGTTGGTTGGGATCTCGTGGTTGACCTCTCGGGGGCGTCTGGAAGGCAACTTGAAGCCTCTTGGGGGCCGTTGTGGGGCCTCTTGGGGCCTCTTTTGGGCCTCTTGGGGCTTCCGGAGGCCGTCTTCGGCGCATCTTGGGGGCGTCTTGGCGCCGCTCGGGGGCCTCTTGGGGCCTTTTGGGGGCCTCTTGGGGCTTCCCGGGGGCCTCTTAGGGCGGAAGTCTCGAATTCTCGGTTCCTCGTCCCCCTCTTGGCCGTTTCTTGGGCCCGTCTTGGGGCCCTATTGGGCCGTCTTGGGCGCCTCTTAGGCTGTCCTGGGGCCTTCTTGGGCCGTCTTGGGGCCCTCTTGTAGGCCTCTTGGGGCGCTCTTGGGGGCCTCTTGGGGGCCTCTTGGGCCGTCTTGGAGTGTCGGAAAGCCGAAAAGGCGAGAAGGCCAAAATCATTCAAAAACCTATGTAAAATTGACGATTTTGGCGCCTGGGGCCCTCTTGGGTGTGCTCTTGGGGCTCTCTTGGAGCGTCTTGAGGGCCTCTTGGGCCGTCTTCGGGCCGTCTTGGGCGTCTTGGGGCCATCGTTCGTCGAGTCGAGGCCCTCTTGTACCCTTTTGGGGGTGTCTTCTGTCGCTCTTGGCTCGTCTTGAAGCTTTTCTGAGCTCCGGGACCCCCCGGGGAGGATGCGTATCTGGGTGGCGACCCCCCCCCCCCCCCCCCCCCCCCGGCGGGGAGGGTAGGGAGGGGCTTCGCCACGACTCAACTACGACGTTGCTCAATGTCGCTTTGGCTCGCGCGCTCAAGGAGACGGGGAACGACGAAGACGACGAGGGACAACGGAGACGGAGACGACGAGGACACGACGGAGACGACGACGACGACGACGACGACGACGACGACGACGGTGATCCACGCAAGACGACGACACCGGGATGCGTCTTCCACACGCCGACAGGGTCGGCGGATTTGTGTCTCCCTGGGCTCCTTTAAGTATGCCCTCCCGTCCCGAGGCCCCTTACTCAAGTAGGTCCCCACGAGTATGCTTCTCTGCTCCGGGCATAGCGCCGCCCTGGAAGACGAGAGCCCCCCGTGGGCGTGCCACGCAGGCGAGGCCCATCGCCGTAGAGGATCAACATTGCATCCATATAAGCGCACAGAGGCAGGAAGGGAAAGTGCAATGACGTGTCTAGCGATAGGAGGAGGAGGAGGAGGAGGAGGAGGCCGAGCGGCTCTCGCCTCGTCTCCCCCTCTCTGCGGCCGCCTGCTCCGTCCCATGTTCCCGCTCCTTGCATGCTGGCCAATCCGCTACAGTCGGGGCCCCGTTTCAGTTACCCCAGATTTCGTAATAAAAGGGAGGGGATCTGGACCCTCCAAGACAAGCCATTTCAGACCTCCCCCGTGGGAGAACCCTCCAAAACATCGTCCCCAGACCCCCCAGGCCCTCCAAGATAGCCTGGAAGAGACCCCCCCCCGAAATGAGACCCCCCTCCCTTTATTACGAAACCTGGAGTAGCTCCTTCCGTCAGCGCAGACGTCCCCTGTCTAGCCGCCGACGCAGAACAAGTCTAGCGATGGCCCTTGTCGAAGAGCATCTGCCTGTCATGCGCGCGAGGGCTTTACACTTGTAAAGTTCTGGCCATGCAGCTGTGAGGAGTGTCAGGCGAGATTTCCCATGTTCGAAATGAGCTGCCCTCCATCCTGGCAACCGTCCCACAATTCGTAGGTTCCGACCATCCGATTCGATGAAGTCTCAATCGATGGTTGCATGTTGAACACGAACTGGCGTCCATCATTGTGCTTTGTAGGTGCTGTGCTCGTTGCGCTAAGGCGAGAACCACATGTCGGAAACCACTGGCCTTCCACCCCTGGAGCCAATGGGAATGTGTAATAAGAATGTGCGCGGCGTTGGGGCGATAATTGCATCAGCCCTCCATCTTTGTAGTTGTTGGATATCGTTGAAGCGAGCTTACGTGACGGAGCCACAAAAAACACCAGCCTTCCGTCCGTGAAAACATCGATCGGAAGTTGTTAAAACGAATGCGCGCGGCGGCAAGGCGAGAAACATGTTTTGAAAATAACCGACCCTCCAGCCGTGTAAGTGATGGAGAAGTTTCGTTTCAGGATTCAAGGTGATGAGGGAGTCTCAAGCAAAATTCCCGCCAGTCCTACGGACACGTCTGGTGGTGCAGCAGGGGGAATTACGTGTAAGGAAGAGGGATGGAGTTGGAGGGGTTGGACTTCGCCCCCAGCCCCCGCTTTTCATCCCGAGGAGTGTTCTGACGGACCCGGGGCCCAGTCAGCGCCCGCAGAAGCCAAAAGTGCTCGACACCCCCATGGAGGAGCAGGAGGAGGAGGAGGATGCGTTGGAGGAACAGGGGGATGAGAGGCAGGAGAAGAGACAGCAGCAGCGGCAGCAGGAACAGACATGTCTTGCGACCCCGGCAGACGGGCCCACAAGGGGGCTGCGCGGCAGTGCCCGTGGCAGGGCCGGGGTTGCCGCAGGACCCTTGGATGCCGATCATGTTCGTTGTCTACATCGCCACCATCTATTTCGTGAGCGCCGGCAGGGATGGAGGTGGAGAAACAGGAGGAGGAGGAGGAGGACGGGGATGAGCATGACAAGCGTACGAGATGTGTCGATAAAGGGGGAGGCGGAGGAGGAGGAGGAGGAGGAGGACGACGGAAAAATAGTGCAAGAGAGGAGGGAGAGGGGTGGCGAGATGAGGCGAATCAGGAGGAGGAGGAGGAGGAGGAGGACGACGAGGAGATGGAGGAAGAGGAGGAGGAGGAGGAGGACGACGAGGAGATGGAGGAAGAGGAGGAGAATGAGGAGGAGGAGTTGGAGGAACAGCAGGACAAAGAGGACGAGGAGGAGGAGGAGAAGATCTGGGAGAGGAGGGCGAGCAGGCGGAATGGCAGGAGGTGGTCGTGGTGTCAAGGCGGGCCTGAGCCCGGGGTGCCTGGAAGAGGAGAAGGATGAGGAGGAGGAGGAGGAGAAGAGGAGAAGAGGAGAACAGCAGCAGACAGCAGCGGCCTTCCTCCCCCTGGCCTCTCCCCCCCCAGCCCTCCCCCTCATCCCAGCCCTCCTTCCTCCCTCCCTTCTCGCCGAACCTGTCAACACCAACGGCGTTGCACCACCAGCATTTTCCAGGAGCAGGCTCACTGGCCTTCGCCAGCGTCAGGGCGGGTCCATCGAATGAGTTGCTCAACCAGGGGGAGGGAGCAGGAGGCCGACAACCGGCAGACTCGGAGAAGTGCGCTCAGAAAACAGAGATTGTTTCAGCGAGAGGCGGAATAATCATTGGGCGGGCGGGCGAGCCCAGCGCCAGGTGATGTTGAACATCTTTGTCGCTGTCGTTCTAGATGTATACTCCACATTCATCATCACTCAGCGAGATCGTGACGGTGCGGAAGAGAGGCTTGCAGATGGTTATCGTGTTATTCTCGTGAGCCCCCCAGCTCATTATGCAATGTGATTGAAACATGGGTTTTGTTCCCTTTGACCCATCTCTCCCTCTTCTCTTTCTCTCTCTCTCTCTCTCTTTCTCTCTCTCTCTCTCTCGCTCGCTCTCTCTCTCTCTCTCTCTCTCTGTCTCTCGTTTTCTATCTCTCTCTCTCACTATCTATCTCTCTCTCTCTTTCTCTTTCCTTGGGAGAGAAGTCTGGAGTACATCCGTCGCGTGTCCTCCTTTGCCGACTTGCCGTGGCGATGATTATCGCCAGGGGTGCGGCATCTACGACACATCACAACCCCTGAGCGAAGCAAATGTGCAGGCGAGCACCCAAAACTATTGCATGATGGCAGAGGCCATGATGTCAGCGATTGCGCCATGAGCGTGAGTAGCAGTCATTGTGAGCTGAGCGACGAGGACACGACATGCATGCGAGGGCGAGAGGGAGGGAATGACAGGGAGGGTGCCGCATCGTCCTGAGAGTCTTGACGGAGTGCAAAGCTTTGCACTGGCAGGCACAATCCGATGCTGGTCTTCATCCGAACGTACTACAATTGGTTGAAGGCGTCTCCCAGGGTAGGTCGTGTCGGCGTCGATGGGGCCCCCTCTCCTCTACTCCGTATCCTCTCCACACGTCCACGTCATTGCCATCATCATCATCATCATCATCATCATCATCATCATCATCATCATCAGCAGCAGCAGCAGCAGCAGCATCAGCATCATCACCATGAGCAGCATCAGCATCAGCATCATCATCATCATCATCAACATCAACATCAACATCAGCATCATCATCATCACCGTCATCATCGCATCGTCGTCGTCGTCGTCGTCGTCATCATCATCATCATCATCATCATCATCATCATCATCATCGTCATCGTCATCGTCATCGCCATCAGCAGCATCATCAGCAGCATCAGTATCGTCATCATCATCATCATCCTCATCATCCTCATCAGCAGCATCATTATCGTCATCTGTCATCATCGTCATCATCGTATTAGCGTGTTCTACCGCTGCTGGCGGAAAACCGGGGGGGGGGTCACTGGAGGTTCCCAACCCGTCCCCCCCCTCTAAAACCGGGGGGGGTCATTACCGGTTCGAACCCCCCCCTTACCCCCCCCCAGTCCATCATGGAAAGGGGGGAGGGGTCACTACCGGTGCAACCACCCCCCCCTCGCCGTTGGCAAGTCATTCCCGCTCCTCGGCACAGTTGGACAGTGGTGGGGATACTGGGACTGTGGTGGGGACGGTCGTGGTGGGGACAGTGGTGTGGGGACAGTGGGACAGTGGTGCGGGCAGTGGGACAGTGGTGGGGACGGTGGTGGTGGGACAGTGGTGAGGGGACAGCAGAACAGTTGTGGGGACAGTGGGACAGTGGTGGGGACGGTAGTGGTGGGGACAGTGGTGAAGTCGGTGGTGAGGACGGTGGTGGGAGGTGGGACAGTAGTACAGTGGGGGGAGAGGTGGGGACAGTGGGGAAAGTGGGACAGTGGTGGGGACAGTGGTGGGAACAGTGGGGACAGTGGGACAGCGGCGGGGACAGTGGGGACAGCCCCCGAAGAAAAATCCCAGGAAGCTTTCGAGGGCCCCAAATTTTCGAGCACCTAAAGGACATGTATGGTTTTGTGGTTTCCGCATTTCCCTTCCTACACGCTTCCGAGACATGCGCAGGGACTCCAAGAAGGTCGTTAGATGCACAAGGTAATTCAACATTTGAGATTACATGCGTTAGCCTGCCGAGCCTAGCTAGAACTTGGGCGCGCGCGAAGCGCGCGCGATGGTTCTAGTATGTATATGCATACACATGTACGTACTGTACTTAATATAACATATACGTGTTGATATTATGTGCGGTATGCTGTGTGTATATATATATATGTGTATGCATGTATGTATGTGTATGTATGTCTGTATGTATGGACGGATGGACGGATGGATGGATGTATATGTATGTATGTATGTATGTATGTATGTATGTATGTATGTATGTATGTATGCGTGTATGAGTGTATGAATGTATGTATGTATGCATGCATGCACGCACGCACGCACGCACGCACGCACGCACGCACGCATGCACGCACGCACGCACGCACGCACGTATGTATGTATGTATGTATGTATGTATGTATGTATTTATGTATGTATGTATGTATGTATGTATGTATGTATGTACGTACGTACGTACGTACGTACGTACGTACGTATGTATGTATGTATGTATGTATGTGTGTATGTATGCATGCATGCATGCATGTATGTATGTATGTATGTATGTATGTATGTGTGTATGTATCTGTGTGTTTACCTCTTCTTATCTATGTGTACAGGCTGGGGGGGTCGAAAGCCCCCCACATTTCCCAAAAAGAAAACCTGACCCCCAAGATCCGGGGTTCCGGGGCCCCCCAGACACCCTTGCCAAAGGGCTCCCGGCTCGTCCCCGACCTCCCAGGACGATTGGCCGGGTCTTGCCAGCAGACCTCAGGCGATCAGAGCGGTGATCAAAGAGGCCGAAGAGAGACCAAAGACAGCACAAGAGCGTTCCAAGAAGGACCCAGGTGGCCTCCAGAGGTCCCCAAGACGGACCAGGAGGCGCTGAACAGGACTCCCAGAACACAAAAAATGTTCTTTCCTTGAGGGAAGCGTGCATTTTCAGCATATTCGTTGTTCGGGTTTGAGCAGCGTCCCGAACAGCTAAAACAGCCTCCAGCAGCGCCCCAAGACGGCCCAGGCTTTTCACAAGGCCCTCAAAAGAAGCCTAAGAAGGCCATGGGAGGCCCCACAAGAAGCCATGAAGTTGTGAGCACTTGGGAGTCCGGGGCGGTCGCGGATCCTGCGGTGGGGTATCAGCCTGGAGCCTCGCCAGGAAAGAGTTTTTCCAAACGAAAAAAGCAGCAGATTAGTAATCCGATTGTTGCAGCGTTTTTTTTAGCGCTTTTGAAACAAATTCAAAAGGCCAGCCATCGATCGCAATCTGGATTCGGTTGCGCGGGCTCGACGGGCGAAAGAGAGTGCAGAACGCTCCTACAGAGCACGACCCCAGCGCCACCAGCAGTCGCGCAGTGCATCACATCTTGGGGCGGCGGGGACTTTCGTAGTCTCAGCGGGCCCTGCGCGTCCAGGATCATCATGTTCGAACGCGTTGAACTGCTCATGCGCCGCATTTTCAGTTTCAACATTGGGCCCATTGTCAGCGTGATGTAGTAAGCCCTAGTGGTATGCAATCGGTGCCTGATAGTGCCCTGGGGCTTCTCAAAGAATTCCCCACCTGCCTCTAGACCCGTCTTGGTGCTTATAGGACACCAGATGGTTCATCGCGTTTCCGAATGCCTTGTGCGCGCCCCACCTTCATTCGGCATTCTCGCCCAGTCGTTCCACTGGCCCGCCGCTGATTCCACGCGGGACCTGAGGACTCATATAAGCTTGCAGTGTCTCACTGTTCCCCAAGAGCTACAATGAATTATCAGTTTGCCCCCCCTCTGGGCACCACTTGGAGCGGAGGTTCTTCTCGTCGCCTCCGCAGGCCCCGTGCGTTCTCTGGGATGCGGTCGCGCTCGATGTCACGCTCCGCGGCATTAGGCCCAAGCGCGGCCCAGGAGGGGCCCTACCTTTGGGCTGCCGCGGCCGACCGTTCGGCGGCCTCGGGGCTTGGCGCCCCTGCGGCGGTCGCCAATGCGCGGCCTATGCTGCGGCGCCGGAAAGTGCATTGCGCCGTAGCGCATACATTTACATCGGGGCCCCCAGAGCACAAGTGACTCAATTGGTTTTCGCCCTTGAGTTTTCGATATGAAGTTGGCTAGTCTGAATATGGTTCTGCATCGCGCACGCGCGGGCTCGCGCGCGCGCGAGCAGCGGGGATAATACATTGCGCCGCAATGCACTATTCCACGCTGAGGCCTCCAGAATACGAGTGGAGCATCTGGTTTTCGCCAGTGGGTTTCCGAGGTCCAGATGGCGAAAGCGCGCCGCCAGTGGATGGCCCTGAACACACAAAAGGAGGGGCGCGCTCGCAGAACCCCCCCCCCTCCCCCCTCGGCGCTGGAAAGGGGGGCGAGTCGACCCCCTCCCCCATCCCCGCCTTTGCGTCGAACAGGGAGCTGGGGAGGGGGCCTCTCGGGTATTGAGTAGAAAAAAAAGTGTTTTGAGTAGCGATTGGTGAGTAGTGGGTATATGATAGTGAGTAGCACCCAGTGTGTCGTGCGTAGTGAGTAGTGGGTAGTTGGTAATGGGTAGTGGTAGTAGTGAGTAGTGCGTAGAGATCAGTGAATTATGGGTCGTGGGTCGTCAGTGGTGGGTAGTGAGTAGTGAGTAGGGAGTTAGTAAGCAAGGAGTAGGAATGAGAAGTAGCGAATAGCGAGGAGTGAGTAGTGAGTAGTGCGCAGTGAATAGAGTAGTGAATAGTGAGTGATGAGTAGCGAGTAGCGAGTAGGGAGTAGCGAGTAGTGAGTGGTGAGTAGCGAGTAGGGCACTGCGGGTAGTGAGTAGTGAGGAGGGAGTAGTCAGGAGTCAGTAGTGCATAGTGAGTAGGGAATAGTGCGTAGCGACTAGGGAGTAGCGAGTAGTGAGTAATGAGTAGTGAGTAGGGAGTCGTGAGTAGTGAGTAGTGGGAAGCGGGAAGTGGGTAACGAGTAGTGAGTAGTGAGTAGGGACTTGCGAGTAGAAATTAGTGAGTAGTGAGTCGTGAGTAGTGGGTAGTGAGTAGCAACTTGCGACTAGTGGCTAGTGAGTAGGGGGTAGGGAGTAGTCAGTATTGAGCAAGTAGTGCGTAGTGGGTAGTGAATATTTCGTATCGGGTAGCGTGTAGCGGATAGTGAGTCGTGAGTTGTGGGTAGTGCGTAGTGAGTAGTGAACTGTGAGTACTCCGTAGTAAGTAGTGCTTAGTGAGTAGTGAGTAGTGGGCAGTGAGTTGTGCTTAGTGAGTAGTGAGTAGTGAGTACTGGGTAGTGAGTAGTGAGTAGTGCATTGGGAGTAGTGAGTCGGAAGTAGTGAGTAGTGAGTAGTGGGAGCGTAGTGAGTAGTGAGTAGTGGGTAGTGAATAGTGCGTATCGGGTAGCGAGTAGGGCGTTGGGATTAGCGAGTAGTGAGTAGCGAGTACTGTGTAGGGAGTAGCGAGTAGTGGATAGTGAATAGTGAGTCGTGGGCAGTGAGTAGCGAGAAGTGAAGTGTGAGTAATGAGTAGTGGATGGCGGTTAGTGGGTAGTGATGTGTGATCAGTGAGTAGTGGGTTGAGAGTTGTGTTTAGTGAGTAGTGAGTATTGACTAGTGGGTAATGAGTAGTGAGTAGTTTGTTGCGAGTAGAAAGTAGGGAGTAGAGATAGTGAGTAGTGGGTAGTGGGTAGTGAGTCGTGGGTAGGGAGCAGTGGGTCGTGAGTAGTGAGAAGTGAGTAGTGAGTAGCGAGTAGTGAATTGTGGGTAGAGAGTAGTGCGCAATGAGTAGTGAGGGCTATTTGGGGCTAGGGTTTGGGCGCGGGGTTGGGGTTGGGGACTAGGGTAAGGGCGAGGATTAGTGTTAGGGGCGGTCGGGGCTGGGTTCTGGAAGCCAGGGGCGCCGTGGCGAAGACGGGGAGGGGGGGGGGGATTGGCTCGAACTTGGCGGCCAAAGGGGGGGGGGTCGGAACCCCTTCCCCCCTCTTTTGAAAGGGGGGGGGGAGGTTCCCCGACGACGGACCCGGGAGGGGGGGGGTTTTCCCCGACGACGGATCGAAAGGGGGAAGGGGGGGGGGCCCGAAGATGAATGGGGGAAAGGCGGGGGGAAGGGGGGGGGCAGCCCCCCCCCCCCCTTGGTCATCCAGCGGCGCGCCCTCCTAGATGGCTACTGTGCAAAGGCATTCGCACGGTTGCGCGCGGGCGCGCGCGCGCGAGCAACGGGAGAAGCGCGGCGCGCCGCAATGCATTATTCCACGTCGAGGCCCCCAGAATGCGAGTGCAACCAATTACTTGCACAATTACCTAACAGCGAAGATTGATAGGCGTCTAGTGGGGTCAAAAGAGAGCATCATGACTCCCCAAAGGGGTCTGGGCAGATGCTGGACGGGTGCCCCGGGAATCCGGGGATTCCTTTTCTGGCCAACAATAACACACTTCGTGGTCTTCGAGTTCCCAGAACTCCATTCCTGGGCATGCTTTTGAATGCCCAGAGCCAGCTGTAGGCCACTTCGTGTTCTTCGAGTTCCCAGAATTCCATTCCTGGGCATGATTTTTGAATGCAAGGAGCCAACTGTAGGCCACTTCGTGTTCTTCGAGTTCCCATAACTCCGCTCCTGGGCATGATTTTGAATGCCCGGAACGAACTGTAGGCCACTTCGTGGTCTTCGAGTTCCCAAAACTCCACTCTTGGGCATGATTTTGAATGCCCGGAGCCAACTGTAGGCCATTTCGTGTTCTTCGAGTTCTCAGAATTCAATTCCCGAGCCACATTTTGAATGCTGCGGCGGGCTCATGCTGAGGCTGAGGCAGGCTGAGGCTGAGGCCGAGGCTGAAGGCAGACTGATGCTGTGGCTGAAGCAGGCTGAGGCTGAGGCTGAGGCAGGCTGAGGCTGAGGCTGAGGCAGGCTGATGCTGAGGCAGGCTGAGGCTGAGGCTGAGGCTGATGCAGGCTGAGGCTGAGGCAGGCTGAGGCTGAGGCCGAGGCTGAAGGCAGACTGAGGCTGAGGCTGAAGCAGGCTGAGGCTGAGGCTGAGGCAGGCTGAGGCTGAGGCTGATGCAGGCTGATGCTGAGGCAGGCTGAGGCTGAGGCTGAGGCTGATGCAGGCTGAGGCTGAGGCAGGCAGGCTGAGGCCGAGGCTGAAGGCAGACTGAGGCTGAGGCTGAAGCAGGCTGAGGCTGAGGCTGAGGCAGGCAGGCTGAGGCTGAGGCAGGCTGATGCTGAGGCAGGCTGAGGCTGAGGCTGAGGCTGATGCAGGCTGAGGCTGAGCAGGCTGAGGCTGAGGCCGAGGCTGAAGGCAGACTGAGGCTGAGGCTGAGGCTGAGGCTGAGGCTGAGGCTGAGGCTGAGGCAGGCTGAGGCTGAGGCTGAGGCAGGCTGATGCTGAGGCAGGCTGAGGCTGAGGCTGAGGCTGATGCAGGCTGAGGCTGAGGCAGGCTGAGGCTGAGGCCGAGGCTGAAGGCAGACTGAGGCTGAGGCTGAAGCAGGCTGAGGCTGAGGCTGAGGCAGGCTGAGGCTGAGGCAGGCTGATGCTGAGGCAGGCTGAGGCTGAGGCTGAGGCTGATGCAGGCTGAGGCTGAGGCAGGCTGAGGCTGAGGCCGAGGCTGAAGGCAGACTGAGGCTGAGGCTGAAGCAGGCTGAGGCTGAGGCTGAGGCTGAGGCTGAGGCTGAGGCAGGCTGATGCTGAGGCAGGCTGAGGCTGAGGCTGAGGCTGATGCAGGCTGAGGCTGAGGCAGGCTGAGGCTGAGGCCGAGGCTGAAGGCAGGCTGAGGCTGAGGCTGAGGCAGGCTGAGGCTGAGGCTGAGGCAGGCTGAGGCAGGCTGATGAGGCAGGCTGAGGCCGAGGCTGAAGGCAGACTGAGGCTGAGGCTGAAGCAGACTGAGGCTGAGGCTGAGGCAGGCTGAGGCTGAGGCTGAGGCAGGCTGATGCTGAGGCAGGCTGAGGCTGAGGCTGAGGCTGATGCAGGCTGAGGCTGAGGCAGGCTGAGGCTGAGGCCGAGGCTGAAGGCAGACTGAGGCTGAGGCTGAAGCGGGCTGAGCAGGCTGAGGCAGGCTGAGGCAGGCTGAGGCTGAGGCTGAGGCAGGCTGATGCTGAGGCAGGCTGAGGCTGAGGCTGAGGCTGATGCAGGCTGAGGCTGAGGCAGGCTGAGGCTGAGGCCGAGGCTGCAGGCAGACTGAGGCTGAGGCTGAAGCAGGCTGAGGCTGAGGCAGGCTGAGGCTGAGGCTGAGGCCGAGGCTGAGGCTGAGGCTGAGGCCGAGGCTGAAGGCAGACTGAGGCCGAGGCTGAGGCAGGCTGAGGCTGAGGCTGAGGCAGGCTGAGGCTGTGACTGCGAATGCCGTTTCCACTGCGACTGTCATCGCGAATGCGATTACGACTGCGAGAACAGCAGAGTTCTACAATTGGATTCTCATCTGAATCTTAAGGGGAATGCTTCCAGATATGCTCCTACACATCGCTGTTAGGTTGCTTTGCCGGGATACTTCATGTTCTTTTGTAATGAAGATGGCATGCTGCATCAGTTGCCCGGCTGGTCTTCGCACTGCGCGCGCCCGCGCGCGCGAGACCGGCGAGGACAACGCATTGCGCCACAGCGCATCAGAAGACGTTGAGGCCTCCAGAATTCGAGTGGAACAATTCAGTTGCAGCATTGCGTTTTCGAGTTTAAGATGGCTATCATGTAATGGCGCTTGCATTGTGCGCGCTTGCACGGGCAACGAGGAACGTGAATTGCGCCGCAATGCGTAGTTCCACGTTGAGGCTTCCAGAATACGAGTGAAACGATTAGTTTCGCAATTGAGTTGTCGAAATGTAGGCGGCTATTCGGCGCGAGGTTCTGCTACGTTTACGCGCGCGCGCGCTCGCGCGCGATCAACTACATCGCGACACAAGGCATCGCTCCACGTGGAGTTCCCCAGAATGCGAGCGATGCAAGTGGCTCTCGTTGTTTTTTGTTGTTCCGAAATTTGGATCGGCATTGCGCATGGCGCGGGCGCGACGAGGAAAGTACATTGGGCCACAATGCATGGCCCCACGTTTTCGGCCTCCGGAATACGAGTCAAACGAGAAGTTTCCACCACTCAGTTCTCGAAAGTAAGATGGCCATTCGGCCGCGTGGAGGCGATCTCTCTAGGATCACTGCGTGGTTGTCCGTCGTGGGGGCCTTCCTGAGCCCTTCCCCTCTCTGGCCCTCCTGCGGAGACTGGGGCCGGGATAGGATGGGGCCCCTCGGGAGGGGGGAATGTTCGAGTTCTGCGAAAGAGAAGGAGTTCCAGAGTCCAGGTCGGGGTCGAGCCAAGATCGTGGAGGACGCGGGAGCGGGCCAGGGCAAACGCGGCGCCGTCTCGGACCGCGTCGGAAGCGTCGGAACGGCGTCGCGGCAAAGCAAGGATCGCAGCGGGGCAGCGGCCGTGGGAAAGTCAAGACCCGAAGCTCGGAACCAAAATGCCGCTGCCCATGTTGCCCCCCCCCCAAAAAAAAACGCTTCTCTTACGCGCCACCAATGCCATCGTCATCCAACGGACAGGTATCCAGGGCAACCGGGGCGTCAAACCCTGCCCTGTGCCGCGCCAGGAGCCTCTCGCCTCTCGTCCCCCCTTCTTTTGGAGGCGCATTTGAAGCCTCGAGGGGCCGTCTGGGAGCTCCTAAATACCTCTTTGTGCTTCGTGGGGGCCTCTCAGGGCCTTCTTGGGTTGTGCAAGGCGCTTCTTGGGCCCCGGGGATCTTTGCGCCGCGCGCGCGCGCGAGCAACGGGGAAAGGACACTGCGCCACATTGTGTTCTCTCACGCTGGGGCCCCAGAAGAGAAGTGAAGCGATGGGTCAGTTGCCATTCCGTTTTCTGAATGAGATGGCCATGCGGCGCAGGCAGATGCGCATTCGCGCGGGCAGCGAGGGGCGCGCGCTGCACCGCAGTGCACGATTGCGCGCCTGGTCCTGGAGAATACACATGGAACAGCTTGTCACCACTATCTAATAATCGAATTTGAGAGCGCCCACGCGCGCGAGCGGGGGGAAAGCGCACTGCGCCACAGTGTAGTGTTCCACGTGGAGCCCCCCCCAGGATACGAGTGAAGCATCTGGCGTTCGCCAGGGAGTTTTCGAAATCAGGACGGCGATTCTGCATCCTCCGGGGTGGTCGGCAGACCGCGCACTGCCCGGGCTCCGCCCGAGCCGGGAGGGTGGTCGAGGCGCGGGGGGGGGGGGGGCAGACCGCGCGTTACCCCAGGTCTGATCCGTGTGGATGGCCGAGGTGGGGGCGGGGGGTCCTCCTCCTCCTCCTCCTCCTCCTCCTCCTCCTCCTCCTCCTCCTCCTCCTCCTCCTCCTCTCCCTGGGGGGGTGGGCGCCGGCCGCGCATTGCCCCGGGTCCATCCGAGCCGGGAGGGCGCCGGGCGCGGGGGGGGGGGGCCGGCAGGCCGCGCACTGCCTTTGGTCCATCCGCGCCGGGTGGATGGCCGGGGCGCGGGGCCGCCAGAGCGCGCATTGCCCCAGGTCGTTCGCTCGCAGCACTCTCCGAATCGTCGGCCGGGAGGATGGCCGAGGCGCGGGGGGGGGGAGACAGGAGGAGGAGGAGGAGGAGGAGGAGGAGGAGGAGAGGAGGAGGAGGAGGGGGGGGGAGGGGAGGAGGAGGGTCGGCAGACCGCGCATTGCCCCGGGCCCAGCCGAGCCGGGAGGGCGCCCGAGGTGCCAGGGGTCACAGCGCAACGGCGTGCCCACGGCGGGCGGAGGTCTGCACATTTGGTGGCCACCTCTGGCGGGTCACTGCAGGCTGGGCACCCAAGCTGCTCCTCCTCCTCCTCCTCCTTCTCCTCCTCCTCCTCCTTCTCCTCCTCCTCCTCCTCCTCCTCCTCCTCCTCCTCCTCCTCTCCCCTCCTCCTCTTCTTCTCCTCCTCCTCCTCCTCCTCCTCCTCCTCCTCCTCCTCCTCCTCCTCCCTCGGGGGGGGCTGGAGTGCGGGGCGCCATCCTGGTGGGCGGTGTCCGCGGTGGGTGGCGTTTCTGGAAGGGGCCTCGAAGGGTGGTGCGCCTGCCTCGAGGTGCTCTGCTGCGCGGGGTGCGCGACCTTCGGCTCGCGCGCCCAATGGGTTGCGCGGAGCGAGGCGCTCTCCTCGGCGGTGAACTTGACAGCGAGATGCATGCCGCGGGGGGCGCCTGCTCCCTGGCGTAGATCTCTCTGGCGGGGCGCGACCGCCGCACGAGCGCAGACTTTGCGGTGCGGCGTCGGGCGACCGCCGCGACGGGTCTCCCCATCCCCATCATTTCCTGTCCCCCTTCTCCATCCCTCTCTCTCCGCCCCTTCCCCCCCCCCCCTCCTCTCCATCTCCTCGCCCTCCCCCGCGTCCTGACCATGATTTCAAGCCGAATCTTGATTCGGCGACGAGGAGGCCCCCGAAGGGCCCAGGAGGAGGAGAAGGAGGAGTTGGAGGAGAAGGACTCTGGATGCCCGAGAAGACCCCCAGAGGTCTTCAGATGTTCGGGGATCCACAAGCGGTGCGATGACCTCACCGTCCAAAGAGTAATTAACAGGTGATCGCGGTGAGCGGGCCGTGTTGGGGTTTGGGTCGGTCTCCAAGGATGTCTCGGGCGTCTGGATCCCCCAATATCCCCAGACTGTGCGGTGATTGACCGTGCGGCGAGGTCCTCGGGATCTCAAGGCATCGCACGGCCTCTCGCCAGACGATGTTGGAAACCCCAGGGTTCAGTCATGCATTTCCCTCTACAGGGTGAATATTCAAACATAGTCCCAAAATAGTCTGGGTACGATCTTTGACTATGTTTTGAATGTTTGCTGATTGTTGCTACGATGGGGTATTGCTCGTCCAAAATCCGCCTGTAGGAGGACGTGCCCGACCTAACCCCAGGGTGTATCTCCGGAGGCCTCTGGAGATCCCCAGAGGCCCCCCATAGGCTTCTGGAGGCGCGAAGCCTCGAGCCTCGATGCTGGAGGAGCAGGAGGGGCTGGCTTGTGCCTTCCAGAGGAGGAGGAGGAGGAGGAGGAGGAGGAGGAGGAGGAGCAGGAGCAGGAGCAGGAGCAGGAGCAGGAGGAGGAGGAGGGGGAGCAGGAGGAGGAGGGGGAGGAGGGCGAGGGGGGGAGGGGGGAGGAGGAGGAGGAGGAGGAGGAGGGAGGAGGAGGAGGAGGAGGAGGAGGAGGAGGAGGAGGAGGAGGAGGAGAAGGAGGAGAGGGCGGAGGAGGAGGAGGAGGAGGAGGAGGAGAGGGAGGAGGAGGGGGGGGAGGAGGAGGAGGAGGAGGAGGAGGAGGAGGAGGAGGAGGAGGAGGAGGAGGAGAGGAGGAGGAGGAGGAGGAGGAGGAGGAGGAGGAGGAGGAGGAGGGAGGAAGGGAGGGAGGGAGGGAGGGAGGGAGGAGAGGAGGAGGAGGAGGAGAGGAGGAGGAGGAGGAGGAGGAGGAGGGGAAGGAGGAGGAGGAAGAGGTGGAGGAGGAGGTGGGCGTTTTTTTATTCGGCGGAGGAGGAGGAGGAGGAGGAGGAGGGAGGAGGAGGAGGATTACAAGGCTCACCACGGTCCGAGGGGAGAGAGAATGCGATGTTGGGGGGCGCCTATCGGGACGGGAACTGTTGGTTCCCCGGCAGGGGTGACGAGCCCTGCCAGGGCCCACCGACGAGGCGCCGCCCCCCAAAAAACAAAAATCGGCCATCAGCCAGGGCCGCCTCGGCTGCGAGTGCCGATCACTAGGCCTGGGCCGCGGCCCTTTCCAAGGGGGGGCGCGCTCGCCAAGGTCCTCCGCATTTTCTCTGCCTGAGACGCCTGCAGAGGAGGAGGAGCAGGAGCAGGAGCAGGAGGAGGAGGAGGACGAGGACGAGGACGAGGAGGACGAGGACGAGGACGAGGAGGAGGAGGAGGAGGAGGAGGAGGAGGAGGAGGAGGGAGGAGGAAGAGAAGGTGGAAGAGGAGGAGGAGGAGTAGAAGGAGGAGGAGGATGAGGAGGAGGAGGAGAAGGAGGAGGAGGAGGAGGTGGTGGAAGAGGAGGAGGAGGAGGAATCTCTGTCGGCCCCCTTCCCCACGTGCCGTCCGCCTCCCCCAGTCGTCGCGCCCGTCGGCCCCACCGACGGGCGGACCGAGCCTCGTCGTCCCAATGCCCCCCTCCTTGCCCACCATGCCAAGACAGCGTGCATAATTTTGGTCGGTTGAAAATCAGTTTCTCGAAATTTAACCATTCGCCAGGGTTCTAATTTTTGTTACCCCCATCTTCGATCTTGTTCCCGCTCGCCGTCTAGATCTCAGGTCGATCGGGTGGATACTACTATCAAAGAGCACTCAGGCGGGATTTGGTGTTGAGTGTCATCTTGACAGGTGCTGCGCAGGGGGGGGGGGGGGGGGGGGCAAAAGTGATGGCTCAAAGGGCGACCGATCCAGGCTCCGGAGGGCGACCCCGCGCCCGCACCTCCGGGGGCCAGCAGCAGGCCTGGTCTTCGTCGGCGAGCCGCTTCTCGGTCGTCGCCCTGGCGGCTGCGGGCGTCGCCGCGCGCAGTGGGCGAGAATCGCCGCCCTCCTCCGCGGGCCGCCCCTGGCAGGCTGGCCGTTGCTTAGAGGGAGCTGCTGGGAGCCAGAGGACGGCAAGTTTTCCGAATTCGGTTTGCGCATCGGCGAGGAGGGCCTGAGGCCCTCCTGCGCCTCGACAGCCCGCGAGCGCCCCGTGGAGCCCGCGCCGGTCCGAGGGTGGTCGAGGGCGTGCCCTCTCAGGGACCGTTTTGGAGCTGCGGCGCGCGGGAGCTCCCACCAGCAGTCCTCCTCCTCCTACTCTGCTCCCTTCTCCTTCTCCTCCTCCTCCTCCTCCTCCTCCTCCTCCTCCTCCTCCTCCTCTTTGTCCTCCTTCTCCTCCTCCCCCTCCTCCTATTGTCCCCCCTCCCCGATGCTCAGATGCAGTGCGCACGATTCGAACGGCTGTTGAGAAGTCGCTGGAACGGGGCGCAGGAGTGTGGGCTGCCGCGTTGGACGTGGAAAAGGCATTCGACTCAGTATCGTTTATCCTACCCCCATCCCCATCCCCATCCCCTTCGAGACCCCCACCAAATTACCCCGCCAGTTGGGGATACACCCCTCGAAACCCGAAGGGAACGACCTATATCCCCATCGAGGGGGGTAAATCGGCCAGTAGGGCCTAGGCCACGCCACTGGGGATGGGGATCGGTTAAACGATACTCATTGACAGAGCCCACCACGCTGCGCTGTTCGACGCGTTGGTGAGAAACGATATCGCTCGTCTGCTGTGACTGCATTGTGGCACCTGTACCACGGCGTCAATGGATATGTCTCGCTTTGGGACGGCGCGGAGAGCAGGCGTTTCTTAGTGCAGAGAGGCCTGAACCAAGGCGATTGCTTGTCGCCGGTATTGTTCAGTCGACTGTTCAACGTCGTCGTTGACGGGGTGTTGCGCGAGGTCAGCGTGGTTAGGAGAAGACGGGGTTATGGCACCAATATTGGGCAGGACCTCAGGGGCCATCCCTTTACCCGGACAAGTGCAAAATGCAGAACAACTGGCCGAACTTTCAGCACAGGGGCCAGGTGTCTTTAGTTGGCAGTTTCTGTATCGGTGCTCTGACGGAAAGAGAGCATCTAGAATTATTTGGAATCGTCGTTGTCCTGGAGGACAACACCGGGGCCGAGATCGAGAACCGGGGCGTGGCTGGATGGAGGACATTTCGGGATTTGAAGCGCTTGTTGCTGGATAAGTCGAATTCGTTAAAAAGCGCCTGAAGCTGCTGAAGCTGTTTGACGCCACGGTCACAGAGAGCGCGCTGTGGGCTACTGAATCGTGGACACCACGAGCAGAAGAATGTAATTGCTGAGACTCAAAGCCACGTAGAGCGCATCGTAGGCTGCGGGCGGCAGGAAGGCGAGCAGTGGGTGGACTGGGTTCCAACGTGCCGCTCTCAAGGCGCGGGAGTACGTAGGCAACACCGGCTTCAAAGAAGCGGCTCCAGAGCACTCTTTACGGAAGTCAAATTGGGTTTCAAGAGTCGCTACATCCAGCTCTTCCTCTGCGGTGAGGAAAGTCACCATCTGGAAAGACTCAGAAAGGCAGGCTGCCGCATCTGACCTGGGATCGCCACGCCTCATTCGCCCGTCTTCGTGACCATGGATGCGGTTCGAAGACTGGTTGCGGAGATTCTTCAAATCGCGGGGCCTGGGCAGCTGGCAAACAATGGCGAAATAGCCACAATATTGCCATCGCGAAGCTGAAGATTATGTTGCGTGGCCTGCTGACATGCACTGATAAGGTCGACATTATCTTATGAGACCCGCCCGCCCCGGTCCTTAGGTTCCTCCACCCTCCTCCTCCTCTTCCTCCTCCACCTCCTCCGCCTCTTTCTCATCCCCGTCCTCCTCTTTTTCACCCCCGTCCTCTTCCTCCTCCTCCACCACCTGTTGTGCGCGCGCAGGGCATGTCGCTTGTCAAGGAGGAGGCCGAGGGGTTTCTCAAGGCCGAGGCGCGGCACGGGCCCCCCGCCCCGGCTTCGGGGGCGACGTCAGAAGGGAACAAAATCAAGGGCGGGGCTCGAGGTTTTCGAGGTTCGTGGGTTTCGCGGGCTTTGGTTTTCGTCGGCCCTCGGCGGTTGCCAAGCCCCGGGGTGCATCCCACCAGCTGCGCCTCGCCGGGGTCTCTCCGGGGGTGGCCAGGCTGCCCCGAACGGCCACCGGAGGCCCGAGCCATGACCCGAAAGTGGGACGACGATCAGCGCAGCTCCAGGGGGGGATTAGGCTCAGCGGGGAACGCATCGACCCCCAATCGCCCACCGATCGCCGATCCCAGACCCCCGACGTCGTGATTTTTTCATGACGTCGACCCCCAGAGGTCTGGACCCTTTCCCCGGGACCGGTTTTCCATCCTGAGTCGTTTTTTGACGCTCCCGCGGCCCGGTGAGGACCTCCAGAGGGCGAAAATAATAAAAAACCTTCCGTCTTGATTTTTTCACGACGCGAGGTGGTCTTGCATAGGGGCCCCATGGCCCGCCCTCCCCAGGAGCGTGCGAGCTCGCTGTCGGGGACCTGTCGCCGATCCACCGGCGATGTGCCGCCGATTCCAGGTCGGCGCCCCCCTCCCCCCCGAGCCGGTCCCCCCGTGACGTCCCCGTCCGGGCCACGAAGCGGGGCGGACGGAGGAGGAGGAGGAGGAGGAGGAGGAGGAGGAGGAGGAAGAGGAGAAGGACGACGACGACGACGACGACGACGACGACGAGGACGACGACGAGGGAAGAGAACGAAGAGGACGAGGCGGACGAGGACGAGGAGGACGAGGAGGACGAGGAGGACGAGGAGGACGAGGAGGAGGAGGAGGAGGACGAGGAGGAGGAGGAGGAGGAGGAGGAGGACGACGAGGAGGACGAGGAGGACGAGGAGGAGGAGGCGAGGGCTTCCCGCGGAGTTCCGATGATTTGCAAGCCGTGCCAGGATTCTGGCGTTGACCTGGGTGTCCCTGGCCCGGGCAGGGCGTACCCAGGATTTCCCGGGGAGGCCCAGGCGGCCTCCAGGGCAGCCCCAGGGGCTCCAAAATGGTGCGGGAAGTCGGGGGCACCTCGGGCCCGGGACACCGTTGGCCATCTGGCAGCCCCCGAAAGTTTTGCCGGCCACGTGCGGGGGCGGTCCATTTGAGGACGTCCTGCGAAGCTTGGCGGCGCACATTGGGGTGGGGGAAGAAGGAGGAGGAGGAGGAGGAGGAGGAGGAGGAGGCGGAGGAGGAGGAGGAGGAGGAGAAGGAGGAGGAGAACGACGACGACGACGAGGACGAATACGAAGAGGAGGAGGAGGAGGAGGAGGAGGAGGAGGAGGAGGAAGGAGGAAGGAGGAAGAAGGAGCAGGAAGAAGAGGAGGAGGGAAACGAACAGAAGGGGGATGGCCCTGTAAAGAGGCGGGGGGCGGGGGCCTTTCTCAGAAGGCGAGGGTTTTCCTGGGGGGGCCCAGGGCTCTCCGAGGGGGCCTCTTCGACGCCGGGGTGGCCTCTACCAAGCCTCCTGCCTCCCCAGAAGCCCTCCGTCTTCGTGGAAGGCAGCCTCCCCCCCTTCGCGCCACCTCGACCCTGGCGCCACCCTCTCGTGCCATCCTCGCGCCACCTCATACCCATCGGTCGTTGAGAGTAGGTATATCGACTGTAAGCGCCTTCCTACTTCAATGATCGAGCGGCTTCACCTTTTCCACCATCTTAGGGGGCGGGCGGAACCCAATAGATTTTGAACGTTTTCCTACTTCATGTTTCTACCTACTTCTTCCGACCGATGGGTACGTGGAAGGCCGCCACCTCCGTCGCGCCCCCGTGCGCGCCGCCGACAAAGTTTTGCAGGGCGCTCAGAAGGTTCAGGCGAAGGTCAGGCCGATGGGGGCGAGGAGCCAGGTGCGGCGTCGGCGGTTTTCTCTTTTTTTGTTATCTCTCTCTCTCTCTCTCTTTCTCTCTCTCTCTCTCTCTCGACCCACATATATATATATGTATATGAATATATGTCGTAGTAGTAGTAGTAGTATTAGTAGTAGCAGTAGTAGTAGTAGTAGTAGTAGTAGTAGTAGTAGTAGTAGTAGTAGTAGTAGTAGTAGTAGTAGTAGTAGCCGTAGTAGTCGTAGTAGGTAGTAGTTAGTCGTAGTGTAGTAGTAGTAGAGTAGTAGTAGTAGTAGTAGTAGTAGTTGTAGTTAGTAGTAGTCGTAGTAGTAGTTAGTAGTAGTAGTAGTAGTAGTCAGTAGTAGTTAGTAGTAGTAGTAGCAGCAGCAGTAGTAGTAGTAGTCGTTAGTAGTAGTAGTAGTATAGTAGTTAGTAGTAGTAGTAGATAGTAGTTAGTAGTAACAGTAGTAGTAGTAGTAGTAGAAAAAAAAAAAAAAAACAGCTCCAACAGCAGACACAGCCAGCAGAGCATCAGAGCACAAAAAAAAAAAAAAAAAAAAAAAAAACATCTAACCTTCCAGCTAGCCTCAAGCCAGCCCCCAACCAGCGCAGAGCAGCAGGCAAGCAGCAGCATGTAGCAGTAGCAGTAGAGTAGCCGTAGCAAGTAGCAGTAGTAGTAGCAGTAGTAGTAGTAGTAGAAGAAGAAGAAGGACCTCGAGGGAGGAGGAGGGGGAGAAGGAATGGCCAGGGGAACGGGGGGCGGGGTCCGAAGAGGGAAGAAAATGGAGCGGGGGGAGGAGGGAAGAGGGAGGTCGGAGGAGAAAGGAAAACGGGGAAAGGAGGGAGGAGGGGAGGGACGAGGAGCAGCAGGAGGAGGAGGAGGAGGGGAGGGACGAGGAACAGCAGGAGGAGGAGGAGGAGGGGGAGGAGGAGGCGCAGGAGAGGGAAGAGGGAGGGGGTGCCGAGGCAGGAATGGGGGGGAGGGGGAGGGACATGGAAAATGAGGCGAATATCTCCACCCCTCCTCCTTCTCCTCCTCTTCCGCCTCCTCCCTCGCCTCCTCCTCCTCCTCCTCCTTCTCCTCTGCCTCTCCTCTTCCTCCTCCTTCTCCTCCTCCTCCTCCTCCTCTCCTCCCATCCTCTTTCTCGAGGATTTTCCAGGGCGAGTGTTTTCCAGACTTGGTGCTGCGGCATGAATGGCACGCCCAGGGGTCCTTCGTCTCTCAAGGGGGCCCGACCAATAGTGAAAAGGAATGCGTGTAGAGACGCATGGCTGACGCATCATTGGCTTACTCCGCTCCTCCTAACGCTCCTCCTCCTCCTCCCTCTCCTCTTCCTCCTCCTCCTCCTCCTCCTCCTCCTCCTCCTCCTCCTCCTCCTCATGCTCATCCTCTTATGCTCTCGTCTTCCTCCCCCTCCTTGGACGAGGATGGTTTCGACGCTTCGCCACGGGCACTCAAATTGAGGCTTCTGAACCCTTCGTCAGAGGACACTGAGAAATCGTGGGAATAAGTGAAGTGCATTGTGAAGAACGTAGACCCCACGCACTCTTCGAGACCGTTAACTATTATTCCTGCTCTGATGGAGTTGTGTTTGGCTTGTCTCATGGAGCGTGGGAAGACGTGCTCGACAACCTGAGCCAGGCCCGGGTTGCCTTCCGGCCCACACGACAGGCGCTCGATGTTTTGTTCTTCCTTTAGGAAGTTGATTGACAAGCATATTGAAAGGAATGCCGTTGTTCCGCCCATCTACGTGCTAGACGGGGGCACTTTCACGGCGCACGACACAGCCAGCCAATGCGTCGGTATCCAAAGGCTCTTGAAGTGAAACATTTCAAAGATAACAGTGGCAGCGATTTGCCGCGAGATCTGCAGACTAGTGGCATGAGTTGTGGCGGGCGCTGTGCGCAGCGGAAAGATATCTCGAACGCGCTCGTTGTGTCAAGGTGGCCCCGGTGTTCCGAAGATTCACGACCTAAATCGAAATTTGAACATATGTTTTGTACCAAAACGAAGTGTCGAAGTGTATTGTCAGAAGTACGTGGCAAGTATTACATTGGCAGTCCTACACCGACACCAACGATTTCTTGCTCTTCCTCTTCTTCCTCCTTTCCCGCTCCTCCAAAGCCTCTTGCGTGTCTCGGTTTTCATGGTTTCTGGGCAAGCTCGATTTCAAGGGCCGGGGCTTCACCCATTTGGTCTTAGTTAGGCCCGGACGGTTGTCCGCAGTGGTGGTCGGTCGGTCGGTCGTTCGTTCACCTCTTTCCCTTCCTCGTCCCTTCTACTCCTTCCTCTGACTCTTCCCTCGTTTCCTGTGCAACGGCAGGACCTATCCATCTCCCTGGAGCTGCTTCCCGGCATCGTGCGGCGGAAGTGGATCGAGAAGAAGCGCAGGTTGCAGAAGATCGCCTCGGAGGCAGCAGGGCGTCGTTGACGACCACGACGATCATCATGATGGTGGCGAAGGGGGGGGAGGAGGAGGGGTGAATGGGGTCGGGGATGAGGACCAGGAGGGTGAGGAGGACGAGGAGAGGAAAAGGGCGAGCAGGGCGAGGGGGCCCAGGAGGACGAGGATGAGCACCAGGAGGACGAGGGGGGCTGCAGGAAGAACAAGTGCAGGCTCCTGGAGGTCGGAAGGGAGAGAGGGAGACAAGGGGGAGAGGGAGATGGAGAAAGAGAGAGAGAGATCGGGGAGGTGGAGAGGGGGAACGATCGGAAGCAGGGTCAATCTTCGAACGGTCGAAGAAGAGCACAATGCATGAACATAAATGCTGGCTTGCGTGAACCCTACACTGGTTCTAGCAATATATGCTGTGCAATCTATGCGGGACACTATATGTGGTGCACTCTATGTGGTTCAAAATATGCAGTGCCATATATGTGGTGCTATCTACGTGGTGCGAGCTTTATTGTGCAATCTAGGCTGTACAGTTATGTTGTACAACCTATGCGGTGCAAACTACGCTGTGCAATCCATACATGTACATATATATATACATATATATATATGTTGTTTGCCCTATGGTGTACAATGAGTATGGTGCGATCTATATGGTGCAATGTGTGTTGCAACGGATGTGGTACAATGTAAGCGGTGAAACCCATGATGTACAATATGTGTTGTGCGACCTATATTGTCCAATCGATATCATGCAATCGATGTGGTGCAGTATGTGTAGTGCATTACAAGTGGTGCAATGTATTTTGCACAATCTATGTGGTGCAATCCACTCTGCTGAACTTGAAGTCGTCATCTCCACTGCTCGCGCAAGCATCCCACCCACCCACCCGCAATTTGGTTTGCAAAACCTCTTGAGACCGACTACGACGACACCGACGACAACGACTAGGACGACACCGACGACGTCTCCGACGACTTCGACGACGACAACGACGCCGACGCCGACGAAGACGACGACGACGACGACGACGACGCCAACGAAGGCGACGACGAGGGAGGAGGAAGGACGACGACGGCGACAACGACAACGACGACAACGACGAGGGAGGAGGGAGGACGGCGACGACGCGAACGACGACGAAGGAGGAAGGACGGCGACGCCGACGACGACAACGACGAGGGACGATGGAAGACCGACGACGACAACGACGACGACGGACGGCGACGAAATAGAGGACGGACGACGAGGACGCCGACGACGACGACGACGACGACGTGGGAGGAGAGGAAGGACGACCACGGAAACAACGACGACGGAGAAACGACACGACGCCAAAGAGGAATCATGTACTCGTGAACTCGAGAAGGACGGAGGGGAGGGGGGGGGAACCGGGGGGGGGGGGAAAAAAAAAAAAAGGCGGACGGACGACGACGACAGCGACGCGGGAGGAGGGAGGACGGCGACGGCGACGACGACGACGACGCAAGAGCGCGCGCGCACGCTTTTGTTGAAAATCCGTGTTGCGAAACCTTGGGTGTTTGTAGGTTTTTTGGACGCGCGATTTATTGAAAATTTTTTTTTCTCCCCCTTTTTTTTTACCCCGAAACCGATGGGTTTTGAAGGTTTTCGGCGTACGCCCGCGACGACGCGCGCGTCTGCATTTCGTCCAATTTTTTTGCAGAGGATTCTCGCGACGGCACACGCGCAAGGGCGTTCGACAGATTTCGGCATGCGCGCGCGAAGCCCGTTTGGTAGCAGTTTGTGAACATCTTGAAAAACCTATGTTTTTTTATTAAAAAAAAACAAAAAAAAAAAAAAAAAAAAAAAAAAAAAAAAAAAAAAAAAAAAAAAAAAAAAAAAAAAAAAAAAAACGCAAGAGCTCGCGCGGAAGCTTTTTTAGCAAATCAGTGTTGCGAAACCATGTGTGTTTTGTATGTGTTTTGGAAACGCGATTGCGAAATCCTTCCAGCACCGAAGGTTTTTGAAGGATTCCGGCATGCGCGCGCGACGACGAGCGCGTGTGCACTTCGACCCATGTTTTGCAAGGGATCCACGAACAAGTGTTATGTTAGCACCAAAAATGTCACCGCATAGCGTTTTTAACAAGGGAAGCTCAGGGGTGGGGAACCCGGCCTGCCTGGGATGGTCTGATTTCATGTCGTGGCACCTAGGTTTTGCCATCGGTTGCAACCGGTTGCATTGCGAGCGATTGCATTGCAACCGATTTGATTGCAATGCGCAACAAAACCCAGGCGACGGGCGGCGACGACGCGGAGACGGGGTGGCGACGGCGACGACATAGCCGCCAGACCGACCACACGGCCCAGACGATTGGGCGTGACGAGGCGGTGACGGGGCGGCGACGGCGACGACATAGTTGCCAGACCGACGACACGGCCCCAATTCATTGGAGGAGAAGAAAAAACCCTTCAGCGCAAATTACCTAACAGCTAAGACTGATAGGTTTCTAGTGGTCTCAAAAGAGAGCAGCAGATGACTCCACAGGGGGGTCTGGGCGGGTGCCGGACAGGGTGCCGCAGAAGTCGTTTTAAGCAAACAGTCACACACTTCGTGCTCTTCGACCTCCCAGAACTCCATTCCCGGGCCACATTCTGAATGCCCGGAGCCAACTGTAGGCCACTTCGTGCTCTTCGATTCCCAGAACCCATTCCCGGGCCACATTTTGAATGCCCGGAGCCAACTGTAGGCCACTTCGTGGTCTTCGAGTCCCCAGAGAACTCCATTCCCGGGCCACATTTTGAATGCCCGGAGCCCACTGTAGGCCACTTCGTGCTCTTCGATTCCCAGAACTCCATTCCCGGGCCACATTTTGGATGCCCGGAGCCAACTGTAGGCCACTTCGTGCTCTTCAAGTTCCCAGAACTCCATTCCTGGGCATGATTTTGAATGCCCGGAGCCAACTGTAGGCCACTTCGTGTTCTTCTAGTTCCCAGAACTCCATTCCTGGGCCACATTTTGAATGCTGAGGCAGGCTGATGCTGCGGCCGAGCAGGCTGAGGCTGAGGCAGGCTGAGGCTGAGGCGAGGTGAAGGCAGACTGAGGACTGAGCTGAAGCAGACTTAGGCTGAGCTGAGGCAGGCTGAGGCGAGCTGAGCAGGCTTGATGCTGAGGCAGGCTGAGGACTGAGCTGAGGCTGAAGCAGGCTGAGGCTGAGGCAGGCTGAGGCTGAGGCCGAGGCTGAAGGCAGACTGAGGCTGAGGCTGAAGCAGGCTGAGGCTGAGGCTGAGGCAGGCTGAGGCTGAGGCAGGCTGAGGCTGAGGCAGGCTGAGGCTGAGGCTGTGACTGCGACTGCCGTTGCCGCTGCGACTGTCATCGCGAATGCCACTACGACTGCGAGAACAGCAGAATTCTACAACTGGATTTTCATCTGAATCTTAAGGGGAATGCTTTCAGATATGCTTCTACACATCGCTGTTAGGTTGCTTTGCCGGGATAATATGTTTTGGGGGAATTTTCCGAGGTGCGCAGATTTCTTGGATCGGCACGGGGACCCCTTTGGGGGCGCCTCCGGCGTCAAGGAGAGAGCCTCAGTTTGAAACGACACGCCTTCTTTCCATGTCGCTGGTAGACATGTTTACTTCTAGGATTTTTAGTTTGTGGGGAAGTCTCTGGCGAAACGCCCAGCCCGTCCTAACGACACGCCCGGCGGTGCGGCAGGGAGGATTTATTTGTTAGGGAGAGGGGTGTACCAGCAGGAGGTTGTCCGTCTCCGCCTCCTCCACTCCACGTCGTCGTCCCCCCTTCCCCCTCCCTACAATCCTCAACAACCCCTGCAATATCCCATGAGCCTCCCAAACCCCTCCTCCTCATCGCCCTCTCTCTGTCTCGGGCCCCCCCTCCTCCACTCTCCTGCCTTGCCCACCCCTGGAGGATGATGGCGACGAGACGAAGAAGCACATCCCCCAACTACTCCCTTCCTCTCACCCTATCCCTCCACCGTTGCCCTTGCACCTGGTCGTCCGTCTGGTCCCACTCTTCAACAACTCCTCGTCCTCCTCCTCCTCCTCCTGCTCCTGCTCCTCCTTCTATTACCCCTCCTCGTCCTCCTCATCCAATTATCCCTATTATCCCATCGTTGTTTTCGTTTGTCGTTGCGTCGTCGTCGTTGTCGTCGTCCTGCTGCTCCTCCTCCTCCTCCTCCTCCTCCTCCTCCTCCTCCTCCCCTCCTCCATCTCCTCCTCCTCCTCGTCCTCGTCCTCGCCCTCGTCCTCGTCCTCCTCCCCCCGGAGACCCAGCCCACAAGGTCCCTCACCCAAGCCGCGCCCGCCAGGCGTTCGCAGGCATGGAGCTCTACCCAGACGACCCCACGGTCCCCCACCGGGAGGCAGCGCCCCCCCCACCCCCACCCCGGAGAGCAGGACGGGCCAGACAGAGGATGAGCGGGAAGAGGAGGAGTTGGAGGAGAAGGAAAGGGAGGATGTCGCCCTCCTTCTCCTCCCCCTCCTATTCTTGACGCCCCACCAGCCCATCCAGAAACGATGTCCATGAGAGCTGACGGGGAGAGAGGAAGAGACACGCATAGTCAAACAGCGGGGGAGGCTTGGGAGGCTCCGTGGCCATATCAAGCCGTCTTGGAGCGGTCTTGGGGCCGTTTGGAGCATCTTGGGAGCCATCTTGAGCCAGCTTGGGCTATCTGAGCCATCTTGGAGGAACTCTTGGGCTCTCTGAGGCCGCTCGGGGGCCTCTTGGGGGCCTCCCGGGCGCCTCTTGGAGACCTCTTGGGGCTTCTTGGGCCGCTCTTTGGGCCCTCTTGGGAGCCTCTTGGGAGCCTCTTTGGAGCCCTGGAGGGCCTCTTGAGGCCATCTTGGGATCAATCAAAAGAGGGGTTCATTCATGTTGGTCCCCCTCCTTTGGGGGCCACGATCCTCGTGAGGCGTGTCAAAAATTTGCCCTCCCGGGGGCCGAAAAAGGACCCTCCGTCCAGGTCCAGGTCCAGGTCCAGGTCCAGGCGAGGGGGTAGGGGGAGGGGGCAAGACCCCCTCCCCGCCCGCAGGCCGTCTCGCTCACTCCCACCCGCCCCCCCAACATATTCAGCAGTCGTCTTTGGATGGGCAGCTATTGGGGGCCAATCGCCGCCGCCGCCGCCGCCGCGCGCCGCCCGCCGCCCGCCGCTGCCCGCCGCCGCCGCGCAGCGCCGCCCGCCGCGCCGCCGCGCCGCTGGCCGCCGCCGCCGCCGCCGCCCGCCGCGCCCGCCGCCGCCGCCGCCCCGCCGCCGCGGCCCCCCAGCCGCCGCGCCGCCCGCTGCCAAACCCACCAGCCAGCCTGCCGCCACCGCCGCCTGCCGCAGCCGCCGCCGAAGCCGCCGCAGCCGCCGCAGCCGCCTCCGCCACCAAGTGTACTGCTGTTTTTTTTTTTTGAAAGGGATGGTGGGGGCGCGATCGGGTTGGCCGCATGTTTCAGATTGAGTGGCGTGGTGGTTTATTGTTTTTTACAAGGGATGGGGTGGGAGTCGTGGCATGGTCCCTTGGTTGGCCCCCAGTCGCCTGGGGGAGGGTGGTTACTAATAGAGAACAGTGATCGAGACGCCCCCCCCGCCGCAAGCCGTCTCGGGTCATTCCCACCGCCCTCCCAGCACATACGTAGCACCGAGCTGGCCCGAGCCGCCTCATAGATTCAGCAGTCGCCGCCGCCCGCCGCGTCGCCGCCGCCCGCAGCCGCCGCCGCGCCGCCGCCGCCGCAACGCGCCCGCCGCCGCCGCGCCCCGCCCCGCCCGCCCGCCGCCGCCCCCGCTGCCGAATCGCCGCCGCCGCAGCTGCCGCCGCCGCCGCCGCCCCCGCCGCCGCCGCCGCCACCGCCGCCGCCACCGTCGCAGCCGCCGCAGCCACTGCCCCCGCCGCCGCCGCCGCCGCCGCCAAGTGTACCCTGTATTGTTTTTGAAAGGGATGGTGGGGGGAGGCCGCATCGGGTTGGCTGCGCATGCTCCGAATTTGGAGGCAGAGTGTGTTGCGCATGGTTTTTACCAAGGATGGTACGGGGTGCCCGCATTTTTCCTGGTTGGCCCCCAGTCGCCTGGGGGAGGGGGTGTATACTAATA
This sequence comes from Prorocentrum cordatum, assembly GCA_963575745.1. Lineage (NCBI taxonomy): Eukaryota > Dinophyceae > Prorocentrales > Prorocentraceae > Prorocentrum > Prorocentrum cordatum. The sequence goes on along the minus strand of CAUYUJ010001459.1, from coordinate 424,834 downwards.
GGGAACAGTGATAAACCCTTCTCCGAAGGGGAAGAAGGGGTTGCGGACGAGAGAAAAGACCCTCCTTAGCCCACTTGTCGTCCAAAGAGCTGGTGGGATTCGCTTCTCGTTTCCAAGTATATACGATGTTTCTCTATGTTCCTATCGCTCTCTCTCTCTCTCTCTTTCTCTTTCTCGGTCGCTGTATTTGTTTCTCTCTCTCTCTCTTTCTCGTTATCCTCTCTCTGTGTCCTTTCTCTCTCTCTCTCTCGCTCTCCTCCCCCTCTCATATTATGTTGTATATTGTGTTACACTCCTACATACAGACAGAGACAGAGACATAGACAGACAGACAGACAGACAAACAAACATACATACCGGCATAGACAAACACAGACAGATATAGACAGACATAGACAGACATAGACGGACAGACAGACAGACCGACAGACAGGCAGACTGGCAGACAGACAGACAAAGACACACACAGACAGACAGACAGACAGACGGACGGACGGACGGACAGACATACATGTATTGACCGTCGCTGTATTACTGCAGGGTCCCGGCCCTTTTCCGGAGTCTCTTGAGGCAGTTTTCAAGCCGGCTTGGGGTCCTTTGGTGCCGTCTTGGTCCTTCGGCAATCTTGATGGCCCTCGTACGCACAAGACCGCCAAGCTCAAGTGTCACGTTAATATCGATGCTCGTTGCGGATCTTGGACCGACATCGAGCAGTTCTACAACGCCTGGTCGAGCACGGACTATTGAAACCCCAGCGATGCCGCCAACCGGTTAGCCATGCTGTGGCCGGACGACCACAGCGGTGACGCGAGGAGGGCTGGTGGTTGGGCGCATTCGCCCGTCACCCCTAGGCGTCGTTAAGGCGCCGATTGGCAAGACCTACGTTCTTACCCTCCTCGATGCTACCGAATAGAAGCGTCTAATGGATCAGTTTTGATTACTATACTCATTGGAACCTGCTAAGCTAATTTCTACGCGCGCCGAATTCGTTGGTGGACATACTTGCTAAGCTGAAGTCGGCAGTTCAGCTTTCTTGGTCGTAACCCATCCAGGCGACGTTGATGTCTCATCCACCCTGGTCACCAAATTTAGTTACACAACCTCCTCCGTCACTGGCGCGGCCAGTACTGGCCGAGGGGGGTGCTAATCATAACGAGGGTGGCTGGGTCAGGAGAGTGGTGGTACTGTTGTTACCGAGCGTGCGTCGCGATCGACGCCGTTTGGCTCAAGTGCTTGATAATTAACATTCGTGTTTAGCGTGGCGATATGAGAAAAGGTCGCCATCGTTCCCGTGGCTACCCCCCCCGAGGATTTGCAAGAGTGAGCCGCCGGAGGGAGGAGGAGGGCGAGGAGGAGCAAGAGAAGCAGCAGGGAGGAGGGAGGAGGAGGGCGAGGAGGGAGGAGGAGGGCGAGGAGGAGGAGGAGGAGGAAGGCCGGGAGGGGGGGAAGGGAGGCGGAGAGGGGCCCCCCGGAGCCGCCCCGCCCCGTGGGCCGCCGCAGGAGCTGAGAAAACGTCGGCGACCGGGGCCCCAAGACGGACGGGGAGGGGGGGGGGCCGCCCCAGACGGGGGATGGGGGCTCGAGCCGTGCGCTGCGTAGCTGGATCGGGAGGAGGAGGAGGAGGAGGAGGAGGAGGAGGAGGAGGAGGAGGAGGAGGAGGAGGAGGAGGAGGAGGAGGAGGAGGAGGGAGGAGGAGGAGGGAGGAGGGAGGAGGAGGAGGAGGAGGAGGAGGGGAGGAGGAGGAGGAGGAGGAGGGGAGGAGGAGGAGGAGGAGGAGGAGGAGGAGGAGGTGGCCACGGGCGAGCCCTATACTCGGGGGTGGACAGAACCCCCAACAGTGACACGTCGATGAGTGCATTGTCCGTTTTCGGTTCTCGAGAGGGCGCCGCGGCCGTTCTTTTCCAGGCCTGCGCCCGCCAGGTTTGGGCCCGAGGTCGTGTTCACTAGACCGCGTTTTACTAGATGGAGGTCTGTCCATCCCCGATTGGAAGGGGGCGGTAAATGGGAGGATGAAGGTGCACCTCTCGCGCCGTGCCCTGTTGGGGCCCCAAGGGGTCGTATGGGGCCCAAGAGGGGCCACGAAAAGGGGACGTTTCTTCAGACGGCTCCGTCCCCAAATGGGGGCCCCAGCAACAGCTGGCGGCACCCCTCCTCCTCCTCCTCCTCCTCCTCCTCCTCCTCCTCCTCCTCCTCCTCCTCCTCCTCCTCCTCCTCCTCCTCCTCCTCCTCCTCCTCCTCATGCTCATCCTCCTCCTGCTCATCCTCCTCCTCCTGCTCCTCCTCCGTCTCCCCTGCATCCTCCTCCTCCCTCCTCCTCCCCCCTGCTCCGCTCCGCCCTCTCCTCCCCCTCCCTTGCCTCCTCGCCCCAGCCTCCTCAACTGAACGGCTCGCCCTTGTCACGTGGTTCGCCCTTGCGTTGGTGGTGTTTCCGGGGGGGAGAAGAGTTCCTGCGTCCTCCTCATCATCATCATCATCATCATCATCATCATCATCATCATCATCATCATCATCATCATCATCATCATCATCATCATCATCATCATCGGCAGCATCTTCAGCATCATCATCATCATCATCCTCGTCATCATCGTCATCATCAGCATCATCAACATCAACATCAACATCAACGTCATCGTCGTTACTATCAGCATCATCAGCAGCAGCATCATCATCCTCTTCCTCTTCATGCTCCTTCTCCTTCTCCTCCTCCTCCTCCTCCTCTTTTTCCTCCTCCTCCTACTCTGCCTTGTCGTCAGGGTGCACTGCGTTCGACTGCCAGCGTGCGAGCGGGTCGACAGGAACCCTCTGCTACGAGACAGGCATTTCGTGCACGGTTCCGCGCTCAGGCATCGAGGTCTGCCGCGGCGAGGGGGGTAAATCGTCATCCGTTCAGTTAGTACCAGGTGAACGACGGAAGGAAATCGGTTCGATTGCGCTGACATTCGCGCGTAAGCCCTCTCGTTTCTTGTGCAGCGTGCCGCGCTGGCGGCCCGCGTAAGCCACCGCGAAGGTCGCTATATCTTCGCGCGTGGATTTAACGAACATATTGAACATCCAGTGGTGTTCCTGAGAATTAGCCAGAGCGTGAGCGCAGTTGTTTTGAACATTAATGTTGCGAGACCATGTGTTTGTCCCAAGCGTCTTGTGGTGTTGGGTCCTCGCTTTGAAGAGACGGTCCCCGTGCTCCCTCCTTCCTTCCCTCTTCCTCCCTCCTTCCCTGCACCACCCGCATGCGTCACGCTCACCCAATTCGGCACACCCTTTACACGCTTCTTGGCCACATAGGGAGCTCCACCGAAGGCCCCAGCGCCACCGCCCGCACGCGTCACGCACACTCATGTCGGCATACCCATCACACGAATAGGGAGCTCCACCGAAGGCCCCAGTGCCACCGCCCGCATGCGTCACGCTCACCCAATTCGGCACACCCCTTACACGCTTCCTGGCCCCATAGGGAGCTCCACCGAAAGCCCGAGTGCCACCGCCCGCAAGCGTCACGCACACCCATTTCGGCACACCCCTCACACGCTTCCTGGCCCTACAGGGAGCTCCACCGAAGGCCCCAGTGCTACCGCCTGCATGCGTCACGCACACCCACTTCGGCGCACCCCTCACACGTTACGTGGCCCCACAGGGAGCTCCACCGAAGGCCCCAGCGCCACCGCCCGCACGCGTCACGCACACTCATTTGGGCATACCCATCACACGAAGAGGGAGCTCCACCGAAGGCCTCAGTGCCACCGCCAGCATGCGTCACGATCACCAATTTCGGCACACTCCTCACACGCTTCGTGGCCCCACAGGGAGCCCCACCGAAGGCCCCAGTGCCACCGCCCGCATGCGTCACGCACACCCATTTCGGCAAACCCCTCACACGTTGCGTGGCCGCATAGAGAGCTCCACCGAAGGCCGCAGTGCCACCGCCCGCATGCGTCACGCACACCCATTTCGGCACACTCCTCACACGCTTCCTGGCCCCATAGGGAGCTCCACCGCAGGCCCCAGTGCCACCGACCGCATGCGTTACACACACACACACACACACACACACACACACACATACATACACACACACACACACTTCGGCACACCCCTCACACGCTTCGTGGCCCCACAGGGAGCTCCACCGCAGGCCCCAGTGCCACCGCCCGCATGCGTCACGATCACCCAATTCGGCACACCCCTTACACGCTTCCTGGCCCCACAGGGAGCTCCACCGAAAGCCCCAGTGCCACCGCCCGCATGCGTCACGCACACCGACTTCGGCACACCCCTCACACGTCTCGTGGCCTCATGGGGAGCTCCGAAGCACCCCTAAGGAGCTCCACCGAAGGCGCTTGTAGCTGCGTTCGCATGCGCCCACCGCACTCATTTCGGACACGTTTCGCGGCACCACAGGGAGCTCCACCGACGGCCCCAATGGTTGCGTTCGCATGCGCCCACCGCACCTGTTTCGGCACACCTCTCACGCGCTTCGTGGCCGCATAGGGGATTCCACCGACGGCCCCAGTGGCTGCTTTCGCATGCGACCACCGGACAAATTCTGGCACACCCCTCACACGCTTCGTGGCCCGATAGGGAGCTCCTCCGAATGCGGTGCATACGACGACGGTGCTCACAACTGCATATTGTTGGGTTCTTCGCAATGCTGGTGTATACGTTTTCGGGGCATTCGGGTTTGAGTCCTTACGAAACCTAAGGTTCTAGAAGGATTCCGGCATGCGTGCGCCACGACGCGCGCGCGTGCAGTTCGTTTCTTCTTTTCAAGGGTTGTTCGAAAGCCTATACGTTTTAATAAAGAACAAGTTCGTTCGCATCGTGCTTCTGCAGAGGATGAGTGGGTGCGATACTGGCCTGCCTAGGATGGTACGCATCCATATTTATGATGGACGATGAGGCAGAATCCTGGAAAAAATGCAATACGCAAAATGGCACTGTTAAGTCCGGGGGGGAGATAGATCCGAATATTCTTTTAGAAAGAAGAATCAACGCGGCGCAACTCACCCTGCCGAGATTGGAGTTGTCAATTCCATGATTCGCGTCATTTGTCCCACCCACCCACCCGCAACATGGTTTGCAAAATCCCCGCGGCGGCGATTGCGATGACTGCTTGGCGCTGGCTGGCACATCGCTGCGGCCGCGCTAGCGCGCGCAGGCTCGCGCGCAGAGTGGCCAGCTGGTTTGGCGCGACCGACGCGGCCGCGGTGGCGCTGACCGCCGGGCGCTTCTCAGCACGTCTCGCAGGCCGCGCCGGCGAGCACGCGCTTCATGGCGGCGTGTCAACGGCAGACGCGATGCTGATAGTAGCGCTGCTGGCGGCGATGATGACAATGACGACGGCGCGGCCAGTGACTCACCAAGCGCGTTCCATTACCCACAAAATGCCTACTCGCAAACGTCTGACAAAAAACAGGTGTTTGCCTCGGTGAAAAATTATAATGGTTCCCCTGTGGCGGACCCAGGCCACTTTGCGAGTAGTTACTTTGCGAGATGTGGAACGCGCTCGTCCAGTTAGTGACGGCGCCGATGCTGCTCAATGACAATGGTGGCGTCCACGCGTTGGCCATGAAGGTTGTGGAAGGATTTCGACGTGCGCGCGCGAGCGGCCCGCACGGAGGGGTTTCGACATGTGCTCGCAGTCGACGCGCGCGAGTGGCCCGCATTGTGTTATTTGACACGGATCGCCCCCCCACCCACCCACCCACCCACCCCCAGCCCCCAGCAAACGCGCAAAAGTTTTCGAATGATTTCGACGCGCTCGCGCGGGGGGGGGGGCATGTTCCAATGTCACGAAACGGTTTGGGAAGTTCAGTGCGCATGAAAGTTTGCAAGAGCGCGCGCGCATATCTTGTTTATTGGGAGGAATCGGATTGCAAAACCAATCGCGATGGCGCGCGCATGTCAATACTTTCCTTGTGTTGTAAAGTGCTGATGTTTGAAAAGTGCTGGTGTTTGGCAAGCCAATGCGCGCACAGGATGGCATGATAGGGATGAGGGGGTGGGATAATGGCCTGTTTGGGATGGTATGGGGTACGGCATTGCTGTTAAGACAAACGATGGGGCAACATCAGATGTACATTGGACCCTCCCAGCTGGAAAAGGTAGTTTTTGTGGGGGGCAGAGATTTGCTCAAGAGGAAGGCAAGCTACGTGGTGCAATATATGTTGTGCATTCGACGTGGTGCACCCCACGTTGTGCAATACATGTTTTAGTGGAGCAGTTGATGTAGTGACAAGTATGTTGGGCATCTGTGTGGTGCAATGTGTGCTGTGCGGTTTGCGTGGTGCAATCTATGTCGTGCAATTCACTTTGACCGTCTTGAAGCTGTCCGTTCCACTGCTCGTGCAAACACCCCACCCTCCCACCCGCAACTTGGTCGCAAGACGTCCTATGACAAGACCGTGACGGTAGGTACCACATGGCACTTGGCCACGACAGCGACGCCCACGACGACAGCGACAACGACGACGACGGCGCCGCCGACACCGACTACGACGACGCCGACGACGTCTCCAACGACTTCGACGACGACGCCAACGACGACGACGAAGACGCCGACGTTGACGACGACGACGCCGACGACGACGACGACGACGATGACAACGCCGACGACGACGACGCCGACGACGACGACGACGACACCGACGACAACGACGACGACGACGACGATGACGACGACGACGTCGCCAACGAAGACGACGACGACGAGGACGACGACCACGTCGCCAACGAAAACCACGACGAGGGAGGAGGGAGGACGACGACGGCGACAACGACGACAACGACGACAACGACGAGGGAGGAGGGAGGACGGCGACGACGCGAACGACGAAGAAGAAGGAAGGACGGCGACGCCGACGACGACAACGACGAGGGAGGACGGAAGACGACGACGACGACGACGACGACGACGACGACGGCGACGAAATAGGAGGGACGACGACGAGACGCGGACGACGACGACGACGACGACGACGACGAGGGAGGAGGAGGAAGGACGACCACGGCGACAACGACGACGGAAACGACCACGACGCCAAAGAGGACGACGACGACGAACACGAGGAAAGACAGAGGACGACGTAGGCGACGACGACGACGACGCGGGAGGAGGGAGGACGGTGACGACGACGACGACGACGACGACGACGACGACGACGCAAGAGCGCGTGCGCACGCTTTTGTTGAAAATCCGTGTTGCGAAACCTGATGTTTTCTTAGGTTTTTTGGACACGATTTTGACACCTTTCCGAAGCCGATGGGTTTGGAAGGATTTTGGCGTACGCGCGCGACGACGCGCGCGTCGGCACTTCGTCCCATTTTTGCAGAGGATTCTCGCGACGGCACACGCGCAAGGGCGTTCGACAGATTTCGACATGCGCGCGCGCGAAGTCCGTTTGGTTGCCTTTTTGTGAACTGAAAAACCTATGGTTTTCTTAAGATTTCGCAAGAGCTCGCGCGTAAGCTTTTTTAGCAAATCAGTGTTGCGACACCCTGTGTTTTCGTATGTTTTTGGGGAACTCGTTTGCGAAATCCTTCCGACACCGCAGGTTTTCGAAGGATTTCTGCATGTGCGTTCGACGGCGCGCGCGTGCGCACTTCGCCCCATTTGTTGCAAGGGATTCGCGAAAAAGTGTCATGTTAGAACAAATTATGTCACCGCGTAGTGTTTTTTTACAAGGGAACCTCAGGGGGGAAACCCGGTTGGCCTGAGACATTGTGATTTCATATTTAGGATGGACATGTGGTCCGAATCATATGTGATTTACATAGGACGCGGGGGTAGTGATAACGCCGGGGGGGTAGAGTCTATTCTGTTTTCAGAAAGGAGAACCAATCATTTGCTCAACTTGAAGCGATCCTCTCCGCTGCTCGTGCAAACATCCCACCCTCCCACCCGCAATTTGGTCGCAAGATCTCTTAAGACCGTGACAGCAGGTACCAAATGGCAGTTGGCAGCGACACCGACGCCGACGACGACAGCATCAACGACGACGACGACGACGACAACGCCGACAACGACTACGACGACGCCGACGACGTCTCCAACGACTTCGACGACGACGCCGACGACGACGACGACGCCGACGACGACGACGACGACGCCGACGACAACGACGACGACGATGACGACGACGATGACGACGAGGAAGGAGGGAGGAGGGAGGACGGCGACAAAGACGACAACGTCGAGGGAAGAGGGAGGATGGCGACGACGCGAACGACGAAAAAGGAGGGAGGACGGTGACGCCGACGACGACATCGACGAGGGAGGAGGGAAGACGACGACGGACGACGACTACGACAAGGGAGGAGGAAGGACGACCACGGCGACAACGACGACGGAAACGACGACGGCGACAACGACGACGACGACGACGAGGAAAGAGAGAGGACGACGGCGACGACGACGACGACGAGGGAGGAGGAAGGACGGCGACGACGACGACGACGCAAGAACGCGTGCGCACGCTTTTGTTGAAAACCCGTGTTGCGAAACCTGGTGTGTTTGTATGTTTTTCTGTAACATTCGATTCTGAAATCCTTTTCCGAAGCCGAGGGTTTTGAAGGATCTCGGCATGCGCGCCCGACGACGCGCGCGCGTGCACTTTGTATTGCTTTCTGCTGAGGATTCTCACGACGGCACACGCGCAAGGGTTCGAAAGATTCCGACATGCGCGCGCGAAGCCCGTTTGGTAGTATGTTCTGAAGATGTTGAAAGACCTATGCCTTTCTTAAGCTGTTTCAGAAAATCAGGGTTGCGGAACCATGTGTTTTTATGTTCTGTGGAAGCTCGATTCTGAATTCCCTCCGAAGCCGAAGGTTGTTGAAGGATTTCGGCATGCGCGCGCGACGACGCGCGCGTGCGCACTTCGTCCCATGTGTTGCAAGGGATGGTCGAAAACGTATGATTTGTGTTACACGGGTGTGCGCGCATAATACGTTTTTGCAGAGGATGGCGGGGGGGGGGTCGATACCGGCCTGACTGGGATTGTCTGAATTCACAGGTAGGATGGACGCTGGGTCAGATCCCTGTGCGTTTCGCATCAGTTCACAGGGGATCTTGTACAGTCGGGGCGCTGAAGAAGGAACCCTTTTCGTTGGGGAGGGGTTCGGTGTTCCTTGATTGTTTCAAAGTTTGCCTCGGGTTGTCCTGCGGTTTTCCATCGGAAATCGAGGTTGACCTTATGGGAAAAAGGGGTCTCGTTCCTTATTTAGGGTTCCTTAGGTCAACGCCTCGACTGTAACCCTGGGGGGGGAGGGTGGTAGAACCTTTTGAGAAACAAAAAAAGAAAGGAGAATCCAAAGCGGCGGCGAGGCGGCGACGGCGAGAACATAGCCGCCAGGTCGGCAGAAAAAACAGACGACGGGCGGCGACGGGGCGGCGACGGCGGCGACAGCCAGGCGGACAGGCATGCCCAGACGACGGGGGGCATCAAGGCGGCGACGGGGCGGCGACGACGGTTATATAGTCGTCAGACCGACAAGTTGGCCCAATTCTTTAGAACAGGAGTACGAGCCCTGCGTGCAAGCTCTTTGTAGGAATGCAGATATCTCTATATTTATATATAGAGAGAGATAGAGAGAGAGAGAGAGAGAGAGAACAAACAAAAAGACGTCTGTGTATTCATGTGAGTGCGCGTCTGCACAACCATGCCTGCTTGCGGCCTTGCCCTTTGACCTCAGCCCCGTGTCCCTCGTCCTCCTTCCAAACTCCTCATCGTGATTCCTCTCGTCCTCCCTCCCCCTTTCCCTCCTCTCACTCTTCTGCCTCGTGCCTACCGCCTCCCAGATGGAGCTGGCAGGAGTGGAGCCTCAGCAGCAACAGCGCGGAGGTGCTCCGAGAGCTCGAAGGCAACAAGACGGTCGACAAGCCGGTGGCTTTCTACGAGGCGCTACGATGTGCGTCTCTTGCTCGCCGTCTTCCCCCTTCTTGTTTTGCTACCCCTCGTCCTCCCCAGCCTCCTGTCATTCCCCCCTTCACTCCAACGCTACCTCCTCGTACACCTTAAGCGATGCTTAAGAAAACTCAAATTTTCGGCCAGAGTCTCGATTATTCTTAATGTGTCAATGTAACTCCTAAGATTTGAATGGAAATTGTTGACGCTTCGCGTATCCCCACCAGCCCATCCAGAAACGATGCTCAGGGGAGTTAAGGTGATCAGGGAAGTCGGGGAGCATGCAGAATAACAAAGGGCGGGGGAAGCTGTCACAGACCCCGAGAGGGGGAGGATGGAAGAGGAGTCGTCGTCGTCGTCGTCGTCGGAGGAGGAGGAGGAGGAGGAGGGGGAAGAGGAGGAGGAGGAGGAGGAGGAGGAGACGGAGAAGGAGGAAGAATCGGAGGAGGAGGAGGAGGAGGGGAAGGAGCTTCTTGGGGGTCTTTTGAGGGCCTCTTGGAGGGCTTTTTGGGCGCCTTGGGGCATCTTGGGCGCCTCTTGGGACCCTCTTGAGGCGCTCTGGGGAGCCTTCGGGGCGCTTTTGGGGCCATCTTGGAGGGAGTCGATCAAACAAGAGGGGGGGTTTAATTAGCGCCCCCCCTCGGAAGCCCCTAAAATCGCCTCTTGGACCCCTCTTGGAACGCTCTTGGAGTGCTCTTGGGCGCTCTTGGGGCCGTCTTGGGGCTCTTTTGGGGCTCTCTTGGGGCCCTCTTGGGCCATCTTGGAGCCATCTCCAGGCCTCGGATAGCCATCGGAAGCGAAAAGGCGAGAAAGCAAAAATCATTGATTTTCCTTAGGTTTTGGGACGATTTTGGCCTCTTCGGGGCCTCCTTGGGGAGCTGTTTGGCCACTTGGAGTTATCTTGGGGCCGTCTTTGGGCTTCTTGGAACCATCTTAGGAGCCATCGTGAGCGATCTTGCGCTATCTTGAGCCATCTTGGAGCTCATCTTGGGTTCTCTGAGGCGCTCTTGGAGCCGTCTTGGGCCATCTTGGACGCTCTAACTACCCGCGGCCCCCCCCGTCCAGGTCCAGGGGAGGGGGTAGGGGGAGGGGTAAACCCCTCCCCAAGGGGGAAGAGGGAGGGGTGGAAGAGGATCTGTTCTAGACCACCTACGCCCAGAGGGCTGGTGGGATTTGGGGTTTTTATTCAAGTTCTGAGACTATGAATTTCTTAACCCATGATTTCTTAAGCATTTCGCAGGGTGTAGTCCCCGCCCCCCTCATCCTCGCCCTCGTCCCATGCCTCCCTCCTGGTCGACTGTGTCCTTCCTCGCTGGGCGCGTCGACGGCAAGGCTGCCAGTGATGCCCAGGATGTGGATCTTCGGAAGCATCTCGATCGCCTTCCCCTTGCGCCGGGGCCAGCGGATCACGAGCGTGAAAGAGCCGACTAGACGTAAGAGTGCCTTTTCGCCGGAGTGACCTTTGGTAAAGGGCAGGGGTAAAGAGAGGGACAGGGGTAAGGGTGATGAAGACATGATTGGGGGGAACGAACAATGACATAAGCATAACAAAACTCTGAGATTCGCGTGGACTTCTAGGAAAGAGAGGGACAGGGAAAAAGGTGATGAAGATATGATTGGGGGGAACGAACAACGACCTAAGCATAGCAAAAATCTGAGATTCACGCGGATTTCTCGGATCGGCGCTGGAACCCCCCTTCCCTGGCGCGCGGAGCGCGCCAGGGGCGGCGCCGGAGGCGCCGCCAGGGGGCCCCAGCGCCGATCCGAGAAATCCGCGCGGACCTCCGAGTTTTTAGGTTTATGTCATGATTCGTTCCCCGAAGTAAGAGAGGAGGGGGGGAACGGGGTGACCATTTACACTTCTGAGAGTCGGTGGGCCCCGCGGGGCGTTCGCCTTCCGGGGGAGCGCCGCCCGCAGCAAAACAAATGGTGCACATGGAGAGTTACGTGGAGGGGACTTGTAACGGGATGGCATGTTGCAGCATCGTTGTTGCTGGCCTTCATCCTCGTCATCCGCATGGTTGTCACCCTCTCGTCCTGCTGGTTCCTGTTTCCTCGTCATCCTCTCCCCCTCCGCCTCCCCCTCCTGCCTCCTCCTGGGGGAGACGAACCGCGACAGAACACAACAGGCAGACAGCGAGCGCCTACAGCAGCACCACCAGCGCCGACGGTAGCACCACCGACACCAGCACTGACACTTGCACCGAACAGCTCAGTCAACAGCACAGAGACAGCGACGACGAAATGGAATCGTGGGTTCACGTCCTACGAAGAAGTACCCCCGCCGCTGTTGCGCTTGCGAAGCGTGCACAAGTTGATGACTAGACTGATGCACATTTCAAACGCAAATGAACATTTGCAGTACACGTGGTCAACCACACGGCGTCCACAGATGGACGTTTCTGCGTAAGAGTTGGGACCCCAGCCTACACGACTCACGACCAGCTTTCGCAGACATGGAGGACAAAAGAAATCATGGGAAGGCGACGTCGTGTACCGCGAACGAACCGCGTACCGACGGCGACGCACGGTGGTGGGAATTGGAGCAGAACCAACAATGGGATCATTAAAGACAGTACGTGTTGCAGCGCATGTGTCGGTCCATGTATTCCAGCAGTTGTCCCCGCAACGATTCTTGAAGATGATTGCCCCGCTCACGTTGCATCCTGTCTACATGGACGCACCTGGCTAGTACGCCATTCAGGTCATCATCATCGCCATCGTCATCATCATCTTCATCGTCATCATCAGCATCATCATCATCATCATCATCGTCATCGGCATCATCATCATCATCATCATCATCATCAGCATCATCATCATCATACTCATCATACTCATCATTCTCATCATCATCATCAACGTCATCATCATCATCATCATCGTCATCGTCATCATCAACATCATCATCATCATCATCATCACCATCATCATCCGCATCGTCGTCAGTAGTATCATCATCAGCAGCAGCATCATCGGCAGCAGCAGCCTCAGCATCAGCATCATCATCATCATCACCACCATCATCATTATCATCATCATCATCATCATCATCATCATCATCATCATCATCATCATCATCATCATCATCATATCCTCCGATTTCTACTTCCTCGACTCCGATTCAGTCTTCCGACCTCCGTTGCCTCATTTTATCGACTTCCAGCCGCCCGAGTTCTGGCCCCAATACTCCGACACCCCACTTCACCTCTACCTGTCGACCTCCAGCTTCCGCCAGCCCAGCACCCCAGACCTCCAGCCACCAGCGTCCTCTTCCACCTTCACCTCCAACTTTCGAGCTCCAACCTCCGCCAGTACAGCAATCCGACTTTTTCTCTTGAGCATCCGGCTTTCCACCTCCACCTCCAACTCTCGACCTCCAGCCTACACGTACCAAATTTCCCAACCTTACGCTTCCAGTGTCGACATATCGCGTCCACCTCCACCTATCGACCTTCAGCTTCCGTGGGATCAGCACTCCGACCTTCAGCCCCCAACATCCTGCGCCCCTCTTCCACGTTCACTTCTTCAACTTCCAGCCTCCACGAACCAGGCACTGCAGCATCCAACCCCAGCGTCTGACATCCCACCTCCACTTCCACCTATCGACTTCCAGCCTAGACCAGCTCAGCACTTCGACCTCCAGCCTCCATCATTCGATTCCCCGAATCCACCACCACCTATCGACCACAAGCTCTTGCCAGCTGAGCACTCCGACCTCCAGGCTCCAACATGCGACGTCCCGCTTGCGCCTTTATTTGTTCGACATCCAGCCTCCGCGAACTGGCCCCTGCGGCATCCAATCTCCACCAATCGACTTCAGCGTATACCTGCTGAGCACTGCGACCGCAAGCAGCCACCAGCTGAGCGGTCTAACCCCCAGCCTCCAACATCCGACGTCCCACTTCCACCCCCCCCTCTCGACCTCCACCCTTCACCCACACGGCATTTCGACCTCCAGCCTTCAGCGTCCGACCTCCCACTCCCACCTCCATCCATCGAGCTCCGGACTACACCAGATCAGCACTCCGACACGCGATCGTTTTTTATTCATTGTTTTTCCGATCGGCGCGGGCCCCAAACAAAACCCCCCGGGGGTAGATCTTGGCTGTTTGTTGACGCCTGTTTCGAGCGGGTGGTGTCTCCCCCAGAGGCCGCACTCTTACAAACAGTCGCACTAAGCAGAGGTCCGGAGCCAGACCGCCCCCCTCCCCCCCCCTTTCGCCCAATGTCGAAGCGCCGAATACAAAAACGGTCCCCACCCAGCCTCCAGCATCCGACCTTCCGCACCACCTCCTCATCGACCACCAGTCGCCCAGGACGACTCAGGAGGCCTCTGGCCCTCCCGCGCAGTGCTCGAAGGGCCCAGGACAGGTCCCGCCGGACCGACACCGCGCGCTTCGCTCCGCTCCTCCTCCCCCTCCTCTCGCCCTTCCTGCTTCCTCCTCCTCCTCCTCCTCCTCGCCCCTGTTCCTCCCCCTCCTCCCACGCGAGGGACAGCCCTCCTCCTCCGCCTTCCCTCCCCCTCCCCCTGATGCCGTCCTGCTCCCACTGTCTCTTCTTCGTCTTCTCCTCCTTCTCCTCCGCTTTCTCCGCCTCCTCCCCGGCCCCCCGCAAAGCGCTGCGAGAGAGCAGGTGCCCCCCGCCGCGATGACGCAGGAGGCCGCCGACGGGCCCGCCCGACCGCGTGGCGACGGCGACGGCGACGGCGCCGGCGAGCGGCCAGCGACCTCCAGCGGCGACGGCGGCGGCGTCGTGAAAAAACACAGCAGGAGGTTTTTGGCCGTTTTCCCCCTCCCCTGAGATCTTGGCGCTGCAATCTGTGCACCATGGTCTGGGGCCCCAAGACCCTCACCGCTCGATGCGGCTCGAGACCTGGCGCGGGAAAGTTGGGGTCCGGGGCTCCGGTCGTCGTTTTTCGCCATGCTGCACTCTTTAAGCAGAGTCAGATCTGAGGGCCCGCGCCCAACACGGGCCCTTGGAGGCCCAGAGAGTGCCCGAGGCGCACGACGGCCTCGAGAGCACCTCCTCCTCCTCCTCCTCCTCCTCCTCCTCCTCTCCTCCTCCTCTCCTCCTCCTCCTCCTCCTCCTCCTCCTCCTCCTCCTCCTCCTCCTCCTCCTCCTCCTCCTCCTCCTCCTCCTCCTCCTTCCCCCTCTCGGAGAGGCGGGGGGGGGCATCCAGCCGCTGGCGCCCTGGGCGGGGAGCTCCCGTGGCCTGCTGGCCGAGGGTGTCCTCCCCCCGCTGCCCCCTCCGGGAGGCAGCGGGGGAGAGGGCACCTGCTCAGAGACCCGAATCATTAGGGGTAACTCGGGTCAGGGCTAATTCGGGTTCGTTTTTCGGGAATCCGAACCCGAGTTGCCCCGGGCCCGAGTTATCCTGGATAACTCGGGCGTCCAGAGCCCCGAATCATCAGGGATAATTCGGGTCAGGGCTAACTCGGGTTCGTTTTTCGGGAATCCAAGCCCGAGTTACCCCGGGCCCGAGTTACCCCGGATAACTCGGGCGCCCAACCTGCCGTGAGAGGGGAGGCAGCCTCCCCTCTCCCTCGGAGACGGGCAGCGGCACGAGGCATGCCCATCGGCCGTTGAAAGTAGATGATATCTCTGGGATTCCCAGATGCCAATCCGCTGTTGAGCGCCCTCCTGCTTCAAGGGTCGAGTGGCTTCTTCACCTTTTTCCGTCCTCCTTGGGGGGCGGACGGAACCCAATCTAATCTCAGCGCCTTCCTACTTCATGTCTCTACCTACTTCTTCCGACCGATGGGTACGCAGAAATTGTCGGAGCTCCGCGCGAATTTCTTGGATCGGCGCCGGGCCCCCCCGGCGCCGCCCCTGGCGCGCTCCGCGCGCCAGGGAGGGGGGTCCAGCGCCGATCCGAGAAATCTGCGCGGAGCTCCGAGTTATTATGTTAGTGTCGTGGCTAGTTCCCCCCAAACAAGTCCTTCCCCTCTGACTCCTCTCAGGCAGGCACAGGATCATCATCTACCCTGAGATCCGAGCGTTGCGTTTTCCCTCATGGCGTCTCGCTCATGACAGGGTTTGGATAGTGGTACTAGTACAAGAGGGCCACAGCAGGAGTCCCACAGCGTGGACTGGGAGCCCTAGACCGCCCGGTCCGAGGCGAGTAGAAGTTTGCACGCGGGTCTTGCCGAACATCTTTTCTATCCCAGATTCAGCGTGCATGATCAGGAAAGGTACAGTACTTGACCCGCCCACTGAGGTACACATTGCCGTGTCTTGACCTCCTATGCCTCGATCCGCCTCGTCACCTTTATTGCTGTTACGTGGGGTGCTTTGCTGGGGTAATCGGTCTCTGGAAGCCCTCGCTGGGCCATGGGCACCGTCTAAAAGCGGTTCGGGATGAAACAACAGTTTCGGGAGTACGATTAAATCCAGGCATCGGATGCGTTGGGATGGAGATGGGGCTCGCGTCGCTTCCCAACGACAGCTGTGGGCGATCAAAGAGGGAGAGGGAAAAGGAGAGAGAGAGATAGAGAGACATTGACAGGCAGACAGAACAGACAGACAGAGATAATCAGGAGAAGAGGACGACGACAAACACTTGAAGGGCTTGAGCCAATATTCAGGTGCACCCGTCTTGGCGAGCCCGTTGACCCTTTGAAGGGGCAGCATCTGTTTCAAGCATGTACATTGTCTCGGGCCATTTTTTGATTTGCGCGCGGGTGATCGTCTGCCGAACACTCCTGCCCGTGGCGCCGAAACGACGAGCGAGGGGCCCGAAGAAGGGCCGAAAGAAGCGAGGGACGGACCAGGACCCGAACAGAGCCGAGCGAGGGACCGACCCGAGCAAACAGGGACAACGAAAAATCGAGGGCCCGAAACACGCGATGCTGGCAAGACTGGTGAGACAATTTGATGCCCGCGTCCTGGCTCCTGGGCTTCCAGCCTCAACCTGCCAGGCAGCACATTATACAACAGACCAGCAAGGCGGCGGAGAGCCCTTCCTCTCTTCGCGAGCCTGGGCTGGGGGGGGGGGGCAAAAGGAGCACATAAAGGATGAGTGGGCGCAGGCGGTGCGGGTGCCTGCTTCTCAGCGCCTCTGTACCCACTCATCCTAAGCCTAGCCTATGTCCGACTGTAGAGAGAAAGCATAGACAGAGAGGCTGCACAGAAAACCCCAAGCGGCGGGCGGGCAAGAGTCTTCTCTCTTTGCGAGCCTGGCCAGGGGAGGAATGACAAGAGCACAGAAGGGATAAGTGGGCGCAGGCGGAACGGGTGCCTGCTTCTCAGCGCCTCTGTACCCACTTATCCCAAGCCTACCCTACTGTCCGACTGTCCAACTGTAAGAGAGAAAGCACAGACAGAGAGGCGTGCACAAATCCCCAAGCGGCGGGCGGGCAAGAGTCTTCTCTCTTTGCGAGCCTGGCCAGGGGAGGAATGACAAGAGCACAGAAGGGATAAGTGGGCGCAGGCGGAACGGGTGCCTGCTTCTCAGCGCCTCTGTACCCACTTATCCCAAGCCTACCCTACTGTCCGACTGTCCAACTGTAAGAGAGAAAGCACAGACAGAGAGGCGTGCAAAGAGGCGTCTCTCTTTGCGAGCCTGGCCATGGGATGGATGGCAAGAGCACAGACGGGATAAGTGGGCGCAGGCGGAACGGGTGCCTGCTTCTCAGCGCCTCTGTACCCACTTATCCCAAGCCTACCTTACTTCCTGGAAGCGGTCCTCTGTAGCGGCCAGGAAAGGGAGTACTGCAGAACAACACTACTGGCGGCTGGTGTCGGGGATCCGAGTAGTCCTGCCAGCATCAGACAGACGAGACAAACCAGATAACCCAGGATACATCCACCCCTCCTCCGAAGCCCGAGAATCTACGGAGCCTCTAAAAGCCATGCAGGATCAAACAATGCCTGAAAAGTAAAGACATCGTGAGGGGCAGGAAAAGCATATATAACGTTGACGTTGTCAACCGCAGTTACCTCACCGACTGGTTGATCAGTGCGGGGGTCACGACCATCACACATGCGCCGAAGCCGTGAGATGGTGCCAGAGGCCCGAGGGGGCCCAGTGCATGATTTAGTTAAATCAACTAACTGCCTTCTTGCAAGAGTAGCGGCCACATCGTCGACAAAACATGATATTGTTTAGCCGCCTGAGCACGTGCCCACCACCAGTGGGAGAAGAGCACTGCGAACGCAATAAGTAGCTCTTGGAGACTGAACTAGCCCAACAATTCACACAACGAAAACGACCCGCTGAGGGGTCCCAGAAGTGCTCATGCAAGGCCCCAGAGGAGGCACTCGGGCCAGCGTACAGCCGAAGTTCAGGGTGACCCTGGCCCCGTTACCCGATGCGAGGAGGAGGATATGGGAGGAAGAGGCCATGAATGTTAATGGGGGTGACAGCCTCGGCACAGTCATGGACATCCCCAGCACATGGAAGGCACCGTCCCCTCAATCCCTTCCCCATCCTGCCCCATCCCCGCAGTCCCACAAGTTTGTAGAGTCTGGGCGCTCCTGGCCGCAGGGATACCTCCGTGCTGCGTGCCTGAGGAGCGTTGGGCCCCCTTGTGCACAAAAGCACCGCAATCAATGCTCACTCGAGGAGCTAGAGCAATAGTGTATTCTTTCGAATCTGGCACGCTCTGGCTTGTGCTCCTGATGAGCCCGCCGCCGCCGCCCCCTCGCCCCCCTCTCCACATTTCCTGTTCGAGCCGTGCAGGTGCTGGGAGGGCAGGGGGAGAGGCAGGGAGGGAGGGGCGGAGGAGGGGGCCCGGGGCGGACAGAGAGGAATTCGGTCTGCGCTGCTCCCATCGCACACCTTAGGCGATGCTTAAGAAAACTTAAGTTTTCGGCCAGAGTCTCGATTATTCTTATTGTTTCACTGTAAATCCTAAGTTTTTGATAGAAATGTTTTGTGTTTTGTTCAAGTTCTGAGACTATGAATTTCTTAACCCATGATGTCTTAAGCATTTCGCAGGGTGTACGCTGCTCCCATCGTACTCGAGGCTAAAGTAGGTTGGAACATGATGAAGTTCGGTCCCCCTCCCCCCCCCCCGCCAGCGGATGCCGAGCGCGCCGTCCGTCATGGATGAGGAGGGAGGGATGGGGGGAGCGGCGGGGCGGAGGGACGAAGAGGAGTGCCCTCCGGGAGATCTCTCGGGGGCATCCTGCTGAGTCAGAGGTTGAGAGACCTCCTACCCTGACATGCCGATTAGCGAATCGGCCGTTTTCGGTTCGCGAGAGGGCGTCGCGGCCGTCATTGTTGCGGGTCTGGGTCCGTCGGTTTCTGACCTGGAGGCCGTTTTCAATACATGGTGGTTTTCTAAAGGGAGGTTTGTCCACCGCCGACTGAGGGGCTCGGGGCTGCGCCGCGCCCCGAGGATGGACGGGGGCGGGGTGCGCACAGTCAATACGCCGAAACAGAGGTTTCGGCTCAGAAGGGGCCCTGTTTCCTCGGTCGATCCTCAGATTTTGGTCGGGGAACCCGTCAGTGGCCTGGGCCATTCGTATGATCGTAGCACGATGGCTGCAGGCCCAGACCTCTGCCGATGCAGGCACCCCTGCACCAGGGTCGGGAGCATCCAAGAGGGGAGAAACCCCTGGTAATGAGATCTACCCGGATGGCATGGCCCCCTCGTCTCGTCTCAACATCTCTTCTGGCCCCTCCCTTGGGCCGCGCACGTACCCCGGACCATGGCGTGCCCACAGAGGCAGCGCGTGTGCGCACACCGCGTCTGGCAGTTGGGGCAGTTTTTTTTTTTTTTTGTTTTTTGTGTTTTTATTGTTTTTTTGTTTTGTTTGTTTTGTTTTTGTTTGCAATCCTTGCTGGCCAGCTGCGTGGCTCCGGCGGCCGCCCAGGCGTCGTTCGGGCCGCCCCTCGTGCCCGCCCCGGCTCCGCGCGTGGCCCCTGCGGCTCACGGCCGCGCGCGCACAGAGCGTGGAGAGCGCTGCAGGATTCCAGGCCTCCAGGAGGGGGGTCCTCCTCCTCCTCCTCCTCCTCCTCCTCCTCCTCCTCCTCCTCCTCCTCCTCCTCCTCCTCCTCCTCCTCCTCCTCCTCTCCCCCCTCCTCCTCCTCCTCCCCCCTCCTCCCCCTCCTCCTCCTCCTCCCCCCTCCTCCCCCTCCTCCTCCTCCTCCCCCCTCCTCCCACATCGGTCAGAGGTTGGGGCAGAGGTTGGCGCCACATCGACGACGCATCGGCGATGCGGCTCGATGTGGAGCTCGAATTTCTCTGAAGCGCCGACGTCGTCGATTCATCGCCGACGTCGCTGGTGCATCGCCGACGCATGGGCGATGCGCGGACCCCATTTTGAAAGGGCCTCTGTCTGCTGGATGTCCTTGCGTAGCGCAGGGCGTGCGGTATGTCACCTGGGGCTTCGGTGCCGTCGAAGGGGGAGACTTGCGCAAACATAAACCGTCGGAGCTCCGCGTGGACTTCCTGGATCGGCGCTGGACCCCCCTGGCGGAGCCTCCGGTGCCGCCCTAGCGCGCTCCGCGAGCCAGGGAGGGAGTCCAGCGCCGATGCAGAGTTCCTTGAGTGGCTTGTTTGTTGTTGTTCCCTTATGGTTATCTTTCTGTTCCTCTATGGTTATCTTTGTGGTTATCTTTGTTTTTGTTATGGTCAGCTTTGTTTCTGTTCCGTGAGTGGCTCTGGGCGTGCGGTTGGTCGCCTGCGGGCTGATGCCGACTGTCGCATCCCTGGCTCGCTCGCTCCTGGCGTGTCTTCGGAGCTCCCACCCTCCCGCGCGAGGAGGAGGGGATGAAGGGGAGGGGAGGAGCAAGGAGGAAGAGAAGGGGAGGAGAAGACCCTCCTCCGCCAAACTACTGCCCCTCTACAATTACTCAATATGAATACTACTCTCCCTCTTCCCCTGATGACGGCTTGAAAGTATCCGACCCCCCCCCCCGCGTATGGTTTTTTTACACAGGTTTACCCGGAGTTGGGTTTTCGCCTACATTTTTCCCAAAATGCTGCTCTCGCTGAGGCGCCGGCCTCATTTTCGGGCCCCGCTCGTTCCGAATCGTGCTCCCGCTGCAGCGCTGGCATCATTTCCGCCGGCGCCCGGGCTGCACGCCCGAGCCAGCGCCCGGGCCGGCGCCCGGGCCGGGTTTGGAGCCGGTTCCGGCCGGCGCCGGAAAATCGAGTTCCGAGGCGGCGCCGAAAAGGCCATTCCAATGCACATTTTCTTGAAAAAATGCTGAATTTCTGCTTCTGGCGCCCGGGAAGCCTCCCGGGCCGATTCCGGCCGGCGCGCCCAGGCCGGCGCCCGAGCCGGCGCCCGGGCCGGACGCCCGAGACGGCGCCCGGGCTGGCGCCCGGGCCGGGTCCGGAGCAGGTTCCGGCCAGCGCCGGAAAATCGAGTTCCGAGGCGGCGCCGAAAAAAAACCATTCCAGTACACATTTTTCTTTTGAAAATTCTGAATTTCTGCTTCTGGCGCCCGGGAAGCCTCCTGGGCCGATTCCGGCGTGCTTCCGCTCGTTCCGAGTCGTGCTCCCGCTGCAGCGCTGGCCTCATTTCCGCGCTTCCGCTCGTTTCGACTCGTGCTCCCGCTGCAGCGTTGGCGTCATTTCCCGTGCCATGCCACGGCATGCAATTCAACGCTAGGTTGATACTACGCTTCGCGGTGCTCTTCTACGCCATGCCATGCCGTGCTCTACAATGCATCGCGTACCCTTTCGGGATCATTGCCCTGCTCGACATCCGACTGTGCGAGTAGAGAGGGGATCTGCGCCATGGTGAGGGATGGGAGGGAGGGGTGGGATGTCAGATATGACGCGAGCGCACCTAGCTTGCCCAAATCCCTTCCTCCCCTTCCCCTTCGGGGGACAGGAGGAAGGGGAGGAGGAGGAGGAGGAGGAGGAGGAGGTGGAGCGCCAACCTTTTTCCCCTCCTACCGAGGTGAGCAAGGAGCAGCTCCAGCGTCTACTCGACGAGGACGTCGTGTGTAGGTCGCCTGTCGTCGAAGAGCCGCCCGAGGCAGGAGAAGATTCGAAGGGAGGGGACTGGGCCAGAAGGTTTGGGGGGAAGATGAGGTGGAAGAGGAGTAGAAGTGTTTGCAGGGGTCGCATGGGCTTGCTGGAGTGGTCGGGATAGGGGGGAGGGGAGGACAAGTGTGGCGCGGGGAGGAGGAGGAGGCGTGGCGAGGGGGATGAGGTTGAGGAAGGGGGATGGGCGAGGAGAGGTGAGGCGAAGGGGGGAGGGGGGGGAACCCAGACATCTGACGTCGTGAGTTTTTCACAGCGCGGCCTCCAGAGGTCTGGACCACTTCCCTGGGACCGGTGTTCCATCCCGAGCCGTTGTTTTGACGGTCCCGGGCCCCGGCGAAGGCCCCAGGAGGCCGAAAATGGCTAACAAAACCCCGTCGCATTTTGTTCGCATCGCGACGACGTCAGGGCAGGGGACGGGAAGCCCTGCGCGCATCTCCTCTCGCTGCAGCGTGAGTCCCTGGCGACTCCGAGGTTACTCCCTCTGAGTGTTCCCTCGGCTCGGGCCCTTCGGGCCTCCACCTGCGCGTGCACGAGGCCCCTGCCCAGACCCTGGCCTAGAAGATTCTCCCGAACCTTCTCGCTCTTGCTGTTGCCGACGTGCGAAGGAGGAGGGCAGGTTCAGCATGTGGGGAGGAGGGTCTAGGTTTCCCAGATGGGGTCGAAGGACTGCGCCGCATCACCGATACACTGGCGATGTGGCTCCTCGATGTGGAGCCCGATGTTCTCCGCGCCGACGTCGCCGATGCATCGCCGACGTCTCCGAGGCATCGATGCATAGGCGATGCGGCGCGACCCTACGACTCCACTTGTCAGGGCCCCATTTGGGAGGCAGCCAAGAAGGGCAGGTGCAGGGTGCGGTGGTGAGGAGGGGATACAGCCAGGGCGCTGAAGAAGGAACCCTTTTCGTTGGGGAGGGGCCACGTGCTCCTTGACTGTTGCACAGTTTGCCTTGACTGTGTCCTTTGGGCTCTCGATCGGAAGTCGAAGTTCAATGTCTTGGAAAGCAGGGGCCTCGTTCCTTCTTTGGGGCTCCTTGGGTCAACGCCCCAGCTGTACAGTCGGGGCCCTGAAGAAGGAACCCTTTTTGTTGGGGAGGGGCTCCGTGTTCCTCAGTTGCTTTCCAGTGCCCCTCGGATTTTCCTTTGTCTTCCTGAGGTTTTCCATGGGAAATCGGAATTTCATATATGGGAAAGAGGGGCCTCGTTCCTTATTTATCGTTCCTTAGGTCCGCGCCCC